>CM044439.1:141599093-141617935 GCA_024363595.1 Xenopus borealis
CTACAGCACACCCAGAATAATAGGGGTATAGTGCATACACAGTGTATAATACTAGTATAACTTTAAAAATTAACAACTGTAAACAACTATTTGCCAATACTGACAGGTCCACTACAAAGAATTCTAATGTGCTGAAATGAAAACCTGCCTTATAAGCTTTTCACCAACATAAAAAGTGTATAAATATGCACATTCAGCTAAATCACTGTTACTTACTGTTACATGCCGATAATTCTTAGCTGGGAGCAGCATGCTTGATTTCTGCTTCAAAAATGGCTCTGCAGCATAGGCTTCCTTTAGACCAGGAAATAGGTTTTCGTATTCAGTGGGGTCAGCCAAAGAGTCTGCTGCCTTCTGGTTGACCTTGCCTAGGCTCTCTTTCCATAATTTCACTACCCTGGAGAGTGCATGAAAAAAACAGATCTGAAATGTACACTCCCGATTCTTTGCATCCTGCAACCCCTTGATTACTGACAAAAATACAACAGAAGTGGATTGCAATTCAACCTTCCGGCATGCGGATTTCTGACCTTCAATTCAAAGCAGACTAGGACTGCTTAGGGGATACTAGAAGTCATAACCCATCATTGGTATTACTATGAAATACACATTTTCTGACAAATATTTGGTGACATGGTACATAACTACCTGGACACCTGACTTGGCAGGTAGGTCCGTGCCAGAAATGCTGCCTCGGGCAGGCGGCCTGTAGAAATGAGCATCTCCAAGCAGGTGTCCAATCTAGAAGTAAAATGCAAAGGAACAGTTAAGATTAAAAAAATGTTTACAATTGTGTTTAGCAAAAATGTGTTTTTATAATACGAATACAAGCAGACAACATTGATACTACAAACATTTGATTTATTAATGTAATTTTAAACTCTAAAGGGCAGGAGCATGTGCAGCACTGTATGCACAAGTCCTTTAATGGGTCAGGTACCTTTAGAATATCTACAAATTATCTACAAATTAGTCAGGATTGGGGCAGAACCTGATCTCCTGACCCTGCAGGTGGTCTGTGGATACCCAGAATCAGGTAGACTGGGGGCAGCTTTAAAGCATTACTAACCATGGTCAGTTTCCTGTGTGTTGGTTTTGGAAAACCTCTTGGTCAGATTCAAATAAGTAGAAGTGAAACAATGCAGGTGTGAGAGACCACTAAATCAGACCCATACAGGACTCAAGTGCTATATGAATAAAACACGCACAACCTAAATTTGTAACTGAATGAAAATAATTTACACAGAGCTTTAAATCACAGGGAGGTCAGGGAATAGGGCCTTTTTTTGTGAGGGGTGTAGGTCCCTGCAATATTTAAGATAACATTTTCAAAAAAGAAGAAATAGCAAACTATATACTTTAGGAAAAAGACAAATAAATGCAAACATTATTGTTGCAAATTAACGAGGTCTGTACCATAAAACCTCAAGTGATCTCTCTGACAATTTCAAGTATAGTTACCACATATGAATGCTGTGACATTGGACATGCTCTCACTTACTTTCCCAGCAAGAAATAGCTTAGGAAAGCCACATTGTTTTTGCCATCTCTCTCTGCACCTTCAGCCAGCTTGTTCACCATGGTGGCATTCCCTGAAGAGGTGGCTAAGAGTAAGAGCCCTCCATAGTCCTGGGCACTGTGTAGGCACTCCTGAGCCAATCCAAATTGACATTTGCTGATGGCCAACTCTGCCAGCTGCTTCCACTTCTGCTCAGACTGTGGAGGAAAATTAAGAGGAATTATAATATATACAATATGATCCTTGTGCCTGGCTGAACCGAATCGGAATTCTTAAAATAATGTGACTTTTCCCTCATAGAACATGGAAGTAAAATTTATCTTAGCTGCTTGCGCTCCTTCCCGCTACCTCTCACTGATCTGCATATGCAAATTAGGGTTTCGAATCGGTTCGGTATTCAGCCAAATCTTTCATGATGGTGTAGGGACCTATAGGAATGCAAGATTCCTATAGCTTTAAAACCCCACCCTGTTAGTTGCTAGGCAGAAGCCTATGTAACTGTTTGTGTGTAACACCTGAAATCATTGGCCCAGAAGTGCAGTAGCACCTCCCTGTCACACTGCTATATAATGCTGGGAAGGGGCAGCTTCCTCTTTGGCCTCTGGATGGTGATCCAGCAGCGTGTGCCCAGGGGGGACCTGGGTACAAAAGGCCTGATGCTTTGAAGTGACCCCAAAGGGAGGTGATACCTTTGGTGGGTAAGCAAGAACCAGGAAATCCCGTGAATGAGGATTAGCTATCCTAGGGGAGTTTGTGTGATAGACTCTCTAGTAGAGTGAGGTAGTGAGGTTTAGCAGCATGAGTAGCTCAACTCTGAGGATTTGCAGGAGGGAGTAGCTTCCCACAGGTCTTGAAAACCTGAGTGCAGGGACCTCCGTGAGGAGGGACTGTGAGGGTAGAGGCTACTTTCCTTGTTAACTTCCAGGAGGGAAGGGATTATGTAACTGCAAATGCCTGCTGGATGTCTGTACTACTGTTGTAAACCTGCCTCTGATGTAATGTGGTGGATGTCATGTTCTATTTCCTCATCATCCGCTCCTGTGTGAGTAAACCTGAGGTCCATTGCCTTGTGCATATGTTTAATAAACCCTGTTTTAACTAAGAACCTCCTGGCGCCCAAGTTTTTTCCCTGTGTGTGTGTGTACAGTGCGTGGGTTGTAGTTCAACCACTTCTTAAAGGGATAGCTTCCACATTGCAAAGGTCCTGCCCTGATGTGTAAAGTTGCAGTGTAACCTATGCTCATACCAATAGCTGGACATTTTAACTATCTTTGTGCAAGATAGGCCAAGAAAGCGTTACAATGGATTCCATCCAAAATAGTGGATTCAGTGCATCCCTAATAATCACTTCCCAATCAGGTCTTCAGCTTACAATAAACTCTCTAAATTTAAAGAGCATCTAAAGGTATTTGAGAAAGGTTGCTGGCACAGGTGGGTTAAATACACCAAGTATCAAAATAGGATTTGAGATGTTTTAAAAGAAGACCTGGACAGATCCACTTTGGCTTATTTTACATTTGGATTCAAAGAATGCTGAGATAGTTATGAATAAATGTGAAGCCACCAAGTGTGGGTAGTTTACCTCAGCTTCAACAGCTAGCTGATGGGCAATCTTAAGTTCTCCTAGCTGCAGTGCTAGCTCAAAGCGATGCTCAGGATCGGTAGACACAGCCAAAGCCTGTTGTTTGAAACCCTGTTTATAGAAGATAAAACAAAGTGAGGCTGATGGTCCCTGGCACAGTACAGCATCACCTCCCACAAATTAACACAACCCAAGGCACCATTCACCCAGTCTTCACCTGTTTTTCCAGAAAGTGAGCAACTCGTGTCCTCTGCTCTTTGGGGATAGTTGGGATTACTTTGTCAGCCATGCTGAAGTCTCTCCTCATGACAGCTGTCTGATACTCCAAGACAGATACAAGCAAAGAATAACTGACTATATTAAGCTCTTTGTCCCCAAGGTAGAGGCGGTTATCTTTGGGTATGTAACCAAGCAGGTACATGGTTCTGTGAAATAAAAAAATTGCATGATTATTTTGAAAACCATCTAGAAGAATCTCCAAGTTACAGCAATTGTAGGAAAGTTTATGTCTGACAAAAGCTGTGACAGTCTCCCACTGAAGGAGATTGGCAATACATGCAGAGATATTATCGTCAGCTGACAAATTTTCTAACCAGCTCGTTCAACTGAAAGAACCATCTCACTGGCACGACAAATGTCGGGTCACTCCACACAGACGAAGAAAAAAGAGCCTCCATGTGGAGTAATATTTTGACTTTTATGACTTAATAAATTTTGTATTTTTATTTAGCACTTTTTTCTTCATGTATTACATCTGTTTGACCACCAGATATCTCTGTCATGCTACACATTACTTTATTGACTACGTTACCTTATTCCTTTAGTCAACTTAAATAGCTACTCCACACAAGGATTCGTATGATCATATCTGTATGTCTATGGCCAGCTTTAGGATTATGTATTAATGCATTTCTATCATACTATGAAAAGCCAAATAATATCTTTATAATTATGTTTAAGGTAAGGACCTAATCATAAGAAAAGAGAAGGGCAGGAAACTTCAAACATGTAGAGCAATGGATTACTGTTTTGCAATGGCCAATGCAGTAAAGTCACTCACCTATCTAAGTGTGCAATAGTAACAATCTCTCCTCCCACATAGTAGTTGAGTCTGTTCACTGTGCTTGTGTATATAAAACAGTCTCCAACCCACAGACCAGTTTTAACAATCTCCTGAATTTCTCCCAGGACCTGGAAAGGAAGATGGATGGGAGGATTTGAAATTATATTTATTCTATCATATACAGTGGCACTGATTACAAGGTCATTTAGCAATGAGAAAGCTGCACAGAAAGCGTAACCGCAGCTCACCTCAAAAGCATCTTCTATTCCATCTTCTGACACTCCCTCATGGGTCTCCTGTGCTGTGGCTACTTTCTCAGATAGATATTTGAGGATGAAGAAGGATTCCTCTGTAGCAATACATACAAGCTCCCCAGAATCCGACCAGAAAATCTGCAACAAATATACATATTACAAAATGTAGGAACCTATATTATACTGCTAATTCCGCTCATCTAGGCTCAGCTTCTATAATTTCCCCAAGGCCACTGTTTCCCAAATGTGTTCCCTCCCTGCTATTTACAGTCGGGTGCTGCTATGTTTATGTTTGTAGGTCTTGTTTAATGGCTGTTGAGATTTCTGTGCATTACAGCCAGCTATTACTTCCAAAATCGTTTACAGAAGCACAGCATTTCTCAGCAGAGGATTCTGGGAATCACAGCAGCTCCATAAAAAAGCTTGGAATCAATAATTAGCTGGTATTTCAAGATATTTTGATAAAAGTACGTGTTTTTAATACACGTTTAATTGTTTTAGTAAAATTATATTATTAAGACAGGCCTGAGTAAATCAAAGTGTGAACTGGCAAATTAAGCTCGGATACTATTGCACTACAACTGATTGGTCAAACTGTAAATCTGGGCTGTCTGCTCACACATTCTGGTTCCTGTATTGGGCCACTCACTGACTTGGAACTGCATGTCTCCTATTCTGCACAGTGACCTCAAATACCAATCTACATAATAAGAGCATTTTAATAATCCATGTGCACTAATAAGTAGGCCAATCTATTTGATATACTGAAGCCGTGTTTGTGAAAGTAGGGCTGGATTTACATAACGGGCGCCTCTAGGCCTGCTGCCGTTCATTGCCCCTGCTCTCTCCCGTTTTATTTGTGCAAATTTTCACTATCAGGACCGGAGCAATGTGGATTGGCACACAGGAAATTTTAAAAACTATTGTATCTCCTGTGCATCCCCAGTGTTTCCGAACTAATGTGGGTGTGGTTGGGCAGCATGCCGCCCCCTAAAATTCTTCCACAATAGGCTCGGGCATTGATGGCCTTTCCAGAAATTGAGGCCTGTGTGTAAGAATGAATCTGTTGTTCTCAGAGTTAAAAGCAGATGAAGCTCACATGTTTGGGCTGGATTTCAATCCTGCGGACGAGCTCTGTATTCTCCCAGTCATAGAAAGCCAAACCGTTAACAGACCGTACACCAAGAAGAAATCCACCATAGATACCTATAACCAGGAGAGAGAGAAAACATCAGACATTGTTTCATTCAAGTTAATCATCCCCCCGGTTTAGATCTCCAGAGCAGCATCATTTTACGGTTTCTGAACAATGACAAAAGCAAAAGATGCAAAGAAGGGTATTTACAATGTAGTACTCGTGTAAGGGAAAACCTGTATAGAAGTTCTACCTTTTATACCTATATTATTATAAGTACAAATACATTATTAGAGGTAAACTTCCTTAATGCTTACCTTCTGCCCCAAAGTCTGGTTTAAAGCTCTTCTTCTCCTTAAAGTTCTTGAAAATCTTCACCACACTGTTGCTTTCTCGAATAGCATATCTGTGAGAAGTACAAAAAAAAACACCTGGATAAGTGTTGCTCTTGAATGGAGTCCGCATATATATCCACATATGCATATAAATAGGCATTACTGTGAAACATAAACTATGAAAATATGCATATTTTGAAAAACTGAAAGCAAGCCACATTTTAATAAGTATTTTTAAGAATGTTTGCATATGCGTTCCATATGGCGCACCCCTGAGCTGACATGGAAAGAGATAGCTCCTTCCCACTCCCTGACCCTATAGCAACTGCCCATCGAGAACACTAGGGAGCGCATACTCTAGAGGGAGGGAGAGACCAACAGGCAACAGGGTAGGGAGGTTGGAGGCAGGGGAGGGGGAGAGCAGCACAGGAGTACCCCCCACAGGCCAAAACCCGTAGGGATGAAGGCCACTTACCCCTCACACCGGCCAGACCCTCTGAGCTAGTACCTTCAGTGCAGGTAACATCTGGGTGGTCGGATATAGACAGAAGGCTAGAATTCTGACCCCAGTGGTGTTATCCTCGTTTGGGGCTAACCATTGCCAAACAGGTAGCCCTGTTATGGGTGTCACCCCTGGTGTCAGCCACAATACCACTGACCAAAGAATCCATCCTGAATGATGGGTGTCCATCCTCCCGTGAGCAGGACACTTATGTGGTGTACAGTGTGGGGGGTGTTTAAGCCTACTAGGCCACACCCCCTCAATTTAAATAATCAAGTGTCCTGCCTCCAGAGGATGTAGCTTAACCCCATCTTTCCCTGTGTCCCCCTTAAGACTGCAGAGAAAAGGAGTTTTAATTGAATCTGGGCATACACAAAAACAACTACTTGGACCCTTTGCCAAACAAGCAGATCCAATGATCAGATTAAAAGAGAAGTCTATCTAGAAACGTCTGGAGTGGGCTGAACAAACAAGCAATTGATAGTCTCATAAGCCGCACTCCAACAGAACTCTAGTCTGCTCTGTTTACAAATAATTCTCTCTTTCGAACTAAAGTCACCATAGCAATCAGACTATTTTTCTCAAACGTTGACCAAAATTCCACAGCAATCTTTCTATGTTAAGGTTACAATAAAATGATTGACAGAGCAATACATTTTAAGGAGTATTTCCTATCTTTGTCTGTTTCTTTCCAACACTTCAGCATCAAAGTGACATCTATTTAGTGATACTTTTAAATAAATCACATTTTCTGTATTTTGCAGGCAATTTAAAGTTTCTCATACATATCCGCTACTTTCTCAGAATGTCGTCGTCGGACTTTTAATAAGAGGATTTGTAATGCAAACCACTCTACACATTAGTAATGCTTCTGTACGCAGAGATTAAGCTAATGCATGGCAGCTTAAGCAACAGTAAAACTTTTGTATAACACTCACTCAGAAGAGTCGTGAGCCCAGGCAAATTCCTGTGCTGATCCAAAGCTCTTGTTCCTCAGTGCCATAGCAGTGTAAATAATGTATTCTCCATCTCCGCACACTACTACAAATCTAAAATGGAGAAAGCAGCAGTTAGAAAATTGAAAAAAAAAAAAAAAGAACCTAAAACTTTCAGACCTCACCAAACATTATCACGGAACTACTGACTGGTGCTTGTGTGGGTTTTCTCTGGGCACTCAGACACTTAAAAAACATACCAGCAGGTTGATTGGTTCTTTAGCTAAAGCTGACCACAGGGGGTGACTACTATAGAGACTTTAAATTAACAGCTATGTAAACCGTGCAGATTATATTAGCACTATATAAATAAAGGATAACATTAGCCATCAAGTATTGAGTAACCACAAATATTAAAAGAAATTCATTGTAAGTTTTACCAAGACAGGAAAGCTAAATTATAATCCTTTAAACTGAAAAGAATTTCCCTTGCACAATATAGTCTACATCTGTATACCCATTTGAAAATCTCTTAGCCCTGTATGTCGCACTAGTACTACGATATAGTAATATTCTTTGATGGATGCAGTGTTTACCTTCCATTAGGGTTGTGTTGGATTGTTTGGGGGTAGATTTCACAACTGCCCATGTCCTTCACAGCAAGTGGAAGCCTCTCCCCATCCTTAATCTCTGTATCCCCCATTGCCTTCAGGTTTGCCTGCTGAATCTCGGAGTGCTTAGCCCAAATAATTTTTCCATTGGCATCCATGGACATTGCTGGCTCTTCACGGCCCAACTAGAGTACATAGCAGAAAATGAAAACGACAAATGACAAAGACTTTTAAAAATTGCATGTGTAAGAAACTTTTATTTCCTAGAACTGTAGCTAATACCCATATACAATTGAAAGTGAAAAGTGTTATTTCACCTTAACAATGATGCTGCCTTCATCGTATCCAAGTGCCACATTGTTGGAGCCTCGTAGTCCAGACACACACCACACACGTTCCATGCCATAGTTCAGGGTACTCTCAAGCCGGTAAGTGCTAGAGTGCCAGATTCTCACGGTACCTAACAAGTATACAAAGGTAAAGGACCCCATAGACCACTGCCAAAATGTGTAAATCATTTTTTTTCCTACACAATAAAGCAGTATTTCAGTAAAGTGAACATACCATCTTCTGAGCCTGTGATGATAATAGGAAGCTCAGGGTGGAAGCTGACACAAGAAACATTCTGTGCATGGCCCTCAAGTGTCTGAACACATGTTTTATTCTGGAAAAATATAAAGAAACTAAAATGTACACTTGTTGCCAGGAATATATTGCTTGCAAGAAGCAACACAAAAATACTAAAGCCAACAATAGTGCAGTCTTATATACTAGGTGGGTAAGGTGAATACTGTAATTATTAAATGAGAGCTTTGGCATATTATCACAGAATGGTTCTGTCTCTTACCTGGTAATCCCAAATCTTCACCAATCTGTCATCAGCCCCAGAAATGAGGTAAGGCTTGTCACCTCCACTGTAATAATCAATACAATTGACCCCTTTTTCATGTCCCTCCAAAGTGAAATTGGGAGAAGAGGAGCCCAGCTGCCAGACCTGTAAATTACAGCATTAAACTGAAATAACTTGCACCACATCATTTCTATATTTAGAGCAAATACAATCAGCCTCACAAAGAAACTAAAGTATATAATGCAGATTCTCATTACCTTGATTGTGCGATCCAAGGAAGCACTAGCAAACTGGTTGTTGTCCTTGGGATTTATAACAATTTGCATGACGTAGTGTGTATGACCTTCGAAGACCTGGGAGCAGGACCACTTCTTATCCCAATCCCACAGTTTTATCAGCATATCATCTTGGAATAAAAGAATTAATTTGAGAATCTGTTTTAATTTAAATTAAAAGGAGAACTAAATTGTAACTAAAGAAGTAACTAGAAATGTTGTACATGTATGTTTTGTGCTTCTGTACTAGCCCAAGGCAACCACAGCCCTTTAGCAGTAAAGATCTGTGTCTCCCCAGTAGATGCCCCAGTAGCTCCCCATCTTCTTTTCTGCTGATTCACTGATTCACATGCTCTGTGCTGCTGTCACTTACTGAGCTTAGGGACCCACTCACAATATACAGTACACATAGAATAGAAATATAGTCACAATATAAGGCTGATTAGTCATTAATACAGATAATGACTACATGGCAGCACAGAAACCAGTGCAATTAGCATCATGATGTTATAATTAGCACTGTAAAATCATCTTATTTTACAGGACAATCTCATTTTCTGCTGGATAATTTGTGACAACCCCTAAGCTTAGCTTCAACAGCTGCTCAGAGCCCACTGAACATGCGAGTGTCGCAGGCACTTTCCAAGATGGTGACCCCCTGTGACAAATTTGAAGCCCTGAATCATTACTGATATTGACAAGCTGAAACTAGGCTAATTAAGTTATACATATACAAGATGTTCTTTTGAGCCATATTCATTTTTAGGGTTTACTTCTACTTTAAAGGATGATCGTAAGATGAACTAATAAGCTAAAATGCTACACCTTATTTTTCCAAAAACAGAATGAATAGATTGTGCTATCTTGTACCGGCAAACAGAATCATCATCCCCATGAGTGTGAAAATATGCCCACACCCCCTATTTGTCAATCAGATGGCAAGTTTTCTATCAAACTGGCCAAAAATTTTTCTCTGAGGCCCAAAAACAATAAAAATAAACAAAATTAATTCAGGTAAATTAAAATAAAATCTGACAGGCTGGTGACCCCAACCATTTGTAAATTGATTAAGCAGGCCAGACTCAGGGGTCTCCTGGCTTTCTGTCTCTTGCCGTGGGGCCAAAAAACTAATCCTGATAATTCTCCTTGATTTAATTCTTAATTTACATCTCTGCACCAGGCCGCTAACATAATATAGAATGCAAACATTTTTTTTTTTAGATTAAAAAAAGCTGTGTCTACACTATGCTAGATTTGTAAGTACATACTTTAATTGATTAGATATAATCTTACCACTGCTCGTCAGAATGAAAGGCTGTGTTGGGTGAACGGCAATGCATCGTATATAATCAGAGTGAGCTTCAAACATATGAACTCTCTCCAGAGTGTTGTAGTTGAATACCCTTATCTGCATGTCATCCTTTGAAAAGAACAACAACAAGTTTGCACAGTTCCCCAACACATAGCCTGTGTGATAATGCAATACATTCTTAGCAATTGCCTAGAGGTACGTTAGTGATGTGCGGGTCAGGGAACAATTTGACCCACACCTGACTCCAAACTGGCCTCCTCCCCTCTATAAATAGACCAACAAGTGTATAAAAAGGGATGCCGGAAGCATACGTCCTCCCAAAAAAATAATGAAATAAAATCTAAATGAAAGACACTTTCCAATATAGATTAATTAAAATGCAGAGTGGAAATTGTAGTCTTGGCTGGAGGAGAACGGACTACCAATACAATGTTTCAATGGTATGAGTAAACAGGGATCTGCTTTCAATAGAAATTGTTCACAAATAACGTATTAATGTATATTGGAAAGCTACTTGAAATTTATTTCATTATTCAACAAAAGCTTTTGGGTGGACACATCATTTAATGGAAGCCATCTACCCACACTGATAAATGATGTATCGTATTTCGCTGTATGGAAAACTATTGTTTGTACTTGCCTTTAGCAATGATTTGCATTTACACTAATATGGACTGTAGAATTATAGTCATGTTTACCAGATTACATTTAACAGAATGCTGATCAAGATATTAATTATACTTACTTTTCACTTAAGCTTCTAATTCTGAGTGAGCCAGCTAAAGTATAAAGTTTGAAACCCCCAATGTTAGAACCCTCTTCCAAGAACAGAAAACACTGATCCATAGTGTCTTTAGAGTTCTCAAGTGAGCAACATCTAAGCATCTTCTAGGGTCAGTGGATTGTTCGTGTTTGGTTAGGTTACTAAAGTTAGAGGGTTACATAACTTTAAGCTGATAACCAAAAGTATGCTTAGGTTAGGACCTGGTGGAAAAAATTGGCACATTTATATCATGTGGTTGGATTTTGAGTAGTACAGAAATGGTAATAGAGAAGCAAGCACAATCAAAATAATAGTCACAAAAGCAAAAGCTGCTCCAAGCATTCAAAAGGTTAGGTTTTAATTAGAAGCTTTAAAGCATCTAATCTGAGATGTTAAAGGGGCGGTTCACCTTTGAGTTAATTTTTAGTATGATGTAGAGAGTGATATAATGAGACAATTTGCACTAAGTTTTTATTTTTTATGGCTTTTAAGTTATTTAGCTATTTGCTCAGCAGCATTCCAGTAGTCACTTTTAGCATTCTGGTTGCTAGGGTCTAAATTACCCAAGCAACCCTGTACTCATTTGAATAAAAGACTACAATATGAATAAGAGGGTCTGAATAGAAAGATGAGCAATAAAAAGTAGCAATAACAACATGTTATAGCTTTATAGAGAATTTGTTTTACCTATGGGGTCAGTGACCCCCATTTGAAAGCTGGAAAGAATCAGACGAAGTGAGCAAATCATTAAAACAAAATATTAAAAAGAAATAATGAAGGCGATTTGAAAAGTTGCTTAGAATGAGCCATTCTAGAACCTACTAAAAGTTAACTTAAAGAACAGTAACATAAAAAAAGAAATTGTTTTAAAGTAATAAAAATATAATGCAGTGTTTCCCTGCACTGGTAAAATTGCAGAGTTTGCTTCAGAAGCACTACTATTGTTTATATAAAGAAGCTGTTGTGTAGCCATGTGAGCAGCCATTCAAAGGAGAAAAGGCTCAAGAAACACAGCAGATAATAGATAAGCTCTGTAGAACATAATGTTATCTGTTATCCATTACTTAACCTGTGCCATATAGCCGTTTTTCAATTTCCGTCATTTCTACTCAGCAGCTTGTTTATATAAACTATAGTAGTGTTTCTGAAGCAAACAGATCAGTTTTAACAGGGCAGGGCAACTACATGATTTTCATTACTTTAAAACACTTTAATTTTTTGGTGTTACTGTTCCTTTAAAGATGACCCCCCCCCTTTAATAGCAAATAATCAATTCTACACCCCCTTAATACAGTCCTTCAGTAAGCTTTTCAGAATGGGCACATTGTATACTTCTTCACATTATGAAAACCTTTCAAGGCTCTTCAGACCAGTATTTTTTTCTTCTTCTCTGTTTTATATACTATCTACATCTAGCAAGATAAGTTTCTCTGATCCTATTTATTTCCACAGTGCCTTTACACAGCATTGTAGGCGTATACTACACAACATGATAATAATAAAGGGTAGTGCATATGTTTCAGAATATTTTATACTTACAGCTCCTGTGACTACCCAGTTTTTCCGGGCCACAAACTTTGATGCTCTGACTGGAAGATCACAGACTTCAAATGTTTTCACCAAAGTCTGCAAAAACAAAAAGAAAACAATGTCAATAAAAACAATAAAACAATGAACAAAACTCTTTGAATTGCTAACTACTGCTTCATACCTCTAAGTAATGTAATATAGGGATGAATAGAACATGTTTTCCTTTACCTGCGTTTCATGATTCCATACACACACGCTGCCATTGTATAAGCTAGCCAACATCCATGGCTCAGTTGGGTGCAAGTCCACACTTTTCACTCGGTCAGACCGAGCAGTAAGTTTTCTCTTGATGTCAAGTCGCAGAGGCTGAGATTTAGCAGAGGATACATATGATGAAAACAATTGCATAACTGAAATCAGCTTAATCGTGGTTGGGAAATAAAGACTCATTTATAATATAGTACATAATCCATACAATTCATTTTACAATAGCTATACAGTGGATAACAAAGGTTTGCCTGTACATAAAGCAAGATTGCTCCAGGGGCAGTTGGCATAAGTTGCTTTACAATTTGGGCACTGCCTTGGATGATACAACAACTTGCTCTTGTACTGCCACATATCCTAAATAATGAATATCTAACTTTGTTTACAGATGCAAATTATAATGGTTTGTTCACCATTAAATCATTTTTAGCATGATGTAGAAAGTAATATTCTGATACATTTTCTACAGTGTACAGATTACTATTCTCATTGGCTTTCATATATTATTTGCGGTTTGTAGCTTTTAATTTAGCAGCTCTCCAGTTTGCAATTTCAGCAATCTGGTTGCTAGCAGGGCCACCATCAGGCAGGCAGAGGGGGGTAGTCCTGTACCCGGCCCGGGCCTGAAGGGGAGCCCGACTGTGCTCTTCCGCCCCGAAAAGCTGAAGTCCCGAAAGCAACAAAAAGAAAAGTAACGAAAGGAGGCGAAGTTGAAGTCTGTTAATACACTATAGGCCCTTGCAAAAAATGTTTTCTTAGAAAAATATTCTCTGGGGCACCAAATTTTTTTTTTAACTTGTAAGTGGGGCCCTGGGGCCAATACCAAAGTTTTTTTTTTTTTTTTAAATATTCTCTGGGGCACCAGAGAAAACCTTTTATGGGGGGCACCAATTTTTTTTTTTACGTTTAGGGGGCCCTGACCACCAAGTGCGACAGTTTTTTTTGTAAACTTGTGTGTGTGGTGGTTACCTTTTTTTTAGCACTGATATCTGTGTAGTGTTTTAACGATGGTGTGGAGTAGGTGGGATTTAGGGTGGGGCTTAGGGTGCATTGGGTCCAGGAAATGTTGTTGTACGGGGGCCCCGTGATTTCTAATGGTGGTCCTGGTTGCTAGGGTCCAAATTACCCTAGCAACCACACACTGATTTGAATAAGAGACTAGAATATGAATAGAAGAGGGCCTGAATAGAAAGATGAGTAATAAAAAATAATAATCAATTTGTAGATTATCAGAGTATTTTCTTAGATGTGGTCAGAGCACCCTATCAGAAAGCTGGAAAGAGACAAAAGAAGACAAACAATTAAAAAACCATTTTAAAACAATGAATGCTGGCTGAAAAATTGTTTGTTAACTAAAGGTTAACCTAAAAGTGAACGACCCCTTTAAACATTACTGCATGCTGAATATAAAGACGGTATAAAATGACTGGGGTATTAAAAATGGTATCCAACCATGGTTTGTTTAATCACTCCCTCAAAGACTTGTGGTGGTATTTAGTATTTTTGGTACAGGTATGGGACCTATTATGCAGAATGCTCGGGACCTGGGGTTTTCCAGAAAATGGATTGTTCTGTAATTTGGATCTTCATACCTTAAAGAACAAGTAAACGTTTTTTTTTTTCTATCTGTAAATTTGCTCTAAACAGCCCCCCAGATTAATGTACCTTAGTCCCTGCTGCAAGTCTGCTCTGGTTTCTGTGTTATCAGCAGCTTGTTTCACCTTCTTCCTGGTGCAGAGTGAAGCCCCGCCCCTTAGCTTTCTGAGCTGACCTTATATCTTGGACTAGTCCTGGAGATCATTTGCATACTGTGACATAGCAGAGAGCAGTGTGTGCAGCAGCTTTTGCTTGGGGAAACTAGCTTACTAATGCACACACTGGCTCCCTCTTCCTCTCTATTGTGGAACAGCAGCAAATGGACTGCTCAGTAAACTAAGGGGCGGAGCTTCACTCTGCACCAGGAAGAAGGGGAAACAAGCTGCTGATAACACAGAAACCAGAGCAGACTTGCAGCAGGGACTAAGGTACATTAATCTGGGGGGCTGTTTAGAGCAAATTTACAGAAAGAAAAAGAAAAACATTTACTTTTCCTTTAAGTCTACTAGAAAATCTTGTAAACATTATATAAACCCAATACACTGGTTTTGCTTCCAATAAGGATTAATTATGTCTTAGTTTGGATCAAGTACAAGAAAAAGTATGTCTGTCAAGTTCCTTAATATATCCAAAGTAAGAAACCAAAATGTCCTTGTTTACACAAACATATCCTAAAAGAAATGTACAAGCTGTTCACTGCTGGGTTCTGATTCAGCAACTTGCCACTAATAGTCAATCCAATTAATGTAATTGTGTATCAAAATGTCAAATACAGAGCAAACAATGTAAGGCACCTTCCATGAGGATACTGGGAGATGGTCAGTTCTGCTTAAACATCTTTAAGTCTAAACTATGTTTCAAGTAATCTAATAATTGAAGAATATATGCTTGATGTTGCAACCATTTGGATATATATATATATTTGAAAAAATGCTTTGGAACTGCGCATAAATGCATTTTCGCATTAAATTTATTATGGTGTAGACTGGAGTGTAATTCTGAGACAATATGCAGCTGGTTTTCATTTTTTATTTATTTAGCGTTTTATTCAGCAGCTCTGCGGTTTGGAATTTCAGCAATCTGGTTGCTACAGGCTATGTTACCCTAGCAACCAGACACTGATTTGCATAAGAGACTAGAATATGAATAGGAGAGGTCCTGAATAGAAAGATGAGCAATAACAAGTAACAATAGCAATAGATTTGTAACCTTATGGAACATTTGGTTTTTTTAGATGGCGTCAGTGACCCCCATTTGAAAGCTGGAAAGATTTAGAAGAAAAAGGCAAAACATTTAAAAACTGTAAACAATAAAAAAATTTAAGGCCAATCGAAAAGTTTCTTGCCATTCTATAGCACTTAAAGAACTCAAAGGTGAACCACCACTTTAGAGGGGACATCACCCAAAAGTTATTTTTTAACCATGAGAAAATATTTCAATTTAAAGGGATTCTGTTTGTGGGAAAACAATGCATCAGTTAATAGTGCTGCTCCAGTTTCTGCACTGAAATCCATTTCTCAAAAGAGCAAACAGATTTTTTTTTTTCAGTTTTGAAATCTGACATGAGGCTAGACATATTGTTTCCCAGTTGCCCTGAGTCATATGACTTGTGCTCTGATAAACTTCAGTCACTCTTTACTGAAAATTGGAGCGATATCACCTCCCTCCCAACCCCCCCCCCAACAAAAGAACAATTATTATTATTAACATGTATTTCTATAGTGCCAACATATCGCTTAGCGCTTTAAAGTAAATGTGTTTATACAACTAAATCACATTAATTACAAACATACAATCACAAATAATGCAGATAAAAAGGTGAGGAAGGCCCTATACAGAAAGAGCGCTACGAAACAAGTTGGCGCTATAGAAATACATGTTAATAATAATTAATAATAATCTAAAGGTAAGGGAGTTATACATAAGATGTGGGAATGGGCAAGATCGAATTAAGTGGGTTAGAAATGTGCTACTGTATGTAGTGTTGCATTTGTTAGTTAAGAGTGAGGGTGGGCTTCTCGAAAGAAGTGCATTTTAAGAAATTTCTTGAAAGCAGAAATATACAATAGGAAGGTAACCAGAAAACAGCTCCCTAGCACAAGATAACAGCCATATGGGTTTTACCTTGACGTGGTGTGGTGGCTTATCAATCTTAGGATCATAATTTTGTAACTAAAAAAACCCTGTCTTTGTATACATACATCTGCATAGATTACTTATATGACTTATATGACTGGGGACCAGGGAATGTGCATTGATCAATCTCTCCTCTTTCTCTCTATGTTTGTTGTTAATTTGGCCAGATCAGTAGCACTTCCATCGTATTTTAGTATATTGTTATTTAGCTATGGACGGCTCCAACTACCTCTCTTTTTTTTCTCTTTTATGCAAGATAACAGCTGTCTGGTAGATCTAAGAAGAGCACTCAATAGTAAAATCCAAGTCCCACTGAGACTGATTCAGTTACAATAAGTTGGAGAAATAACAGCCTGCCAGAAAGTAATTCAATGTATGTGTGTTCCAAAAGTGGAATAGGCTCCTCGCAGCCCCGGGTACAAGCTATACCCCCTGCCAGGGATTACTTGCATCAATTCCAAAGACAACAGCAGCACTCCGGTATATTTGAAGAAGTGATAAACTTTACTTAAAGTGCATTTAGGATGCCAGAAAGTAGCTCCATCCTGCAGGCACAAGTCACATGACTGGGGGCAGCTGGGAAACTGATAACATGTCTAGCCCCATGTTAGATTTCAAAATGGTATATAAAAAAAATCTGTTTGCTCTTTTGAGAAACATATTTCAGGGCAGAAGTCTGCTGGAGTAGCACTATTAACTGATGCATTTTTATAAAAAAAAAACATGTTTTCCCATGACCGTATCCCTTAAGGAAGTTTCCAGTATACATTCATTCATGGTTTTACAAGTTAATTGCAACTGAAAGCAGCATTTGTTTGTCCCTTTCTTTATTTGGTTCTGGTGCTCACTTCACAAACATTGCAGAGGGTCTGGCTTCTGCTACATTTTTTCAGGAGTCAGATGCAGAGGTTCACAAAAAAATATAATCCTGTTTTGGGTGGAGATCCACTTTAAAGGCCCACTAGTGTTACAGTAATTGAAAGGGGCTGCAAAAAGTTGTGAGTTGGGCAACACGTAGGGCACATGAGGAGGAGGAGGATCTCCTGAAGAGGTGCAACAACATGACATACGTGGGGTTTGTTTTCAGAGGGATCTAGCACTCCAGCTGCCACAATGAGAATTAATAGATGTAGTTAACGTTGGCAGTAACTAAGCAGCCTACTTACAGTGCGTGTCTATAAGCAGGAGCGATGCAAAAGGGCAGCTAAAAAGTATCACTCAGATTCTTATACAGTTCAAGTTGACGAGTTGCCTTTTGGGGCTCACAAGTCTGTAACACTAACAAGGCGCACTGACACAGAATCAAAATAGCCCCTAACTTCTTATTTACAATAGCTGACGTATGCACTTATGGTTACCGGCCCCTCGTTTGTTTAATCAACCTATAATTCTAATTCTTCCACAGCCTTACTCACCATTTCCCCGGTTCCTCGGTCCCTGTCTGACTGACGTGGAGCTTCCGGGACCCAAAGGAAGTCTCGCGGCACCTGCGAACCAATCTACATCCGGCGGCTGACGAACGCTCCCTCAGCAAAGTAAGACGCCATCTTGTGGTGGGCATTGTAATCAAATGCTTGTGACGTGGCAGATTTGTGGAAGTTTTTCCATGTTGTGGCTGGCGCGATGCTGTTGTTTATTTCCATACTTCGGGCGGCAGGGGGTGTAATAAAACTTCTTGTTAAATGAACTGGTCCTTTTGTGTTACGGAAAATAAATTTAATGTGAGAGTTATGACTTATCCAATATGCTTTTGTGCATGGATAATCTGTCACACACATTCAGCAGCAACTGCAATGTCTCTAGGCCTGGAGGCCATGTTCACGTTTTATCATTATCACCCCATTACTTTTATCCATACCTTCCCAACTGTCCCTTTTTTGGAGGGACAATCTCTCTTTTGACAGCTCAACCTGCAAGTCCCTCATTTGTACTGGAAAGTCCCTCTTTTCGCCTGCACTGAACATCCAGAAAAAGAAACAAAGTTTATAATTTTATTAGCTTTTAGCAGAAAGCCCAGAACAGCTAACAGGTGCAAATAAGATACTTTGTAACAATTTTGAAATAAGAAAATAAGTAACTATAACAGTTTAGATACAGAGAAATATTTTCAAACTTTTAGAACCAGCCAAATTTTGTAAAATGAACATGGTAATTAGGGGTGTGGCCACCAAAATGGG
>CM044439.1:141645664-141663602 GCA_024363595.1 Xenopus borealis
TAGTCTTTTCGTTATTTTCTAATAGACTTAAGGTAGGAAGATCTAAACTATGGAAAGATCTGTTCTCTAGAAAACATCAGGTCCCGAGCATTCTGGATAACAGAATGTCTTGTTAACAGTTACTCTCAGTGCAGTGCTGTACCAAGCAATGCATTTACAGCTGAATTTCCGGGTTATTCTGCGGCATATGAACAAAGGACACTTTGTACTCCTAAACAAATATCCAGCATACAAAACTGAATACCGTGTTTTAGCACAAGTTACACAATAGTATTCTAAAACTATGCAGTTTGTATATTTTATATTTTTATCTTTTGTAGTTTCTGAACTTTTATTTGCCTTTTTTTGTGCAGCTGTCAGGCTTGGAATTTAAATACTTATCCTAGCAACCAGGCTGCAGCTAGCACAACAGAATGGAAGAGGAGAGCCTGAACAGATATACAAGCACTAACAAATCAGAATAACAATAAAATGTAACTCTCACATATAACCAGATTCTGGTTGCTCAGTTTAACCAGATAACATTTTTAGCTGCAGGCTAGAAAGAAGAAAGAGAGAACTTCCCCTTTAAATGATTTGTATATGCCGTAGGGTTTAAAATATTGTTTGATACTAAAACAGTTTGTTTTGTGTAGATTGTAAGTTCCTCCTGTTACTCTTTTTCACCCCTAAAAACCTATTACTGTATATAATAAAGGTTTATTTTTCTTTCACTTGTTGTGCACAATATATTTGTTCCACTGCTGCATACAGAAGTAGCACTATATACAAATATATGTTTGGAACAGGAAGGTCTGCATAGGACCTGCAAGCATTTGTGATGTACAACTTGTGTTTTTGTTGGTTGATAGCAGATGGTCGGCTTTATGTTCGGCGTGTGTCATTTAGAGATTCTCTGAGCACTCACAACAGTGATAAGTTTATGTTCTCAGAAACTCAGGAGAATAAATCAGAGGGTCTTTCACTTGAAAGATAAAGCAGTGCTGGGGATAGATGTTCTTGAGGTCATAGGTGGAGAAAAATTTCAGGATTCAGCCAGAAATCCCGGCATTGAAATGTGAGGTGGATTCCTGGAAATCTCTGGGCTGACATGGTATGGAATAGTTTCATAAGTCAGAGTTAAAGGACTGACTTTTACTCTGCTTGCATGTATACAAAGTACCAGCAACACAAAAAAGTATTTATTTGCATTTAAATATACTTATGTTTCCCTACAAAAATGACAACTGTCTATTTGCTTTAGAAACTGGAGTATAAATATACCCTTTATGGTGATACTGGTCCTTTAAATACCAAACATAGTATATTGGGGAAAGGGGTTGGAAAAGGTCAGATTTGATTCTTTTCAGGAGTTCCATTGTAATTAAAATTTGCTACATAAGGGATCCTTTGTGGGGAAATGGGTTAATCTGGCCTTAATACTTACCATGCATTTGCGATCATCCACTCCACTCAAATCCTCCTCGAACTCTTTTCCCACATCGAACTCCATGATATAATTTTTAAAAGTGCTTAGTGTTTTGATGATCATGTGGTCACCATTCTGGATAATTTCCTTGTCCGGCTTCAGCAGGTTGGCAATTTTCCTTATTGCAATGTTAACGTCTGAATGGTGATAAAGAAAGGGAAGAATTATATCTACACCACCAACGCAATGCTCTTGAGGCTGAATGGAATCCCACCAACAATGTTATGGTACCTAGTGAAAGCCTTCCCAGAAGAGTAGATTAGTTATAGCAGCAGAGGGAGGGCCAACTGCATGTTAATCCCATTGGTTTGGGATTGAGATATTGGACAGGTAGGTTTCCTTTTAGCCATTTGTGTTTTGCAACACCTTATTATAGTACAGTATTAAAATTAATTAAATTAAAATAATTGAACAGCCAGACACAAAGTCTGTATATATGTAAAGGAACCTATAAAAACCAATGAGTAAATTACATTGAGCTGCTAGTTAATGCACCTCTGTTGTGGAGCCCCCCCCCATCTAGACTATAAATATCTATATCTGTTATTGTTGCCCTAAATCTAAAGTCTTTTCTATGGAAAATATACCACACAATGGTCAATGCTAGAACATCCAACCAACCTGACCATGGGCGAAAAATGGCCATCCCACCAACTGAACCATGAGCCAAACAAACTCATACCATATAAATGTGTATGATTATCTTTCATAACTCCATTAGTTTGGGTCAGCAGGAGCTGCAACTGCTCTCCATTCCTCATCTGCTAATGTACCAGGCACCCACCAATATGGCACATCAGCCAATTAATTTTCCAACTGGACAGATCACCTGGGATCTGATAGGATAACAGTATGATGAGATGGGCAATCGGTCCAACCAAATCTAGGTCTGTAAGGTGAGCCAAAGTTCAGGGAATTTCTTGCCAGCTGAGCATTTTGGAGCTTCAGTTAAGGCATAAATAAATAAACATAGGAGATAAAATGAAAAAAAAGAAAAAGTAAAAAGTTAGAAACTGAGCTGATATCTGACTGGTGACCCAGAGTTGGTTGACTTCCCTTTATAAACACTGAGGCCACTGACTTGAGACATTGCTTTAGTATGCTTTGTAATAAAACAGCATTTGCATCATGTCATTAAAGACTACAATGTGTTTAATTGGTCAAACAACAAATTATCACTAGAGTCGAATTTTTAATTGTGGGGAATGATGTAATAGATAATGTGTATCTATCTATATACAGACACAGCTTAAAGGGTATCTAATATATAAAATAAAAGTAAACATGCTAAAGAGTGCATGTTTCTAATTGCCATTGTCTGCAGAATTATTTTCTAGCTAGTAGAACCAACATCTGACTTTTGTGGGAAAATTTAAAGTGCCAGAATTTTTGGCCTGAACAGTCCAAATAATGACAGTTAGGCATCATGGAAGGATTCATTCAAATTATTGCACAGAAGGAGGATGTGCATCTTATAAGTGCTACTGCATAAAGTGGTAATCTGGTTATTTCATTATTTAGGGTACATTAAAGGGGCCCTATACCCAAAAGTGTATTTGGCATTATGAAATATAATTCTAAGTAAATGCCCATTATACTTTAGTTAAACATTGTCAATGGTCTAAAATGTGCTTGAAAAAGTTGTGTTTTTGGTTATTCTATTGTAAATTTCTGCAATATCCCTACTAGCTCCGCCCATCTGTTTCACTTCCTGCTGCCTCCTTTCCCAGGCTCTACAGTGGAGTCGGCGGCACACTGCACTGTAGGATAGGAACCAATCAGCATGATGCATTTCTTTGCTTGTGTGACTGCAGGGCTATGATTGGCTGTCCCCTTCCTACAGTGCTTCTGGCAGGGACTGTTAGGACACACCCACCCCCTCATTTGGAACAGAGACCAATCAACAACTATAGGGTGCTCCAATAAATGGGCTTATTTTGAAGACAATATTAATTTACAGCCAAAAGTAAAACCATATAGTATACATGACTGCCTACAAAAGTAGTTTTTTCTTTCTTTTATTTATACTATGTGTCTCCTTAATGTTAATATATTGCATTTTCCACTACAAATTGTAGAAATAATAGCCATGTTCGGTGTGCTAGATTATGCACCCTTGCCAGGTACACCTATGTGCTGAAAACTGCACCAGCCCTGGGTATTAATATAGGACTAGGAGCAACATATCTGTTGTGTTTGGTAGCCGAGGATAAGGAGAGTATACAATATCACTGTCTTCGTTTTGTATTTTCTCTATGTTCCAGTCCTGGTGCACATGCACAGTAGAACAAAAAGCCAAATTTATAAGCAAAAACCCAGCTTTTCACATTTCAAATCAGCACTTTCCTGAGCCACAGAGCAGAAGCAAAAGACCTTATAGAATTGCACACTGTATTATTATATCTTTCCTTCTCCTTTAAGTGTATTATATGTATAAAACTGCATCGCTCCTCCTTTTTAAGACAAATTTTAGTATTGATAACACTTTCCAAGCCCTGGGGTTCTATGACTGATTCCAGCCAGGGTGCTATCTGCAAGGTTTTTTGTATATACTCCCTGTGTCTGAGTGGGATTCCCTTACTCCAAATACATACAAGCAGGTTAAGTGAACTCTGATAAAACTGACCATAGTGTTTGTGAATAGGGGCTTAGATTGTAACTTCACTGGGGCAGGGACTGATATGAATGATTTATAATCTCAGCAAAGCTGCGCGGGTTATAATAGCACATTATAAATAAGATAATAATACAGGGCCAAAGTTAACTTTGCTTTCAGGGTGGCCTGCACTGCTTAGAAAGCAAAAGCAATGCAAGTCACTAATTGGGGTGAACACAAATGTAGGGCTCCCAATGGCCATTATAATCACATTATTATGTATTGCTACAGCCAGGGCCGTTTTAAGGCCTTGGTGGGCCCTGGGCAAATGGGCAAAGAGCAAAGTAGTGGGCCCATCGCACCCCCCCCAACCGTTTTTCTAATTCTTTTTTTTCCTCCCCATCTTCCGCCCTCCTTCCGTCTTCCTCGCTCCCTGTGTGCGTCCCCTCCCTCCCTGTGTGCGTCCCCTCCCTCCCTGTGTGCGTCCCCTCCTGACGTCTTCCTCAGGGTGCGCGTCTCCCCCCTCCGTCTGCCTCTTGGCATCTCGCCTGGTCACCCAGCGCAGTGGGCCCCTTGGGACAGTGGGCCCTGGGCAGGTGCCCCACCATTTGCATTATTAAAGCGGCCCTGGCTACAGCGACAACTTATTTCATAGTGCTGTACTTATTTTTTAGAGCTGATAAAGATTAGGCAACATATTTAATGGCTCTCACAAAGATAATTTAGGACTCTTACAAACGAGCGTCTGAAGCTGCGCTCCCCTGCATTCCGGTTTTATGCATTCAGCTGCAGCGGAGCGCAGGAGTAGACGCATTAACTTTTTTTCAATGGGGCTGTACTCACACAGGTGCATGTAGGCGCCGAATGCAGGACAAATGCAGCATGTTGCGTTTCAACCCACGTTTGGCACCTACATGGGCCTGTGCGAGTACAGCCCCATTGGAAAAAAAAATTAACAAGTCTACTCCTGGGCACCCCTGCGGCTGAATGCATAAAACCGGAACGCAGAGGGGAGAGCAGCTTCATGTGTAAGAGCCCTGTGTGACTACACATCAAATAATCCCCACAAAACCATTTGTAAAATTCCATGTATAATAATTTTCCTGTAGCAGAGTATTCATTCTGATATTACTAATAGGTGTGTCTGAGTGCTGCCGCTTTATATATCAATTTTGTCCTATGTATGGATTATACATAATTTATTTTACACTTTTTTTTAGGTATAACAAGTCCCTGCACCATACAACCTACAATCTGAAATAATTTGGAAAGAGCAACTCTGGAAGAGAGGTGTAATCCCCAATTAGTCTTTGTTTTCCCTTTGTGTAGTAATGCAAGGCCTTTCAGACAAAAAGACATTTGTTTTGCTTTTTAAATTAGATGTCTTGATAAAAAGGGATATTAATTGCCCAGTGTGATTAGCAGTGCCATAGAAATCCAGGGCAAGCTGATTTACTGCACAGAGGGCTAAGCAGGAGCTGCAACCAAGGTGATTATTTCTTAAGTGCCTTTGTTTCAGCATGATTTCATCTTTAACCCTATTGGTGAAAGAACAACCAGTGTCTCATTAATGTTTGGTTCCTTTTAGTCCCCCCTGGCCATTAGGACCATCATAATTGGGCCTCTTTTATACCCAAGTCATTAAAACCTTGTGGACTGCAAACACTTGAATAGTTACAGGCATCTATAAATATGTACAGAGAGATTATAACATAAAAAATGTATACAAGCATAAATATTTTATATTACAATGACAGCTACTGAGGTTGAAAACAGACACACATCCCTCAAGATCTGCCTTGTATTAAATCAATCTCCGCTCTCCAGCTGTTGGGAAGTATACTTTAAACCGTGTCTAGCAAGCTGAGGATGCTGGGAGTTGTAGTTCATGGGCCAGAGAACCAGAGTGTGTTTCTTTTTGCTGCATTGTCTCTATTGTTGTTCAGTATAAACAGAGTCTATATTAAAATGTACATCAGATGAATGCTCCCATAATATATGGGAAAGTGTCAAAGCCATTACAGAGGTTTATAGACCATTTCAGTTCAAGCCCCCCTTTTCTGGTCAGGGACCCCCAAAGTTCATAATGAGGTTAATGATATGAAAAACTGCTGTATCAGTCTTTCTATATAAATGTTCACCCTAAATCTCTCACTAATTGACCCCTAGGCTGAGTTTTCAATAGTTCTGTAGGACAGCAAACAGGCACCTGCTATAATTTTTGGGTTCTTAGCCTCCTGGGGGTTCAGTCCCCCGTTTGGGGAAACCACTGAAATACATTTATTAAATCCCCCGGAATAGATAGAAGATAGATAGAAGTAACAAGTAGCTTATACAGTAGGCATGTCGTTACTCTTCTACACTCCTAAATCAAAATTGTCCTACCTGCAACAGGCTGTTGAGAGTTGTAGTTCAACAACACTTGGGAAGGCTACACAACACCCATAATGAAAAAGTTCCTCACACTGTAATTTTTTAGTTTTAAGTACAATAATCTCACCCTTTTAAATGGTTAATAAGTAATGAAATAAGTAATGCGATGCAGAGGAATTCCAACAAAGCGGAGGCAGCAGTATGGCAGACACATCATTTTGGGTTGGGAGATATCACCCAACACTGATATATACTTACCCAGAGCCTTCATATAGTCTTCAAAATGCTCATTGCTTAACATTTTCCAGTAGCCGCTGAAATTAGTAGTCATGTCTGCTGGGGAAGTGAGTGGAAAGCAAGGAGTGTGCTGGTGGAGACTCTTGCTGAGGGTTCTGTGCAGTGTGTGTTTGAGCTCTGGCTGCTAATGCTTTATGGGTTACTCAGACCCTGCTGTTATTTGAGCCCCTCCTAATTCCATCAGAATGCAAAAAGTTACCTCCCACCCACTGGACATCTCAGGAGCTCCAAGACTGCCTTCTGATACAGTGCACACTGAATGCAGGTGTTAGAGAGCAAGCTTGGCAGAGCATTCCAGAAATCAGGGATGCTTCTAATAAGTGCACATTACTCCACAAGACTGATTGGATTTTTATTAAATCCAATTGATTCAGAACTTCTAGGTGGATGCTCTATAAGTGTCCCCGAGTGCTCATACAGATATTATTATTATCCTTTGTACAGTGCCAGCATATTCCTTTTATATGTTCAGTTTTTCAAAGGACACTCACGTGTACAATATGCAGATAATGCTCTGTCTGGAATCAAACCCAGGACGCCATTGTTGCTAGGAAAAGCAGCAATACTAAGAACTGCAGCACCATGTGACCCATTGTCTTTTGGATCCTGCAGGCTTCCATATTTCCTGGGGATTCAGTTTTTATATTTTAACTGCTTAATGCACAATTGTAAGTAAACAGCATACTATATGTACAGTCATTATGAGCTCCACTGACTCTTTTGTTCCCTTGTAATGGAACACAGAAAGATGGCACCACATGGGGAAAGCTTGAAATTCCGGCCTTCCTATATATTTATCTTTTTTTCCTATTAATAACATTGGGATCAAAAATACCGGCCAGGCCAGAAAAATACCGGCCAGGTGGCAACCCTACATAGGCTTAACCAGAGCAAAGTGGCTGGAAAAAAGTGCAAAAGTTAACAAACCAGCCTTTATGTTTTTTGAGGGTGGGATAAAACCCATACATACCCTAGACCCCTTCAGAGTCAGGCTAAGTATTATTTGTAATTAAGGCAATACTACTGTACTTTACTCAAAGTTCAATATTCACTGGGTGCAACACCCCTGGGTGCTGCTGTTGTTATGAAGCCAGTTGTGAAACTCACCTCAGGCATCAGCCCCCAAGTTACAAGGGACAGCAGAAATCTGAATCTTGACCCTTCTAGTGCATAGAGCAATAGAACCACAAATAAAAAGCCATCTCTGAGTGCCAAACGGTCTAGAAACACCCCAGCACTACCCACCTGGCCAGACGATTGAAATTCACTACAATTCCATGCCCCGTGCCGATTATTCATCCATCACACTAACCAACCTCTTCCCAGACCCCTTGGCAACACCACTTGGGCACTTTTCAAAAACTGATTTTAAAGACCTGATAATTACCTGATGAAAGATCAATGATCTGAAACATGTTGTGCATTTCACAAAAAAGATGACTTGTGAGCAGCTTAGGGGGGCACTATTTTTCAATCCCACCCTGAACATGCCTCTTCTGCCTACCCCGAGTTCTGGCCCAAAACCCTTTGCAGATGGTGCCCATGTTGGAATCCAAATCTATGACCCCAGCACTGCAAGAAATGCTGCCACACCTTATTGTCAGTATTTGTAAATGAGCGAGTATTATGTGCACTAAGTGTCTTAATGGTACAAGACTGGCAACTGACACTTCCATCAACTGCGCAATATGTTGGGCTATAAAAATACACATTATTATTATTAATAATAATAATAATAATAATAATAACAGCTGAAGAGCAGGTGTTGTGCAAAGGAATAGGCTTGAGTTAGGTCTGGACCGAGAGTCAAAATAGGCCTTGTCAATCAGCTCCCCACCAGCCCACTAAATGGTCACTTTCAAGTTTATATGGCATCTTATGGTAAATTTATAAGGAAATATATATATATATATTTATTAAGGAAATATATAACTCAGTGTTTAACATAGCTGCTACATTTGTGTTTGTGTTTGGCTTGATTCTGTAACAGGGCATAGTTCATGAACACGCTGACAAGTTAATGGGCTACTGAATAACTTGTTCCTGGTGTGGGGGTGTGTGTGTGTGTGTGTGTGTGTTTGTATCTGCTGCAGTGAAATTCGACTGTCTCCTTTATTATGGAGGATCCATTTGTAAGTTACACTGAAGTCACTTTGCATTCCATGCATTAAATAGTCTAATATATATTATGTGCAAAATAAGAAGATAATACTTACTATAAGACAATATATTATGCATTATGCTATAAGATAGTACAGATTTGACATATGAAATTCCTGCATGAAACAAAGCAAATTGTTAAAGCATTGCACATAGGGCTTAACAGTGCCATCTGGTGGATAAAATCCATGCAAACGTATCTTGTGTATAAAGAATAAAAAATTATTGCCCATGCTACCACCAGCAGATAAATAGGACAAAACTAAACGAAATGAGGCAAGATATCCATGCAAGCAATGCTGGCACATGAAGAAATCAGCCTATGTGTCAGTGTCAGAGGAGGGCAGCCTTTGATTAGTGTTTGGGCCAAGAGTTTAATGTGCTAAGCTGCACAATAGGGCATCAGCTGATATACGGCATGGAGGGTCAGCAGGGTAAACCAGTAGAAGGAAAGCCACTTAAAGCTGATATATATCTATGGGTTACACAGTGGTCATTGTCAAAATAGCTTGATTTGCGGGCCTCGCTGGTAGCCAAAGGCTTTAGCTCATTACAGCTGTTTTTTTACACCAAGGAGGAGAGTTTCAATGGAACTCCCTTGCTCAATTAATTAACCAGGGACGTTTTATTCATCTTCTTCCTACAGTCAAGACAGGTTTATTATAATCTATTCTTAACCCCATAAGAAGCAGACCGATTTTGTGTGCATATGTTTATAATGTAGAGTAAGAATACTTTGCCACTATAGAAATGAGTGTGATAATAATAATACTAGGACTCTCTTCATGGGATATTCATACAAACAGGGCCGGATTTACCTAGCGGGCGCCCCTAGGCCCGCTGTCGTTTGTCACTAGGGTTGTCACCTAGTTGGTATTTTACCAGCCTGGCCAGTATTTTTGATGGTTTATCCCAATGTTATTAATAGGAAAAAAAGGTAAAATATAGGAAGGCTTGTCCACCCCAGTAAATATTGTGATGAGGGAACCACTAGGATACCTGCAAAAGTCCAGGACGGACTTTATTTATGTCCCAGGTTCCTAACAGAGTGGTTCCGTGACTGCTAGTCCAGCCTGGGTGTTTTGTATTTTTCTGAGCCACCTCAGGTGGATGATTAAAAACACAGCTCAAGCCAGAGTGTGGAGCTCTAGTCTGGGAAAAGATACAGAAAAGCTGTCTGTGTGAGCTCATGGAGAGACTTGAAATCTCCACAAGGTTTGGAAATTTGTTTGTGTTTGATTGTTATCTGTTTTGGGGAGACAGGTTAGGCTAGCCTTTTTATTTTATTTTGTTTATCTGCTGAAAGTGAAAATAAACTGCCAAAAAAACCTACACTCTCATGAGTTGTGCTTGTGCCGTGGGCTGAAAGCTAGTCCCAGCTACCTAATTCCTTACATATGGTGGAGTATGCGGGCACAAAATAAAGTAAAATTAGGCAGTATAACAGTGGAGAGACTGTGAATTAAAGGGGTGGTGATCCCTTAAGGACTGTGCAGCATGGAGGATATCGTGAAAACAGTTAATGCTGCACTTCAGCATGCCAATGCTGAACAGAGAGCAAGAAATGTGAATACAATGGCCATGTTTCCAAAGCTGGCAGAAGCTGCAGAGGCAGACTGGCACGTTCTCATGGGATTGGTCTAACAGTTGGCACAGAGACCCCAGGAGCCACGTACAATCACCCATAGCAACAGGACCAAAATTAATGAGTCTCTTCCTCCAAATGATGCCCGGATGATCAGAGGATGATCCAGAGACATATCTCACTACATGGACTGCTGAAAGAGAAGGTTGGTCTAAAGAGCAATGGGTAGGTCTTTTGGCACCTCTGTTAGCGGGTGAATTATAAAAAGCATATTTTGTCCTTGATCCGGTTACTGCCAAGGATTATTAGAAACTGAGAAAAGAAATTCTTGCTTGCCTTGGTGTTACCCTGGCGCTTCATGCCCAATGAGTCTACAGCTGGGCTTCTCACCTGAACAAGCCTCCGCACTCTCAGGTGTTTGACGTGATCCACCTGGGGAGATCATTGAGAGGGTAGTGTTGGATTGCTACCTGAGGTCCCTTCCTGTTGCGTTTTGCAAATGGGTGATCCATGGAGACCCCATGGAGGCAGGAAATCTAAGACTGGAAAGTCTGAGACTCTTAAGTTTAATTCTGAGACTGTTGAATTTCCATTGCCATGATTTTGGTCATATTGCAGCAAATTACCAAACATTTTTTTTAATCGATTGATTCATTATTATTAGAGGTACTCACATAATTCGTTTTTGGATTGTTAACAGCTCTTGGAGGCCAAGTTAACTGAAAGGTGAACAACCTGATTGGCTGTTTTTGTTAATTAAACTGCTCAAATCTGCCCATGTGAGTATATAAACCCCACATCACTTTGCAATGTTCTTCAGCTCCAAAATAGCTTGCTGGCTTTGAATAAGACTACTGTTGAGCAACAAGGGAAGAAGAGGCTTAACATAGCTTTTGTAAAGTACCCCAGGCCTAATGAAGGGTTGAGCTAATCCTGTAACGCACTTTCAGTAGAAGGATGAGAACTAGGCCCCCCACTAAGGGGAAAAAAAGGAAACACTGAGAAATGACTAGATCTGCTGGCAGAACGGAGAAATCCAAGATATATAATAATCCCAAGCAAGAATTTGTGTAATCAGATCAATGAGATTAAGGGAATAATCTGCACTGACAGTGGCAGGGAGCTCTGTTAAGGCAAAACTATACGTAAAACAGCAGTGTGTTGCTGCTATATGAAAGAACAATGTGTAACATTCAGGAACAATTCTTTAAGTCTTAAGGACACTGCTATGCTGAGTGATCAGTGGCATGTTCACCCCTAATCAAAATTCCACAGCTCTCTTCCCTGTGAAGTGATACAATGTTGGAAACCATGGGTTCCATTTCTTATTGTCTCAAACAGTAGATACATCAAACTGAAATACATACTATATTTATACAGCTGTGGTATGTCTCAGAGAAGGTACTCTACATATAAGTGTTATCAAGGGCACATACTATTTATTTTAATAAAGCTTTTATTTAGGTACCCTTGACAACATATACTTTATTTCTTAATAGCTTCTCCTTTCATTTAACAAATCTGAACCAGTGGCAAAGTTTCCATCCTAGATCCTGGGTTCCAAAATGCAATGTCTCATTTTATTCTGCCTACCTTTGACATTCAAATGCTCAGAACCACAAAAGTGTTGACTGTTATGATCACACCATGGGCAACTTTACCCTTTCTAGCTCTAGCCACACACTAGGCACCTTCTCTTTCCAGCACAGTCTGTATGAGCACTTTCTTGGATGTTCTTCAAATGTAGGTCTCTGACGTGTAGCAGTAGAATCTAGTAGAATCTAAACAGTGGAAATGTGCAGTCTGATGTGAGAAGTTTTGCAGATGAAAAAGATAGAAATACGGTATAAACAAAGCACCATGCCCTTTTGTCTGTTAAATAAATAAGGCTCCTAAATTCACTTTCTTTCTCTGCAGCCACGCTAAGGGGTTGTGCAAAAGAATACTCTCCTCTATTTCCTAGCCCCTACTGCCAGCTTCTCCATGACTGGTGAAATACATGTCCCCATCCAGTCTCATCAACCCCTCCAGGGAACCATCCAGCTTATCAGTCCTCTATTCTCTAACTCCTACCCTCAGCTTCTGCATGACTGTAGAAATAGATGTCCCCATCCATTCTAATGAACCCCTCCAGGGAACCATCCAGCTTCTCAGTCCTCTATTCTCTAACTCCTACTCTCAGCTTCTGTGTGACTGGAGAAATAGATGTCCACATCCATTCTAATGAACCCCTCCAGGGAACCATCTAGCTTCTCAGTGAATGCAGCTGTATAACCGCTTTATGGGGCAGGGACCTCCTTCCTCTTGTCACTTTAATACTTAGCACTTGTTCTTGAATTTAACTGTATTAATGATATTTTATTATTGATACCTGTCTGTTCTAATGTATTGTTATAATGTATAGCACTGCATACATAATATGTGTTCTCTAAATGCAAATTTACATATATACATACTGATCTAATTTAGTTTTCTGACTGATGGAGAGAACCCAACACAAGGGCTGGTTTGGTCAGTTAAGCAGAATACTACAAGACAGGGGTGTCCAACCTGCGGCCCAAGGGCTGCCCAGCATGGATATGAATGCGGCTCAGCTTGAAACGCTCCGTTCCTGAGGAAACGTCATGTCTCAAAGGATATAGGAGGAGGGGGGACTCTGCCCATTGCCCAGTTAGTAATAATAATATAATAATAAGTCTATTTAATATCCTATTTAATGTCCCATATTCCAGTGTATATCTCTATCTGTTTATCCAACTGGTATTGTAGTTTTTTTCTGTGTATTTTCTTTACTTTTACAAATCAAAAGTGTTTGTGTATTTCCTGTGTGGCCCCAGACAATTTTTCTTTTTCCAATGTGGCCCAGGGAAGCCAGAAGGTTACACACCCCTGCTACAAGATGTTCTGTTTCAGATTTGGGCTTAGAGAGGTCCTAACCAACTAACCTGAGCAGGGCCACTTTAATAATGCTAGTTGTGGGGCATCTGCCCAGGGCCCACTGCTTTTGGGGGCCCACTGCGCCAAAAAAGAGGGGGCGGGGTGAGATGCAGGTAGGAAGGCGGAAGGAGGGACACAGGGAAGGAGGAAGATGGAGGTAGGGGACGCACACAGGGAGGAAGATGGATGGAGGAAATACAGGGAGGGAAGGCGGGGCTGGTTTAAAAAAAATTCTGCCACGCTGCACGCACCAGGGGTATGGGGGACCCACTAGTTGCCCAGGGCCCACCAAGGCCTTCAAACGGCCCTGAATCTGAGTCTACAACTTTCTCATTGCACCCCCTCGCATCTCAGCAGGGGCAGGCTGCTGAGATTCAAGCTGAAATAATGAACTGCTTCTGGAGAGAGAGAGCAGCTGGAACCAGCAGTTAGATGAGTAGAGCAAAGAATATCTGGCTGTCCCAGATGCCAATCTATGTGGTACAATAAGACCATGCAACTCTTTTAGCCCCTTCTTCCTGACTGGATTATGCCCAGCAGGACTACCCAATATGTACAGCACTGGGTGACATGCATTAAATTAAATCACATCAGGAATGTAGGAGAACATAACTGCTCTGCCAAGTTCTCCAGCCTTCTCAGTCTGTCAGCTCCTAAAATCCCCTAAGTCTATGGGCACATTGAGCTGTAAACTCTGCTACTCTCAGCATGCATATTTTTGCAGGCTAAGAGAAGTGGATCCTCTCTATGCCCCAACTGATTTGAATGAGATTTGCCTTCCTGCACTCAGTCAAGCAGAAGTGGGGCTCAACCTACTGTAAAATGAGGCATCTTCAAACTGACCAACACTTGACTCTGCTGCACACAAGCAGAAGCAGCTGGGGTAGGGGCACAGAGATCCGCTTCTCTTATTCTGCAAATATACACAGACTGAGAGCAGCAGGCCAATGTCTTTAGCCTAAATGGAATGGCACATAGGACGTTTTGTGGCCTGTGATAAATCTTTGCTACACCAGGTGATTGAAATCACTTGTTTCCTCCTCAATTGCTAAAAAGCGAATTGCTGGTGGTGAAACTTATGCAGTGCTGTTTCGCTTGTTGCATGGGGTTGATTCCTGGTGACACTAATGAAGTAAGTTTAACTCCTGTTCTTCCTGCAGTGGTATATGAGAGTGCCACAGTAGCACTATACAGTTATGGGACCTGCTATCCAGAATATATGGGACCATATCAATTAAAGTGTAAGATCTTCCTTGTCCGTCTACCTTGTTGTCTGTTCTATGCCTCTACCAAAGCACCTGTACAAGAGTGCAAGATGTCTAATATGGGTGGAACCAAATAATTATAACATAAGTAAACTGGATACTAAGATACAACTCTAAACTTCTTTTTAATAAACATTAATCAGAAATTGTAAGTGATATTTAAAGTTATATGCAATCGTAATTGCTACTGAAAGCAGCCTCTGTCTTTCTCTTGTTGTTCTCTCCACTGTTTGTCCGGACTACATGTACCATTGAAACATTGTACTGGTGGTCAGTTCCCCATCACTCCTCCCAAGTCAACACTCCAGTTTCCACAATACTGTGAGCAGGGCATTGTGGGAACTGGAGTTTTGGGGAGCTAAAACTTACCTTACTTGCTCTCATTTTATTTTATCATTATTTCTGTAATGTTAAGCCCCTTGTTGTTGTAAGGAAACTTATCTGACCTTTACCTCAGTGCCTTTCTCTTATAATAATATACAAATGACTGATGGAACAAATAGGAGCCAGGGTTGCCTAAACTCACTGAACTCCCCTTGGTTCCCATGGAGAGCTGGGTATATTGTTTCACTCTTAGATACTGAGAAATAAACCTACAAAATTACCTAACTCCTTCTTCTCCATGGCTAGCTATTGTAGCTAGCTATAAATGTGAATGCCCTACCATGATGATAAATTATTTTCAAACATCTACAATGGGGTGCATGCAGGGTTGACTGTATAGACCCCTGACCTAGTAAGGCCCTGCAGATCTGCAGTTGTATGCAAAGCGAAAGGCAGCTACCTGTGATTGAAACTACATTTCCCAGAATCCTCAGGCAGCTGAAGGTTGTTGGGTAGTGCTGGGAGCTGTAGTTCAATAACAGTTGTGAGAGGTGGCAGTTGGATTATAGAATAATATATAATAATCAGAGAATAATGAATATTATTTTGAAAACACATATTTTAGGGTTAGTGTTGCTAAGTAAAATTAATATATTGACTTTTTTGACAGGTGACTCAGTAGCAACTGCACCAAATAATTCCTATTGTTAACAGCAGAGGCCAGGTCATAGCTAGCAGTAGGCCCAATTGCCACTGGTGTAATCCTTTCTGAGTGAGTACCATCAATTTGCTGCATGGAGCCGCTCTGCTGAATTCATTAATGGTATAATGCACACATGTATTGTGTGGGTAAGGGAAATGCTTCAGGTCTCTCTTGGCAACTATGACAGGGCCGGGTATGTGTTCATTATCGCAGGCAGCATTAGGGATAGGTGTGGGGTCATGGAGTCAAATGAAGCCTACACATTACACATGCCTAAGCACGCTCTTGTCTATCCTGTAGCCATGCATACACTATATGGTAATAAAATGTTTTACAGATTAAGGGGGGAATGTAATTAAAGTCGCAAAGAGAAAAGCATTGCGCACCAATAAGAGTTAAAATCCACATCTCGCAATGTAATATTGTTCCTTAAACGGTTATTGCATTGCGAATTATAATTGCGCACTTTTAAGAAGTGCTTGAAGGTGTCGTAATCTTTTGGAGCAAACATTGCGACTTTTTCAGTAATAAGTTTTATTACATTGACAGCACATTAGCGCAAAGTATAAAATTTGCAAACGGCCTTCTGCTGGCGGAAGTTGTCGCTGAACAGTTTCCGGGTTCGCAAAAGGTATATTGCATTCGCGCACAGCAAAATTTGTTCGCACAAGGGATTAACTTTTCGCATTGCGAATAGTTTTTGCGTTACAAAGACTGCAATTCTTGAAATCCTGAATAATCATTAAAGGGGAACTATCACGAAAATGAAAATTTTGTATAATCTTCAGCATACTGAAATAAGAAACTTTCTATATAAAATTCGTCAATTTCTCTGAAAATTTGTGAAACAGCAAAACATTCACTAACGCCACCGGCATCTTGTTTTTGACACAGGCGTCGGTTTTTCGGCGGCGAATCGCGGGAATTCGCCATGAATATACACCATATACAATCAATTAAATATCCTGTACTGCTTCTGAATAATCAGTACAAAAAAAAAATAACAAAACAATAGCATTTTGCACTATTTATACATGTAGAGAGACAGGGTTTTTGGTGATTTTGAAAGTGAGCTCTAATACATCTTCTATGTAAAAGGAGCCCCCCCCCCCCCATAAAATATATTGGATCTAAATGTCAATGATTATCTGACACCCAAAATGAATAGAGAATGAATAGAAAGAGATGCTGATAGAGGAATAGTGAAAATAAACTTGATTCTCTCATAAACATTTTAGATTTTTAGTTGATTGTACTAAGAATGTTTCTTATTTAAGTATGCTGAGGCATTAAGTATTAAGGATGCTGAGGCAATAGTTCCCCTTTAAGGGGGGGATAGATTGAGCTGTGATAAATAATGTGGAAGATTGTGGTGGTTATACAGTGACCTGGACACAGCAGCATGAAACAGTTGGGTTGAAGAAGTAGATGAAGTTATTAATATGACAGGGCAGACAAGAATGTATATGTACAAAATGGCAGCAGTCTTATATGTATTTATTTATTTAATAATTCATTGCTTTACTAGGTCAACTGGCAGTTCTAGGTTAATTATATTGGTTGAACATTATCATAGCAAACAAGTGTTTGTTTTTGAATATAGAAACAGAAACAATGATGAAGGTGTAGTTTTCGGTGTGTATATATATATATATATATATATATATATATATGTATGTATATATATGTATATCCACGAAAATATAGGACTGGCACACCCATATAAAACTCCACTCCTTTATTTGCATCATATTTGAGTCCAACATATCGGTCCTACTTCGGACTTTTCTCAAGGCTAATACAATGCTTTCACAACACACCATAAATAACCGTGTCAATTCAAATCAACCAATCAGTGTTGGATATGCAAATCCATGCAATTAAATGTATATTTGTGAATACATATATCTGTGACCAGCTCAGTAAAATTCAATAAAATTTGCAATGACCAGTGAGATAATGTTCCATGAAATATGTAATAATTTTGTTATGATAGTCAATAAATTATATAATAACCTACGTGGTAATTTTCAATAAAATGTAATCAAAAATCCAATACAAATCATTCCTGTGTCATCCTTATTAATAGCATAAATATCATAATACAGTGGTTGAAAATGTTTTAAGGATATGGATACAAATATGTTACAATTGTTTCCTTTATTTCCTTTTTCCTTCCTTAAAGGGGTTGTTCACCTTTGAGTTAACTTTTAGTATAATGTAGAGAGTG
>CM044439.1:141813489-141850626 GCA_024363595.1 Xenopus borealis
GGCTAGCCCCATGTCAGATTTCAAAACTGAATATAAAAAAAATCTGTTTGCTGTTTTGAGTAAGGGATTTCAGTGCAGAAGTCTGCTGAAGTAGCACTATTAACTGATGCGTTTTGAAAAAAACATGTTTTCCCATGACAGAATCCCTTTAAGATTTGTTGGTTTGTCTTTCAATAAAAATCAGGCATTTGCATGTGACTCTTTTGCTGCAACCCATTATTCCCTACCCCACCTTCAATAGGTCCACTTGTACATAATTCCACAAAAGAGATAGGATAGACCTTATGACTCCATTTTCATTGTCCACAGAGTACATTGGCTGAGGTTAAATACCTCCTTTTCCCTTATCTTCTGGATTGGACAATTACAGTCCTTGGGGGTTACAATACCCCAGAGAATTTTCTCTGTTGACCTTGAATATTTTCATATTGAGTAACCCTGCTTTTCTCTTCTAATGCAAACAGCCCAAATCATTGTGTGCTTCCTCGTGCATTTTATTTCTCTTCATTCCAGGAGACCTTGCCAGTGAACTTGGCAATATCATTGCCCTAAATAGCTATGCTGCAATGCCTCACAATTTCCTGTGCGTATTAAAGCTTAGTCTGACTCACATTTTGTTTTATATGGATGTGAAAATAAAATAAAAACAGAAAAACTGTGTGTGCAGAGCAGGGGAGGGAGCTCTGCAAGTCATTTTGATTGTTATCTTAAATTGTTGACATAAATTACTTTTGTGCCTTCAGATATCTCTTGATATGTTTATTGTTCCTGTGGAGCATTCAGGAACCTAAAGCAAGAAAAGCATTTTACTGCTCATGCCTGCCATAATAAACACAGAACACATATGCTACAGAAGTAGCCTAGTACAAACATAGCATCAAAGTAGTTTAAATTAGAGAATGATATTATTCTGAGACAATATGCAATTGGTTTTCATTTTTTTAATATTTGTGGTTTTTGAGTTGTTTAAAAGTCTATTAAGCAAATAAATGCATTGTTGCTGAGATATATTGGACCCAAGCCACAAGATTGCTGAAACTGCGAACTGGGGAGTTGTGGATAAAACATTAAAGGGCAAGTCAACCCCAAAATAAAAATGTGCCTAACTAAGAAAACAAAAAAAATAATTCTAAGCAACTTTCCAATGTAGATTAATTTAAGATTTTCAGTGCTTTTAAAGTTTTTTGTAACAACAATTGCTAATGAAAGCAGCATTGGCTTAAAGGGCACCTATGGGCCGAAAAAATTTCCCCAAACCGAAGGTGCGGGCTGATAGAGCCAGCATTCCGGTTTGGGGTTCTAGTAGTTTTAAAATAAAAAATTTCCACCTGCAGGCGCTAGCTTACTCTCACCGGGAGGGAGCTCCCAGTGCGAGCCGCCATGTTTTAGAAAGCGCATTCGCAGTATGAAAAGCTGCCGAAATTGTGGCAGCTTTTCATTCGGCTTATGCGCATTACGTCACATGCACATACTGCGCATGCGCATGCACTGTCATGGCGGCTCACACCGGGAGCTCCCTCCCGGTGCGAGTAAGCCAGCGCCTGCATGGGGCAATTTTTTAAAACTACTAGAACCCCAAACCGGAATGTGGGCTCTATTAGCCCGCACCTTCAGTTTGGGGAAAAAAATTTCGGCCCATAGGTGCCCTTTTTTACTTTTTAAAAAACGTTGCAAAAGGCTTGGTTCCCCAGCAAAGACTGGTCTGTTAATCAGTTGCCCTGTCTAACATTGTATATGTTTTAGACATCAGAGCAGAGAATAGAAAGGGACAGGCACATACTGCTTTCAATAGCAATACATATACAAATAACTTCAAAGCCATATACAAATTTGTGATGAATGTATATTGCAAAGTTGCTTAGAATAATGTTTTCTTTTATTAGGCAAATTTTTATTTTGGGGTTGACTTGCCCTAATGTTTTATCCACTACTCCCTAGTTCACAATTTCAGCAATCTAGTGGCTTGGGTCCAATATATCTCAGCAACCATTGCATTTACAGTATTTGTTTAAAAGACTGGAATATATGAAGAGAGGGCCTATATAGAAAGATAAGTAATACAAAGTAGCAATAACAATGAATGCCTAAAGAGTAAAAAAAAAAGAAGGCAAATAATTAAAAAACTATATAAAAAGAAATACTAAAAGTTAACTTAAAGTTGAATCACCCGTTTAACATTTGGAGCTTTGGGTAAATCCAGTCTCACTGACAGATTAGGTTAGTTCTTTGTGGCTCTGGTCATGACTACTACATAATTAGTTTGAAAATAAGCTAAAACTTCAACGATATCACCTTCCAGACAGATAGCAAACCCACCACATCATTCTTCCAGGCTGACTATGTCTACCATGGCTTATTGGTCTGTGCACTCTAACATACTAACCTCCCCACCATGAAGCTGTTCAATATAGGGTATTTGATGTCATCAGTTTCTCTGATGTTGTGTGATGTAATCATCTTCTCCCTGTGATTTTGGCTGTTGGAAGTAAAGATAGACCTTACGGGACATAATAGTGGCTCTGTGGTTTTCTGTCTGCAAGGCAGAGCTCATTGAATATTGGTAGTCATGAAATCACTAGAAAACATGCTTCTAAGTTCTTTTTATCTACTTCCAGAATTTTACATTTATCTTGCTCACTATAGCCAGTGCCTACCACTAAATTTGTAGTAACATGCATGAGATCCTAGTTATTTCACCTTATTACACATTATTATTAGACATTCTTCAAAGAACAGTGGAAAACTGAAGGTCAAGGGACAGAATTAAGCCCTCAGCCTGCCTAATGGCTCCACTGATCTGATCAATGGACCAAAAACAATCTGACCACTTAGGCTTTTGTTCAGTTGTTGGCTCTGAGCCAGTCACTGTCTTATGAGATTCCCAACTGCATAATCAACTATCTGGCCCCATCTTACAGTATATCATTTGGGAATGGTATAATTCCTTTTTAGAGTAATATAGATCCTAGTCCTGGTGGGATGGCTTGTCCAATGTAGCAGAAGTATAATGACTTGGTTGAGGGATTGGTTGAGACATGAATATAAAGCCTAAACCTGGTATTAAGGTTTGTCCATGGTGTTTTTAAGAAGCTGGTCTACTGCTTGCACCCTATATCTGATGCTTTACTTGCTCTCCATATTGTTTCATCCCTTGCTTACAAACAGCTACACACCTTCTGGGTAAAGTAATACAAATGGAGACAGGACAACTGTGGCATCTAGTGAAATTTTACGTGTATTGATTATGATGATGATGGGGTTGGATGGGTTAGGCTGTAGCACGTCTCCTCATGATAAGTCACATTTCTGGATTTCTCTTTGCTATCAACCATCTAACATTTGAAAATGACAAATGCTCATCAAGCCCATAAGTCAAATAATGCAATGAAATTCTTCTTCTGTAGCATTTTTCTCTGGAACAAGCTCAGGGAAGCTTGAATCTTATCAGAGCTACTGTAACTCGATCAAGCGATAATTCTGACTAATCTCTCCACAAAATACACTTGCCATGGACTGTCAATCAAATCTTAGCTGCTGATTTAAAACTCCTTAGCGATATAGCAATACCCATCAGAGCATCACCTAAAAGGTTTTGGTATTCTCTCACAATTTGTGGATACAGGTATGTGACCTGTTTTTTTTCCAGAATGCTCGAGACCTGGGGGTTTTCCAGATAGAGGATATTTCTGTAAATTTGGATCTTCATTAGTCCAATAGAAAATCATATAAACATTATATAAACCCAATAGGCTGGTTTTGCTTCCAATAAGGATTCATTATATCTTAGTTTGGATCAAGTACAAGGTACTGTTTTATTATTACAGAGAAAAAGGAAATCATTTTTAAAAAATCTGGATTATTTGGATAAAAATTAGTCTATTGAAGATACCTATTCCATAATTCTGAGCTTCAAACCAGGTATGGAATGGGTCTTCCTGGATCCCACCTTGTTGAGAGTTGGGTACCGTACAGGATAGGGTCTGGGCAGTTTCCAGGCCTGTTAGTTAAAGTTCAGAATATTTGACATTGTTATAGTCACTCGAGGAGCGAAAAGCAGGGCTAGGTTGTATAGCTGGGCAGCTCAAGGCACAAACGAGGAAAACAGTGGAAGTTAGTACTCCTATAGTGACTTGCAAGACTCTGGTTGATCAGGGCACCAGGAGATTTACAGGATTCACTTGGAGGGTAAGGTGTTTAAAGGAACACACACACTGCTGGGCATTGCAGGGAGCTGCTTGCCACCCAGGGGTGCCAGGGCACTACTGCTAAATTGGATATTTTCGGGACCACCTAAGGGTGTGATAGGCTTCATTATTAGAAACACTTGATTACTTAAAGTGCAACCTGTTATAGTGGTCTGTCATCAAATACATCAATTAAATGTAATCATTTTAAATCGTTTTTGGGAAAGATAATAAAAAGCACAAAGTTTTTCCCAGGTTTGGTAACACAAGCATTTAATCAGGCATTTGCTTTTTAACAGGTGACTGCTAAAGTCTACTGTATATACTGATTGGTTGTTCTAGGTTTCAAAACCTGATCTTGTTTGTGAGACTGCTTTCCCAACCTTAAAATTTCCCCTAACCCCCTCAATCATGTTTGACAGTAGGACATTAGAAGTCGCAGAACAATGATCAGATACAGAAAATCACTAACCAACCATTTTCCCTCAGCTTCATAATTTCCTCCTGGAACACCTAATTGCTCCAACTTCTAGTCTGGGACTCACACCATGAGTTTGCAGGGAAACAAATAGATCCATATGAGCTCTGCATTCTCCTGGTGCTCGTTCCTTTCCACAATAAAATAATATGAAGCTCAAGAATTTTCAAAGCCCAGTGATTAAATTGCTTAAATAGTGTAGAATGTGCAGAATAACCATCTGTTTCTCCCTCTAGTCATTGCCCTGCCAATTAGGCTGGCTGAAATCTTTATATGAACAGTGGTTATACCTTTATTTTAATGCCAGTGTATATTAGGAGCACCAAGGGGTTTCACTCTGAGGGATACAGCAGATATTTTTCAGCTGGTTTATTGCATTGAAGACCTTGAGAATGAGCTGGAAACATTTTGTTATATGCAGACCTGCTAACACTGCAGTGATGATTTAAACATTTCTTGCAACTTATTAAAGGGGTCTTTCACCTTCAAACAACTAGTTGTTTTCAGATAGATCACCAGTAATTTCCAATTACTGTCTATTTTCTATTTGTAACCGTTTTTCTAATATTGAAGTGTAAAGTGTAATATCTCACCTTCTAAAGCAGCTCTGGGAGGGTGGTCGCCGACCCCCCCAACTGTTCTAAACTGATACATTTAAAGGATACATTTCTTATCTTTGTCCCTGCTGAGCAGAATCCCTGGGTTTCATTACAGGCAGCTGTTAGAATTGATACAATAGTTGCTAATACTCCAGAGATGTTGATGTGAAATGGATCAATTAAATGTTTGAAAACAACTGAAAACAGAAAAAAAGTGTTTGGAAGGTGAACAACCCCTTTAAGGGGGTTATTTACTTAAATCCAAATTTATTTCATTGTTTCAATTATAAAGCTTGACCAAACTCCCATCCCCGATTTTGTCTTATTTATTAATGAAATAAGTCGATTGAATCAGTTAAAAAGCTGAAATCCGAATAGCTCGATTTACTTGTGTTTTTGCCCGATGATCAGAATTTATCAGATCATCAGGCTAAACCCAACGCAGACCACAATAGCTTCCAGTTGGGATAGGGACATCTCCCATTGATTTATACATGACCTCGACAGATCAGAGATGGTGGATTTTCAGATTCAGGCTTTCTGCAGCATCTGGTTATAATGAAAAATTCAAGTTTTTGCCCCAGAAAGCCTGACCAGATACATTTGTGGTTTATTAAATAACCCCCTTAATGTGCAAATCTATGAATTAGATTTATTAATTCTGTAATCTATTTTCCACATTGGTTTTTTGATGCAACATCTTTTCCAAAAGTAGCCTCAAGGAAGTGCTTCTCAGTATGTGAGGCCAGGTTCACTTAAAGGGCACCTATTGGTTAAAAATGCCATCCCCAACCAAAGGTGAGGGCTGGTAGAGCTGCATTCCAGTTTGGGATAACAGTAGTTTTTAAAAAAAAAAAAAAGCCTCCCACCAGCGCTATTCTACTCACACGGGGGGGGGGAGCCCCAAATGCGAGCAGCCATGTCCGCTCACTCGCATGCACATTACGTGTGATGTCACTCACTTGTGCACAATGAACAGCTGCCTCGATTAGGGACCGCTTTTCATTATGAGCATGCAAATGGGTTTTAAAAGTTTAGAAATGCACCATACTACTGAATGCACAGTAGGCAGTGTAGGACTCAAGTTAAACGAGCTTACATATGTTGCCCAACATGTTTTCTGAATAACAGATTTCCTGTTACCAGATATACAGTATTATTGGAATTCTTTCTCAATAGGCAGCACAACATTTTGTAACCTTGTTTTAAGCTAAAGGGGCACTGAATAAATATTGTTCCTTGATCCAAATAACCATATGCTGGTGCCAAGTGAGCAATGTTACATAGTTACATAACTAAGCTTTAGGCAGCAGACCGGGAGCCCCGAAAACACAGGGTCTGCTGAAATCTCTGCTCCTTAGCCAGGTCTTGGAGTAAAATGTGTGGGCAGGTGCACACACACAAGAAGGTGGGCAGGGACGGGAGATTCTGTGTGTTGTGTGAGGGTTTTTGTGGAGGGCCTAGCAAAGACAAGTAAAGCCACTGTTGATAAAAAACTAAAGTTCATCAAGTTCAACCCCTCCAAATTAACCCCAGTACACATTTATACACAGACTTCTATTTATCTTTACATATAAATATACTAATTGTAGATTATTGAATCACAATAGCCAACTTATCTATAGTGTTTCAAGCAGGGGTGTTTCTGGGGCTGCTGCCGCCCCCCTCCCGATCCGCGCTTTGAAATTATAGCATTGAAGCGGTGGAGAAGAGCCGAATTTCCATTTTAAAAAACGGAAATTCGGCTCTTAAAGTTACCAGAGCTGGCTTTTTGCCGCCACTGGTAACTGGCCGCTCAGTGCCACATGGGGAATGGTTCTCATCTTGCCTCAAGGCTGGAACGGCCCTGGTTTCAAGCGCACATGATATCATTGCGCCGCATCATGTGACATCACTATCCAGTAGGAAATGCCTGCACCCAAAGTAAATCACCCTTGCCTTCTATCAGGCTCCAAATTTAAATAGATGCTAGATGCGACCAATATGTAGTCAGAATGCACGCTGACAGTAAATTATATGTCAGTCAAATTAGTAAACCCCTGCCTGCACAGAATTGGGACAGTGTGATGTGTTCCTTCAGGCTTGTTGTGGTGTCGGGTGGAAATGGATTGATCTGATTAAGTTATATAACACTTAGGGGCAAATTTACTATTATTCCCGGAAATTAGCTTGACCAAATTCACAATTCGATAAGTATTCGACCATCAAATGCTTATTGAATTGTTTTAGGCTATCATTTTGCTCGATATCCAATTTCTCGATGAATTCCTACGATCGTTCGATTTCACGACAAAATCGTGAAATTTCATTCGAGCGTCCGAAAAATTTGTATGATTCGAATGATCGAACACTCTGATCGTACAAATAGTATTCGAGCAGGACTTTGCCTCAGAAGCCTATGGGGGGGCTTCCCATAGGCTTCTATTACAATTCGGTAGGTTCAATCTGGTGAAGTAGGCAGTCGAATAACGTTAAAATTTTTATTTCTTCGATCATCGAATTATCGAATATCCGATCATTCAATCCATTCGAAATTCGATGATCGAATAGGCCAAATTTCACTTTACGATTTCATGAAAAATTTGTATGATCGTTATGCAATCAAATTCGTGAATTTCGTAAATCGGCCCCATAGTTTAGGGGCAAATATTTTTAAAAATTAAAAAAACAGAACTTATGTAAAACTTTTATAAAAGGATATAATTATATTACTGAAAAACTGTCAGTATTGCTTTAAGGACTGGAGCCCAAAACAGCACTGCATACCCAAGATGAGGCCTTACCAGGGACCGATAAAGAGGCAAAATTATGTTTTCATCCCTTGAGTTAATGCACTTTATAATGCCCTAGTTCTCTTTTTTATACAAAATAGTACGTTTGCTATATTAGCCAGAGATTTACACTGCCTGGAATTAGACAGCATGCTATCTATAAAATCCCCCGATCCTTCTCAATTAAAGAAACCCCCCAACACTGTCATTTAGTGTATTATATAGTGTATTATGTATTAAATTCCCCAATCCTTCTCAATTAAGGAAACCCCCAACACTGTCATTTAGGGGCACATTTACTAAGGGTCGAAGTGAATTTTTGAATAAAATTAAAAATTTTAAAATTAGAATTGCGAAGTAATTTTGGGCTACTTCGACAATCGAGTAGCCCAAAAATTCGATTTGAAAAAATTCTAAATACTGGCCCTTTAAAAAAGTAATTAAAAATTTTTATTTGACTATTTGCCACCTTAAAGCTGCCGAATTGCCATTGTAGTCTATGGGGGACCTCCAGGAACTTTTCTTGTAAATTTTTCTAAGTCCTAGAAATTTTTTTTTTTTTTAAAAACAGGATACCTTTTTGGATAACGACACCACATTAGCAAGCTGCCAATCTATGGGCACCATGACAGACCTCAATGAACCCTGAAAAATTCAGCAAAAAGAGTTGACAATCACAGAACTTGTTTAGTACCTTGGGATGAATACTATTTGGTCCTGAATCTTTGTTTACCTATACATGTTCTTGTCTCTTTTCAATTTCCTCTTGAGTAACCCATGTACTCAATACTTAGCACTGGGTCTATTAAAAAGGAAGCCTTCATTAGCTGGTTCCTCAGTTGTGTGGACAGACGACAAATAAAAGTTCAGAATCTCTGCTTTTTTCCCTGTTCTCATCAACCAACTAACCCCCCTCTCATTATAAGGGTCCCATCCTTCTTGCTTAGTCTTTTATTATTTTCTTATTTAAGAAATAGTTTTAGAGTCATTACTGAAATACCATTTTACATCTCAATTTTAGCTTTTGCATGCTTTGTTGGCCACTTTGTACCTGATGAAAGTTTCAGCTGTCCCCAGCTAACTTGAATGCCTTAAAACCATGTTTTTTCTTACCAACATCAACACCAACGCTGACATGTATATTAAGTAATCCACATTTCAAAGGCATAGCCATTCAAGTTGCAAATGTATTTTTGGTTTTCTTTTTAAACGTTACATTACCTTAGAACAAATCTGATATTGTTTTATGAAAACAGAGTTTGGAACAGGAGACTAAAGTTAAAAGTAAACTGTATTTCATTTTTGGCCTGCAGCTGTCCAGAAGAACAAGTCTAGTAAGGGTAAGTTCACTGCATAGAACCTTTGTAAAGGAACCTGTTCTATAACATAAAACTAAGCAACTGGTCATTAGGACTATGACTGGCCAGGACTTTATAAAGTAGGGCTTCATACTAAGACATTCTGTGGTATTATACATTCAGATGAACAATGTCAGTAACTGATGTGTAATGACTCCAGTTATGCAGTTTCACTTTATGGATCTGCTCCAAAGTTCAAGTTGGAAGTATAATCTTGCACAGGGGTACAAAACCTTTTTACTCGCGAACCACATTTAAATGTAAAAAGAGTTGGAGAGCAACACAAGCATGGAAAAGTCTACAGGGATTTCAAATAAGGCTTGTGATTGGCTGTTTGGTAGCCTCTATATGGAATGGCAGCCTACAGGAAACTTTTTTTGGCAGTACACATGGTTCTTAAGCAACAAAACTTGCCTCCAAGCCTGGAATTAAAAAATAAGCACCTGCTTTGAGGCCACTGGGAGCAACATCCAAGGGGTTGATGAACAACATGTCGCTTGCGAACTACTGGTTGGGGATCACTGATCTTACACAAATTACCAGTACTTTTTAGGGAACATACTACAACACCCAGCAGCCTACAACATCTTCCCGGAGTCTACTCCTGTCAATACCATTTCTGGAAATGTTACTTCCCCACCAATATTTATGCTTATACTAGAGAGCTGGATTTTCCATTGACTGTGATTGTGCCAGGTCAGACCAGGCATACTAGAAGACGTAAAAGAGGTATTGTGGAATATTTTACATCTGTTAAAAATACAAAAAAATAACTGTTTTATAAATATTAGTAATAATACAACTAGGCATGCACCAAATCCCCCGAATCCTCTGCAAAAGATTTGGCCGAATACCAAACTGAATACTAATTAGCATATGCAAATTAGTAATGGGAAGTGGAAAACATTTTTTACTTTTTTACTGTTTTGTAACAAAAAGTTGTGATTTCCCTCTTGCCCCTGATTTGCATATGCAAATTTGGATTCGGTTCACCCAAATCCTGCTGAAAAAGCCCGAATCTTGGCCGAATCCTGAACCGAATCCTGGATTTGGTGCATCCCTAAATACAAGTCATTTAGAAATTCCAGTGTTCATTTGGTTTCTCCTGTCAATTTTTTAACTGCTTTCATGTTCATTATTGGTACATTTTTTGCACATAAGAGAGGACTCTGTTTATTTTGTGTATACATAAGTGGTGGTTTCTGTGGGACAACAGCTTAAAATGTTGGTTATAATTAATTTTGTAAGTTATTAGATTATATTTTTCTATTGAGATTCTATTAATGCATTTATTACTTTGGACAACACAAGAGGCTAAAATGAATTTAAGAGTCTAACTTAACTGTATAATGCCTTAACGTATCAGCACAAACTAAGAATCTAAGTACAGAGATACGATATTACAAGCCGTTGTGTGTAATTATCCTGGAGCAACACATCAGACACATAAAAGAGCTACAGGGGCCACATGTACAGACATAACCAGCTGGTGTTGTGTGAAGAAGATAAGTTTCACCAAGACTGTGATGTGATTCCTCATTTTGCTCTTGTTTTATCTCTTAAAGCACCCATCTATGTTAGTTAATGCAGAAGGCCTCTGTAAGCAAGAAAAGGATAAGCAGCCAGATATGTTAGATAAAATGTATTTAATTATATATATACAGTATAATGCATAGGCAAAATAAAGACAAATTAAAAGGAAAGGTAGTCAATGCAGGAACATAGTTTCTGTAGATTTTGAGATCAATGTAGCCCTGAATACTTTATCCAAATAGTCATTCAAGCTCAAGTAGTCATTCAAACTCTTAATAAAATTTATGGAATCTGCCATCACAACATCACCCGGCAGGGCAATCCCTGACCTCACCACCATTGAAGAATCCATAATGCTTCCCTCTAAATCCATATTGCCCTCTAAAGGGGGTGGCCTCTTGTTAGTTTCTACATGAAAACAAATACCCTGATCTGTCCATAATGTTTTCTAATGTTGTTGTAGCATAATCATGTCCCTCTCGCAGCACCTTCTCTCGAGAGTAAACAACCTAACTGGAACTCTTTCATCATGGTTTATTTCTTCCATTATTTTTACCAGTTTAATTGCACGTCTCTGCACTCTCTCCAGCTTGTTAATTTCCTTCTTGAGGACTGTAATGAAGACTCAAGATGAGGTCTTACCAGGGACTTACAAAGCAACAAAACTATGTTGTTGACCCTTGAGTCAATGCCATGTTTTATACATTTTTAAATTCTCTTTGCAAGACTCTGATTGATGCTGCCTGGAGTTGCACAGTCTATTCTACACTCAACTGTATTAGTAATGCCCACCTATTAGCTACTATTATTTTCTTAAAGTGATATGGACACTAAAAAACTACTCTTTCAAATATGAATGTAAATTACAAGTCCCCTGTAGGTCATGGTGATTGTTTTTTCCCTAATAGGCCTGCTCTTGTATGTTATTGTTACTTGAAGTTCCTAAACCTGACTGTTTCTCCAACCTGATTGTATCTCTTTCCAACAAGTTTCTGATGCTGACAGACTTTTGCTGCACAAATATGGCAGCCTACATACCGAGAAACATAGAGGAGCAGATCAGTAGTGTAAAAGCATTGGGCAAATAATTTAATGGGAAAATTATAAATAGTGTGCAAAGACAATATTATGATAGATATAAAAACAGGTTTACTTTCTGGTGTCAGCATCTCTTTAAAGGATAGAATTTCTGCACAAGAAATTGGTCTATTAAAAAGCAAGCAAATCTAGCAGAGGCGTCATTTATCCATTCCCAGCCTTAGTTCTCTTTTATCCTTTGTATATGACTATAGAACAAGAAACAAAACTTCATTATACTATATTACTCTCGATGCAAAGAACCCTTTTGTGGCTTATTTTAACTAAAACTTTTTTTTTTAAACAAAAATCTGTGGTTGTTTATTTCCAAAGTTACTTGCATTTTGAGATACAATAAATGCTTAAGGGTAAGTGCAGCTACTACTGACATCTATTGAGCTAAAACTATAGGTGCCTGGGATTCTTTTATCTAAGGACACAGTGAATAGATGAGATTGCAGTGCCATTAAAACCATTCAACCCACTTAGCGTCCGTGGGGTTCTGAAAGAGCACAGATTTGCCATGGCTTCTGGCAGTAAGCAGGATTACATCTCTGCTTCTCTGTGTACAGAACAAGGAACATTTTGTTTCATACGCATATTCATTAGCAGGAAATATCATCAATTCCGTTTGACTTATCGAACTGCTAATTTCACACTAGGAGGAACACCGTTTATAGCTCGGAGATGCGCACCTCTCAGTGATGTAATTATGTAACAGCACCTTCCTTCTTCATAATTAGTTATAGTTCAGGTTCAGAATTAATTCTTTGGCATCGGCAAAATGAAATGATATTGTAGATAACACACTCCCCACATTGTGACAATGATCCCTGAGAGTCCCTTTTGCAAGTGCTGTTTCTTTATTACATGCAGCTTGTTGCTGACAGCAGGGAGTTTTGGCCTTTAGTTTCATTAGATAACAATAATACTTTATTCTGTGTGCAAGATGTCTTGAACAAGGATGTCTGTTTGTTCCTATTATACCCTGCATGCCGCTGTGATTACACGGGGCTGCCTTTCTTCTTTTGCACATATAATAAGCCATCAGATGAAAGGCAGTAAAATGTTTTATAGGAACAGTAACACCAAAAAAGGAAAGTGTTTTAAAGGAAGGACAGAATAATGTACTGTTGCCCCCACTGGTAAAACTGGTGTGTTTGCTTCAGAAACACAACTATAGTTTATATAAACAAGCTGCTGTGTAGCCATGGGGGCAGCCATTCATGCACATGATACACAGTAAATAACAGATAAGTTCTGAAGAATCTCATTGTATACTACAGAGTGTATCTGTTATCTGCTGTGTGTCCTGTGCCTTTTCTCCTTTTTCCACTTTATATCACTGCCCCCAAGACTACACATCCGCTTGTTTATATAAACAATAGTAGAGTTTTTGAACGCATCAGTTGTACCAGTGCAGCACAAGAGTACATTTTTTTTCACTATTTTAAAAACTTAAATTTTTTGGTGTAACGTTTTTTTTTGGTCTTACTCCATAAATAGATGGACATGCTTACTTTCCTTAAATTCCAGTTTTCAGTTTCTTTGAATTGTCTTTTAGAACTATGGAGATCCACTGCAGGGTGTTAGTGGAAATACTTAGGGCATGAACTACAGGTAGAGAGAAGAAGAATGTGCCTAGAGTGCAATGGGGGGTTGGGGGCTATGCACATAACTCAGCTACCTGCCTACTCCCAACGTCAGTCGTTTCAGAGAGCAACAGTGCTTGTCACCTCCATACATCACTACTAGTCAAACCCTCCCTGCTCCACATCAACACCCCCATACCTCCCACCCTCCTCATCTCACTGTGGTAGTGGGGGACAATTGAGGGGGGTGGGTTTGCTTTGAGCACAGTTCACATTTGGCCCGACACTGCAAATACTGGTCATTAAAGAAAAAAATCTTTCATACAAAAGTACGACTGATACAATGCAGTGCAAAAAAAAGATGCCGACCAGTTCTGACCCACTAGTTGAGTGAACAAAGGTTGGAAAGCAGCCCACTTCTAGCAGATATAAGAAAGCAGAGACCTGGGCCTGCTGGAGTAAGGTAAAAAAAATGCTTTAGACCAAGTTATTCCAACCCTTCATATTTATTTTGGTGATGCAACCTATTAAATTGCTAATACATTGCCTCCGTTTTATCGCCCAAACTTTTGCTATGTAAATGAAATGAAATGAGATACTGGCAAATGCTCGCTCATTTAGCAAGCCTGATTCAATTTCTAATACAAGAGCTGGCTTGTGTGTTTGTATAGGGTTTTACAATGATGTTTAGGCTTGTTGTAAATGTTACAAGAAAATAAAGGACATACAGTATAGGTATGGGATCTGTATCCAAAATGCTCAGGACCTGGGGGTTTCCAGATCTTTTTGTAATTTGGATCACCATACCTTATTTCTACTAAAAAAAATATTTAAAAATGAGTTAAACCAAATGGGGTTGTTTTGCCTGCATAAGGTTTCCTGCATAAAGTATCTGTATTATATCTCAGTTGTGATAAAGAACAAGGAAATAAATTTTCAAATTAATTTGATTACAATGCACTATGGGAGATTACCTTCTCGCAATTCGAAGCTTTCTGGATAATGGATCCCATACTTGTACCTATTGTAAACCTCAATGCATAGGGCAAAACATGTAAAATAAGTACCTTAGTACATTTTAAGCTGAACCCAATTGTGGAAACACAATTTAGAAGCATAGATGAATGTAAAATACTGATATGTCAAGGTACATAATTAATGTGCCTTATATGCACAGTTTTTTGGTGGAGCTCCATCCATATGAGCCACTACTGTTTCTTCTGTCATTTGTAGGAAGAAGTTATAGAAAACAATACATATCATTTAGATTTTTTTGGTCATACATAGGCCTAATACTCTATCTAGGGTGAGGTTTTCATGCAAACACTCATTATGGAAATCATGGCATGCTACTTCTCCAGAGTCATTGTGGTTGTGGAGCAATATAACCTCCTAGCAACTGGGACATTCCTCTATTATTATAGATCTTCCCTAAATGTATGAGGGCTCAATGAGTTCACTATCAACATGTCATTCACATCATGTGAATTATCCCTTTGGCAGCTTCTTACTGTAGTTAGCTGAATCCCTGCCCTCTTGTGAACCCAGTTCTCTACACATCCTCGTGTATTTGTTTTCCACATACATACTGTACATAGGCAAAGTAAAGACTTGATATTTGATTGGTTTTTGGTGTTCTTTGTATTGCATAGATTGCCTGTCCTTAGAAATCCATTCTTACTCGAGGAATCAGTGCAATTATGCTACATCCAGTTTCAAAGACCAAACGCCACTATTGGGCACTGTCCCGGTTAAAATCTCTGCTTGTTTTTATGGTGTTTGTGCAAGAAATAAAGCTGTTATATCAAGTTGTGGCATGAAAACAATATTTGTGTTAGAAGCTGAAGCATTTCTTCTAAGCTTGGCTGCTTTCGGGGAACAGCTGGTAGAAAATGCAATAGAATCCTAGCTGATTAATCACACATTAATCTGCAGCTCATCTCGTTTTCCACCCATCTAACCATTATCCCACACTGTCTGGTTTCCTCTCTTGAATGATCATGTTACAGACAGTTTTCTTGTACCTATAGGAATCCTAGCCACTTTTGCACAATTTAATTCTACCTTCAAAAGTGACATTCAGGTGTGAAGGACCTCATGTTTAAAGGAAAGGCACACATTCTTTTGATCAAACGCTTTATTTTAGAAATATTAAAGGGTTTGTTGACCAATGCAAGTGCATCATGCCACCAGTAACAATATTGGACAAAAAGAAATGATGGGCCAGTAAAGAGTCCTCTGTACCAGAATATTGCCACAGTCAATGATTATTGGGTTAACAGGCAGTGAAGCTGCTCCACACATGCAAGACTGGCAGAAGACAAATACTCTGTTCTAATACAAAGAGGAACTGAAAGGTTTCTATTTAGGAAAGGGCTTTTATATCACAGGTTGGGAACAAGATATATGGTCACAGGGGAGAAGAAAAGAAACAAAGGCTTTACTGTCATCATGACTTGTGATTAAGCATCAAAAGAGCGAAGACCATAAAATCTGGCCTCCAGCATTATCCTTCTTCTATATTTCTCCCTATGGCCATGTAGCGTATCATTAATTCTGTGAGCTAAAGGCTTTTGTTACTGATTAGGGAATATTTCTCTCACCTTTTTATTGTAAAACAGGGCTTCTTGATAAATTATAATGCTTTCCAGTGACCCACTGTTTGAGCTGGCTCCTAGCAGGTTCTGTTCAAATGACAGTGAAGTTACTATATATATATATATATATATATATATATATATATATATATACCAACAACAGACAAATAACTTGTGGAAAAGGTGCATTTATAGTACTAAGGAAGGTAAAGCTATTTCTAGTTAATAAAGGTCATTACAAGGGGTTGCTACAGTGGCACATTTCTTTAATATTAAAAATTTTGTATAAAGCCTAATAGACCCACAATGCAGTGGCATATTGCTGAAGGCTGTGTGGATAATTCCTTTCTTCTGTGTGTTTTTCATAGGCTGTGGCCATGCTTTCCAGTTACTGTAATTGGTTTCTGAAATGTACAAACATGACACAGATGAGCAGAGGATAGGGTTTGTTACATTGTCAGTAAATCTACAGTTGTGACAATTGTCCCCATACAAGACCCTCTGTTTGGCTATTTAAAGCTTCTATAAATAGAATGGGGCAGATATAACGTTGGTAGAGTCAATATTATTGCCTTCAGTGCAGAAGTCACTAATGCTATAGTGTCTATAGTCTATACAGACTTCTTCTACTGTAGAAATAAATGATGTATCCATATCTTTGCTAAATATCATGCAATAAAGCACTCTATTTCTTCCTCCATTCATCCCACATCTGCCATTATGATGGCATGTGTGAAAATGGATGCAAAATTGATTGCAGGTATAATTGTGACCATATGTGTTCCTAGAACGTGTGGCAGTGCCAGTGGGCCCACCCAAACTGCTCTACACCCTGAGCTTTCACTTTGGCCTTGATTGTGGTTGCTACCAACAAATATAAGTTTTCATGGGTGGAAACCAAAAGTGATCCTCAGGATGGAGGAAACCAATTTCCTATGGCCCCAGACAGTTTTTTTTTGTCCAAAATGTTTTATTTTTACTATACATGTGTGTTGATGAGTGCAATTATAATATAAAGGAAATTAGAAAGCACAAGGAACAAGCAGCATTCAAACTCAGTTGTTAGTTCTGTATAGCCAAAATGATGCAAGGTTCCCCTGAGGAATAATAGTACATAGAATATCATGGCACTGGCGTGTCCTGCAAATATGAATCCATTGTGGAGACCACTGACTAAAAGTGTGAAAGCAGGGATCATCATTAATGTTATATGGCTGTTGAACCTTAAGGCATGTTCTTATTAAGGCTTTAGTTCTCATTTGAGCAAAGCAACATAGATTTGCAAAATATGGATTATAAATTTCCACCTGCAGTTTCTTAACTTATGAGTTACCTTAATTATTTTGCAGGGAGGAGGTTTGTGAGACATTGAAACAAAACTGATATCTGCTTTTTTCTTTATCTTATCTTTCTCAACTGTATACTGTTTGCTTAGGACACACACTAAGTACAGCAGATCACTAATATACTCTTTTGTGAGTGACCACATTAAAGTATGTATTTTGGTATTTCCATATTTATTTTTATAAATGTGTCCTGTTCCATTTGATGTAGCAGCCCTTTAACAGAAGTATAAAAAATGACAAGTTAATATTCAAGCACTTGATTGACTTGCACTTGGCCTTTGGTACTTTATTTAACCTGAGAGAAGCACTTTCTCCAATACATAGATTTACAATAAATGTCTGTGCTGACCTCAATGCAACATGTAATCTCTAAGCTTGGCTGATAATCAGGATGCTGACATCTCCAAATTACACTGAGCAAGAGGGTGGAAAACCCTTAGAGACTGTTCTTTTCCTCCCACCGGGCACTTCACAGCATCGGTTTTCAGGTAATTTGCAAGCAGATGTGAAGTGAAACAAATTGGTTTATTGCTCATTGACTTGGTTGATGTAGAAGGAAAAACCACACTTATTCAGCCACCTCATAGTTTTCTAACACTGTTGCAATAACAAGGATGAAGGAAGGGCATTGGGTCCTAAGGGTAGTGAAGCACATACTATAGGTGGGAAAAACATACATAAAAGGGAGAAATGAAAACAGAGGCCAGTGTGAAAGGGACAAGGTGCTAGAATAAAGATGAATTAATGAAGAAGAAGTGGGTCAAAAGGAGAGGTGAAAGAGACTACAGAATAAATATGAAGGAGGGGGTGAGGAATAGTCTCTAGATTTTTTCTGTTTATCCTTCATTCTGTCTTTCTAGTAATCAAACCAACTACCAACTATCATTTTTGAATATGTCATATGACCCAGCTGTTGATCCTGTGAATGGACCCAAGTTATCCCAAATGTCTTAATAGAGGTTCAGCTGGTACATATTGCCCAATAATCTCTGCCACCTAGAAACCTGAAGGCTGCTTTAGATACCATACTGTATCTGTAATACAATTCAGGGCAAACTTTTCACAAGAACATGAAAAAACGTGACGTCCATCTACCTTGTAGGCACTGGGTGATCAACAACTGTATCCCAGCAGCATCTCTTGGCAGACAGTGCTAATATGAATTATGTTTACCAGCATTTGCACAATGGAAACAACTCTATTGTAAAAGCAATATGTTCAGGAGATTTATCTCACAACATATGTTAAGATGCTGGATGTCAGCTGTTGATATTGAAACTATTGTGTTGAGAATGAACAATCACTTGGCAGCCTCTTGGGAGGAAGAGCTCAGCTTCTCTTTTTTATTGAGTCGAGATATGCTCTGCATCAATCTGGTACCTATGGGCCATCCCCTATTTAAGAGGATATAAGTATGTAAACAGTTTTAACAATTCAAAAATTTACATCTAATTCAAATATATTTTATAAAAAGTCCATGAACTCTTTAGTGTGTGTATGCATGTTTATGACACAGGTAAGACTCCCTGAAACATGGGTATATTCAGAGTTGCAATGCAAAGTGGATGGATGAGTCAGCTCTAACCAATGGCAGCCTTCCTTCAGCAGAACAATTGACCTATAAGTGCTATATGCCAGCAGTTATGCCTTTTCCCTCTGCAGTCTTAATGCCATTTGCAAGGTTAAATCAATTGTTCTGATGAAGGCAAGCTGCTATGAGTCAGCCTCTACTCAGCTCATCTGACTTTATAACCATTCTATAATGTTATATGTCCAGAGTCCAGATCAAATATGCAGTGATGTTCATTCCTGAGCACAACCATATTCTTGAGGCTTCCTTATGTAATCCTCATGCCTAAAGTAAAAACAAACACAGGCACTATATTGCAAAATGCTAAAAGCATTAATGTGCTACAATAAAATATCTATAGCAACCAGTAGTGAGAATTCCCCCTTACCAGTCAGCCTCTTTGATCTTGGTGTAGTGTCTTTGGGCTCATTGTCTGGCAACATACAATACAGCACAAATCAAAGATGTAACTAAAAAAATGTAAACTCTACTATGCTAACAGTTAAGTACAGGTATGGGATAAGTAATCCAGAAACCCCTTATCCAGAAAGCCTATTGGGTTTATTTAATGTTTAAATGATTTTCTAGTAGACTTAAGGTGCCAAGATCTAAATTACAGAAAGATCCAGGTCCCAAGCATACTGGATAACAGGTCCTGTGCATGTAGTTAAGTGCAGGTATGGGATCCCTTATCTGGAAAGCTGTTATCCAGAAAGCTCGGAATTACAAGAAGGCCACCTCCCATAGACTCCATTTTAATAAAATAACAAAAAATTTGAAAACATATTTCTATTTTTCTCTGCAATAATAAAACATTACCTTGTACTAAATCCCATTTAAGATGTAATTAATCCTTATTGCAGGCAAAACAATCCTGTTGGGTTTATTTAGTGATGGGTGAATTCCCACCATTCGGGAAACGCGGGCGAAACTTCGCCCTGGCGAAAATTCACCGGCGTCTAGTTTTTGGACACAAGCTTCTGTTTTTTGGACGCCGGTGCCCATTGCTGGCGTCTGTTAAAAATTCGGCGAAACGCAGCAGATTCGCCCATCACTAGGTTTATTTAATGTTTTAATGATTTTTTATTAGACGGAATGATGACTTATCCAGAGTACCCCGGGTCCCGATCATTCTGGATAACAGGTCCCATACCTGTATCGCATTTTACAATCTATGGTAATTAGCTGAACCCTTTAATTAGGCTAAATTGGATAATATAGAGGGTATATACAGTCAGTCAGAGGCACATACTAAGCTGTGGTGACTGCTGCACGCTGCCATTACATTGAGCCCAGGTATAATATTTGGTGACTTATTCTGAGAATAAACCTAAGGGAAAAAAGATGGAATAATGATAATAGGCTTGAAAGAGAAGCTAACAACCACAGTAGTGACTGAAAGATCTCCCTTACAAATTACTTTGCTCTTCTCTTCCCCAGTATAATAATAACTTCTCTACTGTGCGTCTCCTGGGTGTTTAGTGGAAGATATCTGAGCCACAGACCATCTCCCGGCAGAGAGGATTCTTGTTCGGCATAAAACATAAAGATTATAAACTGAAAGGAACAGTCAGAAAATTCCCCATTCAATCAGCGTATGACTGACGCCTTATCAACTATGGACAGAATAATTATGTACTACTTTCATTTCCGTGTCTTATAAAAGCCCCTTAAACATTACCCAGATACATTTAAAGGAGATCATCCAAGGTGCTAAAACTACAAATACATTTTGAAAAGGAATCACACAGCCTATTAGAGCAGGGCAGATGCAAGTCACCATCTTTTTAGTCATTTGAACCCTGAGGTTGCTTACTAATATTGTATATTATGATCTGGATGAATGAAATCCTTTATTTATAGACAATTATCATTGTCTTTTCTCTACAGCCATTACTGAAAATGTTATGTCTTTTACAGGGCACTGGAAAAAATGCCAGCAACTGACAGTCATTACCTAGAGGGGTTGGGGCAAGGAATAGGCACTTGAGCATACTATAAAATTAGATGGAAAAAGGGTTCCTGTTCAGGGGTGAATGCATTTTATAAATGTAAGATGTGCCATTGTCTCGGAGGTAATACATAACACCTCAGATTTATTTTTTTCCCTCAGGATCACCTAGATGTAAAAACACGAATATTGTGATTGATGTGACATATTTGATGAAAGGAAGCGTATTTTCTGCTGAGCCAAAGCTATTTATCAGCAGAGGTATGGGATCTGTTATCTGGAAAATTGCTATCCAGAAATCTATGAATTACCAGCAAGCCATCTACCATAGTCTACACCTTAACCAAATAATTCAAACGTTTAAAAACATTTGCATTGTAAAATTTAACAAGAGATATATTGCTCATTATTGTCATTTAGATTTGAGAATCCTTTTTGGGGAACAAAAATGGCTTTATCTATTTACCACCACTAGTGAAATGAGGAGCAATCTTTTTACATTTGCCAAGCTATTATATGTGGGGGGTTTTTTATGGGACAGGTGCAAGTGCTAAGGAGTCAAACACTTTGCACTATACAGTCATTACTAATTTTAATGGTGATTTGTAAATTAAATTTCTACTTAAAACCAAATCTGTACGTCCATTGTTATTCTCATTACTGCTGAGTCTAACTATTGAAACTATGTAGCAGAAACCATCTAATCAACTAGCTAGTTAAGAAGCATGCAAAGCATTTTGGGAAATGAGGTCTACCTGATTCTGGTAGATTTTTTCAAGGTTCAGAACCAGCAAGAATACCAGAGCATACTGCTTTATGGGAAACCTTGAAAACCACTGAAATGAATGAATGTTTAGTAGAACATCCCTTATTTGTTAAGTAAAATGTTATTTTTGGGTTTCCATCCCCGTCGAATAAAACAATTTATAGAGCTGAACAAATAGATAATGGTATAGGGAAGGGTAACTGGTTGTGTAAGTCAGATACAAACACCCCAATTTCTTTCCTTTTCATCTCTTGCATAAAATGATTTCTGCACTTAAATCCTTGGTAGTATTTACCAGTATCTCTGCCATGCAATACAGTCATAAAGGGAAACGGTCAGAGAAATTAGAGTTTTTATATGTGCCTATAAATTTTGCATAGTACAAAGTAGTGCAGTAAAAGAGATATCTTGTGCTCATAAACCGAAGATCAGGAAAAATAGCTTTCAACTATATAAAGTCTTTGCGCAACTGTGATAAGGGTTCATACAAAACTTCTTTGGAAGCCTGTTATACAGTAGATTTCTTTCATTAGGTAAAATTTTAATAAATAAGGTACAGTTTTGACCCAGGATATAGTGCTAATATGTCGTCCTCTTCCTGTTACTTAGAAATTAGATTTAAATCTAAATTAGGTTTAAATCAAGGTTTCCAAACCTTTTTTACACATGAGACTCTCTCAGCCTCATGGGTCCCTCCGGCCCAAACCCGCTCCACAGAGCCTGACCTCCATCTGCCTGATTGCATAAAGATGACAAGTAGGTACACTGGTGAGGGGGTGGGAGAGGGACAGAGGGGAGTTTGCAACTGGGTAGGGGGCCTTGTGGAGGCCCTGATGTGGCAGCTCCAAGGGGTCCTGACCCCTCCAGTCCAACCTAGGCATCTTTCAAATGTAAATAACATTTGGAGAGCAATACAAGCATGAAAAAAGTTCCTGGTGGTGCAAATTATGGCTTGTGTTTGGCTATTGGTAGCCTCTATGTGAACTGACAGAGCACATGAGGTTCTTTTTGATAGTTCACCTGGTTTTTATTCAACCAAAACTTGTCCCCAAGCCAGGGATTCAAAAATAAGTACCTGCTCTTATGCCACTGAGAGCAACATCCAAATGGATGGTGAGCAACATGTTGCTCACAAACTACTGGTTGGGGATCACTGGTCTGAACGAATACAATCAGGGTCGGACTGGGGGCCCGGGGCCCCAGACGGTACAGTGATTGGGGGTCAGTGTCCTGCTGGTACAGTGATTGGGGGTCGGTGTCCTGCTGGCCCAGTCCGACCCTGAATACACCTTCTGATTTGCACCCACAGTAAAAACATAACAGGACTGATTTACGTAAACTGATGTCAGCAAAACAAAAACAAAGCTTGGGTGCAATTCACCAAAATGGATTCTAATTTGCATTCACATATAATTTGTAACTATGTTGCAGTGCATGCAGCCCACAGGAAAAATTGTGGGTAAAATATGAAGATTTGAATGAGTTTTTACATTTCGCAAATCGCACTTGATCACTCTCCTCTCCAACTTATTTTAAGTTGGAATCCTGAATCCCCACAAACTATACTAACCTCCTAAGAGCACAAGAAGCTCTACAAAGAGCTTCTATATCACTAACCAGGAAAGCTTTTACCAGAATCAACACATTTTGACCAAGGAGACAAGAATAGCAAACTTCTAGCATTTCTGGCCAAACCATAATAAACATCCCTTGCAATTCCACGTTTCATATTAGATGATGGCTTGATAATAACACATCCCAAAATCATAGCACAGAAATTTGTGGCCTTGTACAAAAACCTATATAAATCCACAAAAACTTACTCCAGAACCCAACTCTCCAGTTTCCTGTACCCACTCTTTCTCCCAATGACCGGACATTTCTGGACTCTCCAATCACTGTTCAAGAAGTCACTAAGGCAATTGCATTGCTACCCTCTTATAAGATTCCAATTCCAGACAGGCTACCCCCAGACTGGTATAAGTCTCTCTTGGAGCACCTTGCCCCTAAATACCTGGAAACTCTCCAAAACGCTTATGATAGGGATTCCTTGACCCCGACGTTCTCAGAGCATTAATAGTAGTCATTCCTAAACCAGGGAAGGACCCATCCCTGTGTGCCTCATACCGCCCTAGGTCTCCTAAAACAGATACCAAAATCCTGGCCAAAATCCTTGCCTCCCAACTCCAACAAGTGGTCCCTGATCTTATACACCCCGAACAATCAGACTTTATGCCTGGGTGCTCGACCAGTATCAATCACCAGAGACTTTTAAACACTCTTCAAATTCCATACATAGAGACAGGAACCAGAGCTGTGGCCTCAATGGACTCTGCAAAAGACTTTGACTCCGGAGAATGGGATTACCTGTGGGAAGTCTTAACCCGTTTCGGGCTGGGCCCAAGATGCTTAACTTGGATTAAACTCCTCTATAATAATCCAATAGTCCTCCTTCCCACAAACTAGAGGAACAAGGCAAAGTTGCACCCATCATTCCAGTACTATTTGCCTTGGCTATTGAGCCATTGGTGCTCGTAATTAGACAATCCCCCCAAAACAAAGGTTTAATCCTATCCACTATACAAGAAAAGATTTCTCTGTATGCAGATGATATCTTAATATATTTGGCTAATCCTAACAATTCCCTCACAGAGCTACTTAATGTAGTCAACCAAGTGGCCTTTTTTCAGACTTGCAGATGAACTGGGAGAAATCTGTTCTATTCCCAATATACCCTAAACAATCTCAACATCTACCATCTAGAATTCCCTTGAAGTGGGCCAATCAATTCACATATTTAAGGGTCACAATCCATGCTGATATCACTAAATATTTAGCATTAAACCAGTACTTGCCAAATTATCACAAACACTAACCCACTGGACCAAATTACCATTAACCTTTGGGGCAGGGTTAAAATTGTCAAAATTATTTTTCTCCCCAAGTTATTCTATGTACTCCATCATGCCCCTGTCCACATTCCGAAAAAAAAATAAAAAAATCTGAATCAACTTCCAATCCCACTCCTGTGGAACAATAAAACACCTAGAATAGCCTGGGCCAAATGATGTGCTCTACGAGAAGAAGGAGGACTGGCCTTCCCCAACTTCTATCTATATTATTCAGCTTCACAGATATACTACCTCCACTGGTGCTTCAATCCAGACCACTATAACCTTAACTCGCAACTCCTGGCACTTTGGTATCCTCTTGGGAGGGACTGTGCAACTTCCCATATCGGTCCCTCAAAGACTCAGCACCACTACCTACAACCCTTACAACACCACACAAAACCTGGATGTTGGCTCTTAAACTCCTAAGGCACTCTCCACCCATTTTATGCAGGTACCTCCCCTTGTGGGGGAATTCATTCCTACCGCATTTGTGGGACTTGCAAGACTTTACCCTTTGTGTTAATCAGACCATTGAATGCTTGAGGGAGACATATTGACCTTTCCCAGTTATCTTACACTCCAGCAAAAATACCAATCAGATCATATTCAATTTGTTAAACATTTGCAACTTAGATATGCCTTCCACTCTCAATTTACCACTCTCAATCCCCAACTCACTTCCCTCGGCATAGAAGAAATTCTCCACATCCCAAATTCCTCCAAAATGGTATCCTGACTGCTTCTGACAGGTCCCAAACCCTTTCGAGCAGCACAGGAATGGTGGTTTGGTAAGATTCCAGACCTTGAACAAGATGACTGGGATGAGGCAACAGGCAATGCATATTCCTGTCATTAAGACAAGCTAATACAATATAAAATAATTCACCATCTCTATGTAACTCCCACCCGACTTAGACAAATGGGGCAAGCCCCTGATAACTTTTGCCCTATATGTCAGGAACCAGCAGCCATCTTTTTTCATTTGATATGGGAATGTCCACAATTTTTACCTTCTGGTCCCAATTTGTAACTTACCTGGCAGACAAGTTAGATTTCCCACGGGTAATAACACCAGCTATCTGCCTCCTGGGGGTTGTAGAGGCTATAATCCCTGCCAAACATGCCAGGCTAAGGTCATGCATCATATTATTCTATGCAAAGAAAACAGTGGCAATGCACTGGATGGGTAATTCTCCACCCTCCCTCAGAGCATGGAAGCAGTTGGTCAACAATGCTGTCCCACTTTTCAAACTCACATATGAAATTAAAGGTTCACCCACCAAATTTGACAAGGTCTAGGGGCCATGGTGTGATATTGATCCAATCCCTGAATTAGGGTAACCTAAGTGTACCCCTACATAAGACAATTAAGCAACTTCCTGATTTAGCGTGGAGAAAATGGTGGCTCCAAAATAGTTCACAAAGAATACTTCTACGAGTGTCCAATTAACCCCAATACATTGTTATTACTGTTCCAATACTCAATACTATATTACGACTGGTAATTCATGTCTGATTTCATGTAAAGCATACAAGACGTTTTGTGTTAAATATTTAAAACAATAAAACTTACCTTTAAAAAATGTCATTATCACAAAACTGCTCCAAGGGCAAGAAGCCCACGTGTTAGTGTTCCAAGATTCAAGGTTGCTTAACTCTGCTCTACCTTCCAGTCTATACAAGTTATCGTTATGCAGTTTGAAGTTATTATTAAGCTTATGCTTCCCTAAAGAATATGCACTTGAAGATAACATGTAGGAGTAGCTACGGGCTCGGATTAAAACCAACACTACCAGCCGTCTGCACTGGTTACAGGATAGTCACAGGCTCTTAGCAATATTTGTGTATTTGAGCATTGCTTGCTATGTGCAAATCTTGTGTCCCATGGGCCTTTCATCATGGCATGTTAATAAAGAGCCCACTTCATTTAAAACATCCAACTGCACTTTTAAGATTTACTGTAAATGGCAATGTCCTAAAGAAAGTAAAAAAAATGCAATTATAATATGTCTTGAATTGTACTTTTCCCAGGGAAAATGTTTATTATAAATTGAACACAGTGAGAAAGAAAGACTGGCCAAATTGGGGATGTTCACACTGGAGAAGAGGTGCTTAAGGGGTGATATGATAACTGTGTATAAATATATAAGGGGATCATATAATAATCTCTCTAATGCTTTATTTACCAGTAGGTCTTTCCAGCTGACACAAGATCACCCATTCCGATTAGAAGAAAGGTTCTGTCTAAATATTCGGAAGGTTTTTTTTTTACAGTGAGAGCTGTGAAGATGTGGAATTGTCTCCTTGAATCAGTTGTACAGGCTGATACATTAGATTTTAAATTGGAAGATTATGGAAGATACAGTAGCTCAAAGTATAAGTCGATATAGGAACTGGTCAGATTGCCATCTTGGAGTCAGGAAGGATTTTTTTCACCTCGGAGGCAAATTGTAGAGGCTTCAAATGGGATTTTTGCCTTCCTCTGAATCAGCTTGTAGTTAGGCAGTTTATACATACAGACTTAAGGTTGAACGTGATGGACGTGTGTCTTTTTTCAACTTACTATTGCTCAATTTTCACTGCCATCCAATGCACTGGATATATCACCACATCACATTCTTATTCAACATGAAATATCTCTCACTCTTCTAAAACAAAAAGTTGAATACTTCTTGGAATTGTTTTGTTTAATTGGGCTTCAGCGAGACAAGTGTATGGAGAGGAAAAGAAATAGTGGTTTCTGACAATTTTTGGCAGTTTAGGAGTTGGCTCTTTGTTCCCAATGGGCAATGCCACAGAAGATACAGAGCAAAAAAATGCTGCTGTTGCCTGCCAAACCTCTTAGTGAGTCCAAGAACCATTTGTTGGATCTGAAAGTCACAGTAAAGGCCACACAGAAAAGTGGGTGTATGTGGATTTTGGTTTAATAAAGAAACCCACAGAAATGTCTAAACAGCTTGACTATCTCTTATGGGGAGGAGACTATCATACCCACCCATATATTAACCTGGGGAACAGTGGTAACCAGATGTTACTGGGCCATCACAGCAAATATTCAATTTACGGTAAATTAGTAAGTTGGACCCATTCAACCAAGATATATTAAAACCTGTTCATTATTTAGGGCCATACTGGCGGGCCCTGGTGCAGGCCATGCAGCCAGGGCCCCCCCATCCTCGATTCCAGCCGGCTGCAGCGGGCGCGAGACTGCTGGGGGGCCCTTCAGGGCTACGAGCCTTGCCCTGCAACCACATGGCCTGCTCCCTCTGTTGTTACGCCCCTTGCTGGTAATTACCATGTTCAATGCTTTAGATGCGGCCCTTGATCAAACATTCACTGAGAAGAGTAAAGTCATTTTTTCAACTATTGTGGGCCAATTCCACGGACTGCTGAGCTCTGAAGTCCTTTTTGTGGTTTACACTAATGGGATCTTTTGATTCTCAGCCTATTTAAGATCATTTTCATCGGTGACACAAATTTGTTTTACATTGGTGCTCGCAGCTGAGATGGAATTTATCAGATTGCCTCTGGTTATTTCCTATGCCTCCCAGCAGAATGCTATGGAGAGTTGAACTGTGACACTTACAGGTGGTATCCTATATGCAGGAGAACTGAAAGGGATTTTCTATATTGGTGTATTAACAATAATTAAATCTCACATCTAACCCATCCCTGGAAAAAGTACAGAAAAGGCCAAAGAGTTAAACGAGTTAAAGCAATGGATTATCTAAATTAAAGCTGATACATTGGATTTCATCTCCTCAGAGGGCATACAGTAACCATCACGTACAATTATAAACAAGGTCGGTACAGGTATGGGATCCTTTATCAGGAAATCTGTTATTCAGAAAGCACCAAATTGTGGGAAGGCCATCTCCCATGGACTCAATTTTAAGCAAATAATTAAAAATGTTTAATAATGATATCCCTTTTCTCTGTAATAATAAAACAGTACCTTGTACTTGATCCCAGCTAAAATATAATTTATCGTTATTGGAGGCAGAACAATCCTATAATTTGTTTTAGTAAATTTAAAACATAGAGATCCAAATTATGGAAAGATCCCTTATCTGGAAAACCCCAGGTTCCTAGCATTCTGCATAACATATTACCTTTTGTCATTGTCCAATGTTAATTTTCAGTTGAAGGATTTTGAATGTGGAAGTGTTAAAATATCTGTGTGCAGTGGTTTTGTTTGTTTCCCAATTTATTTCCCCTACAAAATCTTAACTAAGACCAGCAGTGACTGAGGTGAAGCAAGCAGGTGCATTAGCAAGCTAGCAGCATACAAACAATGTCCTATGTCTCTTTTGATTACACATACGTTAAATTCCATACTGTTATTTATTATGTTTCACAAGGTTTCTGGGTTTTGCTGACACAGTGACTTTGTGCTGGACATCCAAATATTTATAGTGCTAGTTTGGAGAGCAGCTACACAACGTCAAAGTCATGAGACAGATCAAGTTATCCCCATAGAACACTCAGACTGGGAGAATGCTAATATTTGTGTCCTGTCTAGATTCCCTTATTTATTTCCAACCCATTTCGGTTCAATATCAGTGTCTGTGACTGCCTGCACAATGCCAAGCTTTTCAGTATATACTGCACTGGTTTGTAGTCTTGTTTTAATATAAAGGATTTACAGGTCCTGAGTCATTACTTTAAACATATATATACATTGTCATTTATAAGGCAGGATTTGAGCAGTTTTATGGTTGTTGTTTAAATCCTGCAGCCCATATAATAAAAGTGATTCAGGATGGGGAGCAAAACTGTTCAGATTCTTACGCCTAACAGACTAAATCCTAACAGTGTGCATGGAGACTGTTTGTACTTCAAGGGCACGCAGAAGACTGTTGAATGAGGGAAAGGTCTTACCCTGATAAAATAAAAGGGTGACCATTAAAGGAACAGTTCAGGGTAAAAATAAAAACTGGGTAAATAGACAGGCTGTGCAAAATAAAAATTTTTTTCTAATATAGTTAGTTAGCCAGAAATGTAATGTATAAAGGCTGGAGTGACTGGATGTCTAACATAACAGAATACAACACAACTTCCTGCTTTTCAGCTCTCTAAATCTGAGTTAGTCAGCGACTTGAAGGGGGGGCACATGTTCAGTGAGTTTGCAATTGATCCTCAGCATTCAGCTCAGATTCAAAAGCAAGTTATGTCCCATGTGCCCCCCCCCCCACCTCAAGTCTCTGATTGGTTACTGCCTGGAAACCAGGGTAACCAGTCAGTGTAAACAAAAGAGAGCTGAAAAGCAAGAAGTAGTGTTTCTGTTATGTTAGACTTACAGTCACTCCAGCCTTTATACATTATATTATTGCCTAACTAACTATATTGAAAACATGTTTGATTTTGCACAGCCTATCTATTTACCCACTTTTTACTTTTATATTGAACAATTCCTTTAAAGCTTAAATGAGGCCAGTAGCAATAATAGGGAAAAATAGAAAACTGATAACATTTATGGCCTGGGACAGGAATAGTCATTGGTGTTTACAATATTTATCTTTCTTGTCCTCTACACCCTCTACTTTTATTATTATTACAGATTTGCGATCCACTATGCGGAAACCCATTTTCAAGAAAGCTCAGAATTAAGAGAAGGCCGTCTCCCATAGAATCCATTTTATTGAAATAATCCAAATGTTTTTAAAAATATTTCCTTTTTCTCTGTTATAAACAATCAGTACCTTGTACTTGATCCAAACTAAGATAGAATTAATCCTTATCGGAAGCAAAACCATCCTCATTTAATGTTTACATGATTTCTAAAAATTACGGAAAGACTTAACCGGAAAGCCCCAGATCCTAGGCGTTCTGGATAATAGTTCTCAAACCTGTGTATAGTGTGTTTGTAGAATCCCTCATTTTCTGTAGCACTATAGAAGGCATAGGTGGCAGCAAAAAATAAATAAAATAAAAACGTTGCAACAAACCTAAACAATGTAACTAAATAAAGTGATTGGCAGCCAGGCACTTGTAACCAAGTAGCCAGTGTATGTATCAAAGCAAGCCAGTTCAGGAAGTGGCAATTAAGAAAGTAACTATGTATTTAAAACATAACTTTTAATATATTAACTGATAATAACACGCTCTCCATAGAACACACCCACTACCCGACCAAGTTATAGGTAGTGCTGGACCTTGTCCATAAAACAATACACACAACTTCCAGGTTGCGTCATTATATTGTAGCTAATAGAGGAATGTGGCTACCGTTTCTTTAGCGCAATGTCTTCCTTCTTAGGTATTGCGCATGTCAGAACTCTGTTGGGGAATCATGGTAACCGTGCAACACTTATTTCAAATGACAGCGCTGAGTCCACTGTGGCCATCGAATGTAATGTAACTAATAGTTTGTGTGCTATATACATCACTTAGATTAGAAAAAAAACTGGAGCAGGCACTCAATGAAGGCAAACTTCCACCAGGCATTAGTTCAAAGTAAAAAGAATTTATTGTATACACAACCTGATGCGTTTTGTGCCATTAACACTTAATCATAGGCTATGCTGCGTCCCAACCTTCGTTCGGCGCTTACATGCATCTGTGTGAGTACAGCCCCCTTCAAAATAATTGACTGCGTCTACTCGTGCAACGCAGGGGAGCACAGGTAAAAACGGCCATGTGTAAGAGCCCTTATTGTGGGTCGGCAAATGGGATTTGTGACTGCTGACAAATACAGCACATACCCAAGAAGTTGCTTTAAAAAATATGGGGCAATTGATTTTTTTAAAAGTGAAAAGACATGTTTTAAGTTTCATCCCCAGTCAGTCTTGATAGTAAGAGTGTGTCTAAATTACTTTCAATTAACGTTTTCATGTTTTTGTTGGCCTTGGTATATTAACATAAGCTGTCTTTTGTCTTATTGGCTTACACAGGGTCTAAACGGGCTGGCAGGACACCAGGAAAAAGCAGATGGGCGTTCCAACACAGACCCAAGTCCTTCCTGCCCACTGCTGTCTCTCCCAGCTGCCCTACCTCAATCACAGCAAAGTATAAGCTTAGGGGTAGGGGCTTGCAGTAGATGAGCAGGCTGGAGGTGGGGACCCAGAGTGGGTGTAGGCACCCCTTGGGTAGCAGCTTTGGGTAGCAGGTGGACCTTGCACACACCAGTCCAACCCTGGAAATAAATGAGTTATTTTTTTAAATAATAATTACACTGTGCCACAGGTCTCACAAACTGCTTGGTTAGGGCTGCCCATTGTCTGGTTTTGACCGAGACAGCCCAGCAAATATGAATCGTTGCTAATAACTCCCCAACTTGTGACTGAAACAATCTTTGCCATGTGGTTTCAATTCAGAACTTGTGTAAGGTTGCCCTGTATAGGCAGGGCCAGCAGGGGGAGCCCATTCTCCAACAAACTGCCTCTCCTAAGTAAAACAACCCCTCAAGAAGAGCTGACTCAAGGTGAGAGCTGAAGGGAAGTGACAAACCATCAGAAAGTGCAGAACAGAAAAAAGCTAAAGGGAGGGGACAGAAGAGAGAATGGGAGGGAAATGGCAATATACAATAAAGAGGGAGAACATGACTAACAGGACAAGAGTGCTAAGAAGAAGCAGTAAAGAGATTACAAGTGTTTTTTGTATATTGGGTGCAATTTGTCCAGGCCTTGTTCCACCTGTGACATAGCCCCAAGTCCAGTTGTGAGCTCTGCTTGTTTATTTTCCACCCATGACTAGGTGGAAACAGATGATTGATTATTAGTGATGGGCGAATCTGGGGCGTTTCGCAGAATCTTCACGAAAAATTCGCGAAACGCCACAACGTCTTGTTTTGGACGCCAGCACCCATTGATGGCGTCGAAAAAAATGGACGCCGGGGTCTGTTATTTCAACGCCAAAACGCCCCAGGCGAATAAATTCACCCATCACTATTGATTATCAACATTGTGTGTGTGACAAGTTGGGCCTGGTCTTGGTATTTTATTGAGACTGGGACTTCCAGATGTTAAACATGCAGTAAAAACGTTTTCAGTTACAGACCTTTCTCATTCTCTCTCATTTCTCAGTACAGAATGGTTCTTATTGTGCAGCATCTGCAGCATTTTCTGTGATAACTGAGTTTGGCAGCTTGGTACTGTGCAACCAATCAGCAGTAATGAAATGCTGTAATGTGGTGCTTTGGTTAGATCAGCCCAATCTATTTAGGGATACACTGCTTGCTCTATCTCTATTTCCCGAGGGATAATCTGATAAGCTTTTTTTACTTCAACCCTTTTTATCTGGGTTTTAGGCCTAATTTTATTTATGCATTTCTTTATTCTTATTATAGCTTCTTCCCCTAAAACCCTGCAGCACATACTGGAGCTCATTTATAAACATTGGGCAAATTTGCACCAGGGCAGTAACCCATTGCAACCAATCAGTGATTAGCTTTTTTTCAGCCAGCTACAGGGTGAACACTGAAAGCAATCATCTGATTGGTTGCCGTGGGTTGCTGCCTAGGTGCAAATTTGCCCAGTGTTTATAAATAACCCCCACTGTATTTTATAGAAAGGCTAATTCTAAGCAACTTTTCAATTGGTTGTCATTATTTATTTGTTATAGTCTTTTTAAGTATTTGCTTTTACTTTTTACTCTTTCCAGCTTTCAAATGGGTGTCGCTGACCCCATCTAAAACAAATGCATGTCTTTCTATTCAGGCCTCTTCTATTCATAGTCCAGTATCTTATTCATATCAATGCATCATTGCTAGGGTAATTTGGACCCCAGCAATCGGAGTGCTGGAAAAGCAAACTGAAGAGCTGTTGAATAAAAAGCTAAATAATTTAAAAAATCCTGAGATACTATAGACAAGTGGTTTTCAGACTTTTTTTTAGTCCAGGTTCTGCTTTGAAGTATAATATTCAGCTATGGCTCCCATTAGCTAATAACAAGATAAAAACTGCAGATATACTGGAATGTCAGACCCAAGAATACCATGTACAACAAACAAGTGCTCATCCCCATATTGCAGTGTACCTGACCTTCAAATTGGGCTTCTAGGAGTATCTATGAGAGCATTCAGAGATTAACTTCAAGGCACAAATCTCATCCTAAATGGCAACAAATTCCAATTTGAAGGTCAGTTACACTGCAATATGGGGGTGACCACTGGTTTGTTGTACATGGTTGCACATTGTTGTACATGGGGGTGACCACTTGTTTGTTGTCCAGGCTGCAATCCCCAGTCCATCTTTGTGCTCCATAGGGAAGGCTAAATTGGCATTGGGAAGGGAGGTTTGACCTAAAGCATTCTGTTAAAATTGGTGCATTGTTTAGCCATCGATAAGGACCCCCAGTTTTATACCATGTATAGGATAGTGGACACTGATGAAAGTAAATGCATGTGCATATGTTTTGCTTACCTAGCATTGGTGCAGTATGAACAGAAAGCTCACTTGTCACTTGCAATGGAAGCAGTAGGGAAAGGGCAGGTGTAATAGACAGTGTCATGTGCAATAGCAAGATAACCACTCAGCTTCTTGGCATAAACTGTACTATGTAGGAATTTGGTTGATGACTACCAGAAAGATGTGCTAGACTGAATTGCTAAGGCAGTACAGTGAAGAATATTAGCATACCTCACTTTTAATGCATTTTCATATTAGTTAATTTGTTCTACTGTATAATATACTGAAGCTTAGCAACCCCATCAGGACAAAATCTCTTTAGTACGTACCAATCACTAACTACATGTTGCATTGGGTTATGCAACTCTCTGCTTCTGTCTGCAGGCAAATTTAAAATTTCTGCGTAATGTACAGAGGCACAATTGTATGTATGTAAAAAAAGCATATATTGTGTGTACAAAACAGAGAAGTCCATTATGTAGGGAAATTACATGCTCACTGGTGATCTAATTTTCTGCCTTGCATGAATCAAACATGGAGTAGCATCAATTTCCCTGTTTGCCCTATTAAGCTCAATAAAGAACAAAACACAAAAGGGCTTATTTATAAACACTGGGCAATTTTGCACCTGGGCAGTAACCCATAGCAACCAATCAAAGGCTTGCTTTCATTGTTTAATCTGCAGCTGTCTTAAAAAAGCTAATTACTGATTGGTTGCTATGGGTTACTGCCCGGGTGAAAATGCCCAATGTTTGAGCCCCAAAGATTGTTGTGATTAAAACACTAGGCAAAAAGTATGTTGAGTGCAAGCCTTATTCATTGCATTCATGCTGAACAAGGTGGGTATATTAATACAAATGTAATGTTTAACTCTATACAATTGCTCCAGTTGTATCCTTGTCCAATCAAACTTCTCCGCATAAGGGCAACTATTCTCTCCAGCAAACTGCGGGCATCAGACAAGCAATGCTCTCACATACACCCAACACTAGTGATGGGCGAATCTCACACGTTTCGCTTTGCTGAAAAAATTTGCGAAACGAGTCGTGCGTCATTTCCATTTCGGCGCATTGCGTCGTTTTTGGCGACTCATTTTTTTTTGCCGAATTTTCGCTGGCGAATTTTCACTGGCATTTTGTGAATTTATTCGCAACCGGCGAATCGCGGGAATTCGCAGCGAATTCGCCCCTGGCGAATAAATTCGCCCATCACTACCCAACACATTATTCTGTTCTTTTTATTTTTTTTTTACTTGTTTTGTCTATTTTTTTTTCTTCTGCTGACTCAAAGCTCAGTAAATGAAGATGTCACAGCTTATGCTCCAGAAATGTTGCTTCATTAAACAGACCAATTACTTATCTGCTTTGTCAGGGAACTTTTCCAAGAGCCAAGAATAGACCAAGTGATACTGTACAGGGCTGGTAAACAAATGAACACCGCACTGAGATGTTCTAGAGCAAAGGCATAACTTACAGCTTATTGACAAGTAAAGATGAATTGGATGATGGAATGTTGTTGGGGCACTGCCATAATTCTTTGCTGAGATATGAACCTTCAAAGGCCATTACGAATCATCACAATCTGTTCACTCTTCAGCTTTTCACATTAGCAAAAATAAAAAAATATTGAAAGACTTGACCTGCTTGCCCTGGTACAGGTATGGAATCAATTATCCGGAAATTATCTGGCATTCTTGGTACACATAGGTACTAATGACCAAGTTAGAGGAAGTGGTGAAGTACTCAAGAACGATTTTAAAAAACTAGGTGTAAAGCTGAAGGGGAGGACTTCCAAGGTAATTTTCTCAGAGATATTACCTGTGTCATGAGCAACGCTAAAAAGGCAGCGGGAGCTTAGGGAGATTAATGCGTGGCTGAGAGATTGGTGTAGGGAGGAGGGTTTTGGGTTTCTGGAGAACTGGGCTGATTTTTCAGTCAGCTACAGGCTCTTTGCTAGGGATGGGCTGCACCTCAATGATGATGGTGCAGTGGTTTTGGGAGAGAAGATGGCTAGGCAATTAGAGGAGATTTTAAACTAGGCATGGGTTCAGTAAAAGATTCAGTGGAAGACAGGTTAGATGAGATACTGGGCAAAGGTAGGGAAAATGGGGGGGTAGATTTGGTTTGGAGTACTGTTAAGGATAGGGAGGACCACATGTCATATGTTGAACATGGTACCAGTATTATATGCATGTTTGCAAATGCAAGGAGTCTGACTGGTAAAATGGCAGAGCTGGAGGCAGTGGTGCTGGAGGGAAAATATCATGTGATTGGTGGCCGAAACATGGCTGAATGAGTCGCATGACATGGCTGAATGAGTCCAGCAAATTAATTGTAAGGGTATGCTGTAGACCCCCTAATGTAAGGGAGGAGGCTAAGCTCCTGATGCAAATAGAAAAGGCTGCTAGTTTGGGTAAAGTATTGATAATGGGGGATTTTAATTACCCAGATATTGGCTGGAGCAACAAAAACCATGAATATCAGAAAAGCTAATTTTAGTGCCTTGAGGGCTGCCCTTCAGAGTATTGATTGGGGCATTACATTTTCAGCTAAAAACACAGAAAATAAATGGTTGTCATTTAATATGATATTAAATCATTACTGTTCTCAATTTAGTATACGTAGGTCTACGAATCACCCCATGTGGCTTAATACAGAAGGAAAGAAGAGAAAGGCATTTAAAAACTACAAATCTATTGGGACAGAAGCTGCATTTAATGAATATAAACACTATAATAAATGTAAATCAGCAATACAGAAGGCAAAGAAAGGAAATGAATGCATTGTGGTGGAGGTGAAAACTAACCCTAAAAAGTTTTTTAAATATATTAATAGTAAAAAGATGCAGGTTGAAAGTTTTGCTCCATTAAATAATGGTACCAGTATGGTTGTAACAAATGCAGAAAAGGCAAATGTGCTAAATCAGTTCTTTTCTTCAGTGTATACAGCTGCACTGATGGCTCAGCTCAATCTAGTCAGTGGCTGACTCAAGACATGATTCATAAATCTTTAATAAAAATTAATGTAAACAAGGCTCCAGGGCTTGATGGCATACTCCCAGGTTTTAAGAGATCT
>CM044439.1:141853387-141865315 GCA_024363595.1 Xenopus borealis
GTGGCAAATGAGATTCAATGTTGATAAATGTAAAGTCATGCACCTGGGATGTAAACATTTCCAAGCCACTTACAGTATGAAGATCCAAATTACAGAAATATTCATTATATGGAAAACCCAAGGTCCTGAGCATTCTGGATAACAGGTCCCATACATTACCTGTATATCACACCATGTAACTGACAAACCACAGAAAAACTGTTCTGCTCTGTTAGACCTGTGTAGTCATCCTGTCCCATCCAGAACCCTATTAGAACTGGTGAAGAGACCTGGTAGTCAATAAAAAGTATCACATGAAGTGGCCATACACCTTCAGATCTTTGCCTGATACATGTAAATGTGCCTATGTGCTTTCCAATATTGGGCTAATCATTGGCCCTCAGTTAGGAAGTTGTTTAGTAGAAGGTTACAGTAGTTTAGACAGGATAAGATAAGAGCATGCATGAGCTTCTCAGCTGTTGCTTGTGAAAAAAGGGTGGATTTTTCCAACATTGCCTAGTAAGAGGTGACGGGTTTTGAGAGTGGTTTTAATATAGTCAGAAAATGACAGAGAATAGTTGAAAACTACCCCCAGCCAATGTGCCAAGTTGTTAGGGTTAATAAGCATGCCATCTATAGACAGTAAAGGGTGGAGTAAGAGTAGGTTTAGGTACAAAGATTATGATAATAATGATTAATTCAGTTTTTGTTTAAGGTCAATTTAAGGTCATCCAGCTGGAGATTATAGTAGGCAATTAGAGGTTGAGGTCTCAGCTGTTATTGAAGGGGTTGATAGATATACAGTTTTTGGATCGGCGTGCATATATTATTTGAGTCCAAATGTTTGGCTGAGTTCTCCCAAAAGACAAAGTATATAGGGAAAATAACATTGAACCAAGTGCAGAGCCTTGTTACACGCAACCTCACTGTCCTCACTGTGAAGAACCACCTACTCTGCTTGAAATGAAAGTCCTTTTCTTCTAGTCTGAAGGGGACGCGCCCCTAGATTAAGTGGAACTGATGTTTAATCAGCATAAGGAACTGTGAAGGTTCAGTTTGAAATGTTAGAAATGTAACAAAAGAGCCAATATGCAGCCAGATTAATGAAATACAGCAAATACAGAATTTGCATCACAATGGAGTAGTCATCTGTATCAAAAGCAGGTCAAGGAGTTTTAGAATGGAGAAATGACCTTTGGCAGCCTAAAGATCATTTGTAATTCTGCACAAGGCAGTTCCAGTAGAGTGTGCAGGTCAAAAGCCAGGTTGCAATGGTCCAACAGATGATGGGTGTGTAGAAAGTGTGTAGGACGTTAGTGATATGGGAAAACAGGTTGAGCATAGAGATTACCCTGCACCTCAGCAACTTCTCATTTATCAAGTGTGACAAAGAATTCTGTCCCAGTAGGCTGCCTGTATATGACAGGAGGTATATAGCACCCAGCCTGAGTTATTGGCTCCTTTAAATCTCCATGGTAAGACAGGCTAGGACCCTGGAGCAAGGATAATTCAGTATGCTGCAGGTGGGGCTGTTTAAGGGAGCCTGACTGTCCAGTGTGTTTGTTGAACTGAGAGACAGAGTGAAACTCTGAACACACTGGAATATCTTTGAACCAACTGGGTATGCAACTGCAAAACCAAAGAGGGACTGCCTGGTGACCGCAGTAAAGAGGTTTTTTCTGTGTTCTGTAAGCCTGCAAACCAGTGAGGTTTTCATTTCTTATTGACTGATATACCACAGAACTTGTGACGATTTAAGTTGTTTCGTTTGAACAATAAACCCGAGGCAGGAGCCTGTCCACTTTCGTTTCAAACTCAAGCCTCCTGTCTCCTGAATTGTTTTACCTGAGCCCCGCTGTTATGAGCAACTCCCTACACAAGTTACATTGGTGCAGGCCCAAAACCTGGTGCAATTTTGTATCTATAAAAACAGCATACAGAATAACAAATGTGATAAATAAAACCTTATTTTATTTAGTCAACCAAATCCAGCATAGCAACTATTCTGAATGAGATGCACAGTGCTACATTAGTGTCCAAGGAGTCCTGTGTTCAGCACATCCTTGACTATGTATTTTTTCACAAGCCAAATATGTAAGAGAATTTGTATATTACTGCCAATACACAATTTCAGTGGGATACCAATTTAGCACTGGTATTGATGCAGATGCTGAATTACAGTGCACCTGCAAAAATACTGGAATTCATAAAAAAAGGAAAACAATGTTGATGAAAAGACTGTAAATTGTTCGTATATTTGCATTTTGTACATTACTGATAATTGGTAAACCCACATACAGGATTACTGCAGTACACCAATGAATTATATGAGTTTGTGCAAGGGTGAAGTTCGCCTTGCAGATATTGAGGTGGTCAAAAGATTTATAGTAATAGATCTACATAATGCAGAAGCCTGGATCCAGTGATTGGTTTATCATTGACAAGAATTGCCATTAACCACTGTTTGAGGATCAATAATATTGAGCCGCAGTTACTCTAATTCTCTTTGCTCCATTGACTTGGACTGGTAACGGCTGCTCTCTAATATATGCAGTAAACCAGTGAGTAGATTGCATTCATTGGATTTGTAGCTAAACCAGTTTATTATTTTGTTGAGTGGTACCATTTGAGAAGGTTTAAATTGTAAGGAGGCAATATTGGGCTCAGTCACCACCATAGTAGTTAAATTACACAATTGCAATGCCTAGACATTACTTGCTCTACAACCTTATGATGTTTAGACATTGGTTATAGTCTAAAATCCTGCAAAAAGTGATGAGATTTGTCCCAATGCTGGAATTCTTTACTCTGCTCATTGCTACATATTCTTAGCTCATGTTCATATAGGTTAAACCTGGAGTAAGAAAGAGCCTTGATGTTGGGCTTTTGATGCATTTGTGTGTGTTTAATACATTTTGCAGGCACATGGAAAGTGACTATGTTAACACACACACAATAACACCATGCAATGAGAAGGTATTTAACATGTACCGAGTTTATATCCAGGAAGCTTTCTCTGCAATGTATTTAGAGTCCATCACTTGGATATTTCATTGTATTCTGTTTGGTTGTAGCAACTGGCATTCAGTTCCATTGCCTTTTTATGTTCTTGATGTGGTTTCCAAATACATTAAAATGTGCAGCAATGCAAGTTGAACTCCCCAAATTAATACATTCAATATATTATTATTAATAATAATAATAATAATAATATATATTATCTAAAATGCTTGGGACCTAGTTTTCGCTATAAGGCATCTTTTTGAACATTGGATCTCCATACCTTACGTCTGCTAAAAATCATTTAAACATAAAATAAACACAATAGGATTGTTTTGCTGCCAGCATGGATTCATGCAGCTTAGCTACCATCAAGTACAAGCTACTGTTTTATTATTACAGAGAAAAGGGGAATAGTTTTTCAAAAATTTTAATTATTTGCTTAATGGGCTCTATGGGAGATGGCTTTGTTGTAGATTTTCTGGATAACAGGTTTCCAAATAAAGAACCCCATATGTATGTGTAACCCATATGTATTCTGATACATTTAGCATGTATGTTAATATACACAATAAAATGTGTATATATAAGAACCCTTAAAAGGATTTATGTTTATGTTGGCTGAACAGGCTGCTGTCCAGGGTGCTGATTCACAATAATAATGGTGAGAGCCACAGGGCATTATAGTTGCCTTTATACACCAGATATTGCTTATCACGGCTTCTATTTTTCTACACTGAGAGAGACTGCTCAATAATTAAGCAGCAACATAAACTGATACAGCAATCACATTAAAGTGCATGCAGTGTGTTCATGCTATGGCTTTTAGAAGAAATCAGAATCATACAGGATTGATAACCCTGTTTTGTTTTATAGAAGCTTCCTATTTTTCCTATAGGCAGGTTAATGTAAAGTATTCTATCCAAAAATGAGTTCTGTTCAATATTCCAGATATTTGGTACATGTACATATCACCTATTGGGCTACTCCTAAACACAGATGCCTTATTGCAACAAATGCTAAGCAGTGTTAAAGAGTTAATTTCAACTTACAAAATGTTATCACTGACTGTACTGACAAGAACTTTTCAGGAGTAATTAAATTCTAACTGAATGAATCATTATTTTATTACTGTAGAAGCTTGCAGCCAGTGAACTTATTTATGCCTTCAAACCATCATAAAATCTGACTCTTGGCTCTGCTATATTCATGCATCACATTGCATTAGGAGACAAAGGATTTCTATTAAATCTGTGCATAAACCTGAAATGAGACTGCGTGGCTTAAGATGATTGGCAAAAAAAGCTGATTTCTATGCCGTTGTGATGGTCAGTTCAAGCTTTGTATCGGCTAATAGGGGGTTAAAGGCTTGTGCCTTGTTCACATCTTCTCCTCTGACTCATCTGTGTGTAGATAGAAGGAGTGGCTTGGTCTCAATAACGGGGGATTCGTTGCACAAGCTGGAGCAGCAGTAGTAGAGAGAGACTGGAGTGAAGTGATTCTCTTCTCCTTGTGAATTTCTGCCCACCCTGTGTTGGACCTTCACCCTGTTCCCCGCGCATGCTGTGCACTTAGACATGTGGCCATATGTGTCCCAGAGGTAAGACCTTTGTTACTCACCTTTCTCAATGAAACCAGAGCAGCATTTTAAAGCTCTTTGCTACTTTGCCAAACTCTAAACACTACGTGCGCCTTGTTCCTCCTCTAACCTATATAGTGTGGTGCTTCTCTGTGATCTTCTGCAAGAAATGGATCATTCTCCATATTGCTGTGAGGATTTCAACAGAAAACTAAAAAATCCCTAGGAAAAGAACACAACAAGCAGACATGTGCTGGCTGTTAATAACTATTGACCCTTTCTTAGAAAGAGATTTGAAATAGTTTCAGTTCACATTGGTAACCAGTTGTTAACACACAGTTTTTGAATGATGAGGAATGGGTTACAGTCATTAACGCAGAATTCAGAATTGATTCTCGATGGTCAGGTCAGCAGGGAACTTCAGAATACCCTCTGTTATGTGTGCCTCATGCTCCTCTGATTAAAGGGGATTATTGGCAAGCCCAGATCTCTGTTGAGCAGGGGCAACTGACAATGTTTTCTTTCTTGTTGTATTGCTGTGCACACAGCTGGATAAATCAACTTGGCTGCCAGAGAACTCATTCCAAAGAACAGAAATAAATCACAAGCCAGGCATGCCAAATGACTGATGCTTTACCTTTAGGGTAGGAGGGTATCCTCTCCATTTCTATGATATCCATTATTTCTTTAGAAAGAATAATATTGGGCAAAACAGTGAGTAAATTTAAAAATATCATTTCAAAAGCTGCAATTTTTAAACTGGTTTGGGTTCTAATATCCTCTTGACAAAACAAATCAATCCCTATGTATTGGAAGGAGTTAATATTTTGCTGCAAATTTCCCTGCTGTGTAGGATCAGGGAAGGTTTATTCTAATTTTGCACACAAGTCGTGCAGATGTTCGGATGCTGCTGTGGAGAGATCTCCTGACGTGACAGGTGAAGGGTGCTCTTTGCAGTGAAAATGACACGGCATGTTGTCTGTATCCCAGGAATGCAGGGACAGAAGATAAGAGCCCTTGTGGGATATTGATGAGATGCTTGGAACTGTATTCTAACAACACCTATATTGTACTTATAATACAGTATAATGTAATATTGATGATTTTGCACTATTGCATATCCTAAAAGATCTAACAATTGTTATTGTAATCTGTTCAATATGTTTTCCCATAAGTGGCCCCTGTGATGTTGGGGGTCCATGGCAAATTACTTTACCTCAGTTTCCTAAAATGAGCCCTTCAGCAAAGGTATACATTGTTCTCTGCTTCTTGAGCTTTGTGAGAGTTGAATGTGTAACCTTTGCCTGTTGTTAAGCTTTACAACAAGGTTTCATAATACCATTGGATAAGAAACTATTTTCCTATGCATATGTAGTGTGTCTAATCCCCAACTCCCGGTGTATTTGCTATGTGTGTGAGCTTTTTTTGCATGAAAAACGTATAACTGTTTTACTCAGTATGTTTTATTCATACTGTTTTATTGCAGTGTGTTTTATTCAGCACAGTGCTGACTTTTAGGAGTAGAAAGCTACAATGTTCTTATGATGGTTTGTGGTTCCAAAATGAAATTCTCATTGCAATGTGCCCTGGTTCTGCATGGTTCAAGCATCATCTGGAATACCAGTGTTAAAAACTATAACTTTATTGCCAGAACAGCCAAAAAGGGGTTTAATAATAAGTAAAAAAAGATAAATTCCCCACTTGGTATAATCCCAGCCATGTAAATACCAAACAGTTATATAATTAAAGCAGTAGCTCCATTAGCCCCAGTTTGGCTCAATCTCAACATTATCCCAACAATGACTTTTCCATATGTTTGCTCATATCCAAGTAGGTAGCACCTTACTCGCCCCCCACCCCATATTGTACATGGAACATCCGGCAGAGCCCTTGGTTTTAGAACGTCTGAAGGAGCCCTTGTGTATAGGAAATCTATTATCCAGAAAACTCCAAATTATGGGACAGCCATCTCCCATAGACATTTGAATCAAATAATTCAAAATTTTAAAAGATATTTTCTTTTTCTTTGTAATAATAAACTAGTACTTTGTAATTGATCCTTGAACTTAGACATAATTAATACTTATTGGAGGCAAAACTATTCTGTTTTATTTAATATATGATTATAGAAGGTATGGAAGAAGCCCTCTTATCCAGAAAACCCCAGGTCCTGTGTATCCTGGATAACAGGTCCCATATCTGTATAGACAAACATAGCAAGAATCACAGATGATGGCAATGAGTTGAGTGTGGTCTCATGGGAAGTCACACATTTCAACTACTGTTGTTGCCATGAAATTAGTTAATGTTTGTTGTTGCATCTTTCCCCATTCAGCTGTCTTAGAGGAGAATTGGTTTGAAAACCTGAGCACATGATTCTATGCCATAGACACACAAACAACTTAAATGTCTTTCATTGTACCATATAACCTTGTCTGTAAGATGCACAATATCCTCATATGAACGTAATCTATAATGCAATGCTGATTCTAGTGCAGATTTCTCATAAAGGGTTTGGGGAATCATTTCCTTTTGTGCAAGGGAGGGGACCCCTGGTTTAGATACGTGGGAGGAAATGCATGGCTTGTTGAAAACAAATATTCATGAATATATTAATACTCAGTTGTTTGTATGGTACCAAGAGAGCTCCACACTGCAGTGATCTGTGCCATATCTACTTGTTATGGGGAGTTCATTGCACTGGAGAGATAAATATGACTGATTGGAGATCAAATTATTAGTATTGCTCGCTATAGGAAGAATCACAATAATGTAAACAAGGGTCAAAAAAGTCATGGTCGATAAACCAGTGGCCTAGATTTCTTCCCATTCTTCCACAGCTGTTTATGGGGGTACTGCCATGGGCCTTACATACAGTGGGGTCCCAGACAGCAGCAGGCAAGAATAATGGGGCATAGCAGATACAGCAAAACAAAATGCTGACCATTATAAAGATTACTAGCAGGGTTTATTGCAGCCCTTCAAGTTATGTTGATGTACAACTCCACAGAAGGTTTACAGGCCATTGGTTCCAACAATCCTATCATATAATATTAATAATAGGGTCAGACAATATTTGTTGTGCACTGGGTCCTGCCACTAGTAAAGATAGCACCACTGAGGTACATCTCCTTTCCTTAATAGTGCTGACCAGCATGGAAACAAAGTGGTAGGAAGTAAGGCATAAAGGTACAACAGGAGAATGTTTGCACAACATGACAGTGTTTAAGAAATGCAGACTGTATGGAAACAAGTGCTTGAGATACTGGGTCTTGAGGCATGCAGATATGGGATTTGAGAGTCAAGATATTGCAGGGAGATAGATGATATACCAGCAGTTGCTACAGAGGTTATCATGTGGCCACAAACATTGTAGAATAACATGGATGCAAACATAAAATATATTACTTCAAGTCTTAACTGACCTCCAGGATACGTTTTCTGTAGTATATAGGTGAGCAAAGAGGCATTCTTCATGATTCAGTCCCTAACTGACTTTCAGTCTGGAGCACAGCCCCCCCATTAGTTGGAGCAGCCTGACAGTTTTGGAACCACTGGAGGAGATGATACACGTACAGCTTGAATAGGATAAAGTGAGCGGAAAGACATTTATTCCATATGGGTGTAGGATTAAAGGATTGCAAAGGAAGCCATAAGAAGTAGAGGTTACAAATGCAATGGAAGAGTTTGGTAGAGAGCTAGGGTTTGAAAGTACTGTAATGAACCCAGACACAGTTGCAGAAACTGGAGATAACTGGCAAATGTTGAAAATGGCCAGAAAATACGACTGGTGGAATTTGAAGTACTTATCATTGTCTGGAAGTACAGGGTCAGGCTTATAGGCAATGAGTAGGGAAAAGTTAAGGAAGGTATTAGAATGCATGTCGTAAAGGATGGGAAAGCATTTTGCATTGGTATAAAAAGTGGAACTTGAAGTAATTAAAATCCCTTTTAGTATAAAGTCGAGCTCACTTACAGTTTCTTTTTATTTACTGTATAGTATCTGTCCCGCTAGAATTCCTTCACACTCGTCTTGTTAAGACAAGATTGACAGTGCAGTAGGTTTTCAGATGCTGGTGTTCATTCTCATTTATAAGTGGCTAATAGAAAATCTCTTATTACATAGTGTCCCAACTCTCTGAAGGGCAGCCGAGCTTATTGCCATGCCCTCTCCCAGATTATGTTTTTTTAAATGCCTTTTTGCTCCAATTCATTTCTTTCAGCTATAGGATTTAGGCAACCAGGTGAATAAATCTAACTGTAAGCAACTGATGTTTCCTGCTGGTTCCTGGCATGCTCATCGTGGGGCTTCTCAGAGAGAGGGAAAGATGGAGAAAGCTCTGCTGAGAATCCTGACATTGAATGTGAATGCTGCAATCACACGTATTACAATGCTATATAATCGTGGAGCACCTGCACTAACTGATACCGGTGAAAACCAACTTCAAAGTCAGCCACATACTCTCATCTGGCTCTGAGCACACAAAGGCTTTGGAACCCTGCAGAGGAGCTTGAACATCAATGCAAGTGTTTGTGTGTCACATTGTGCTACTAAAAGAAAAGAGTCTTGCAAATGCCAGAGCCATTCTGCAGCCAAAGCCAATTGCAACGGTGTCTTTAGATGTTTGGCAGACTGTATTGCCCATTAATGTGTAACTGTTTAAACCTGAAACAATCAAAAATGTTTCCCTTTTGCTGAAAATAAGGGTCATAAAAAAGTCATGATGGAAACATAGAAGTAGTTACAGTCAGTGTTAGTATTGGGTAATGTAGGGTCCTACACTGGCTTGAGATGGTCTTCTTGGTTGGTCTACTAACTCTGTCTCTCACTCCTAGGATAACTAAATGTATAATGGGGTTATTTATCAAAATCCCAATTTTTCTGATTTTTTTCAAATAAAAAAAGCCAAACCAAACTAGAATAAACTATTTGCCCTTATTTATCAATATAAAAAACTCGAAAAATCGGATTGGAAATCACCACCATTTTTTCGGATTGTTGTGTGAAAAACCCAATTTTTTCTTGTTCGATGCCCAAAAAACACAAAAAAATTGTGTTTTCATAGATAAAACCATGAAAACTTTAAACGTTTTGAGAGGGTTAAAACATCTTCAGATGGTTAAGGGGAAATCTGTCATCTCATTGCAGTTTTGAGATGACGTATTTTAGGACAGCTTTTTTTTTTTTACCGTGACTTTTTAGCGACGCTGCGAAAAATCAAATGTTAATAAATAACCCCCTAAGTGTGCCCTACATTCTAGTCTTTCTTACTTTCTTACTTATAGTGAAGTTTTGTCTTGCCTTGAAACTATCCACCTTCTTTTAGTGAGTAGAGTTCAAAGAACCATTCCTGGTATTTTCTCCCTTTTATACATCACAGAAACCACATGACCCCCCTCTCAATAAAGGGAATCCGCTCTTCGGACATGGTATTCCTAACCTGCATAGAGCCACCTCCCACCAATATCTAAACTCAATGTACCAGCCAAAGAGGTTCAGCAGTTTTATAATTATTATTGTTATTATTATTTATATAGCAACAACTATTTCATAGTGCTTTACAGGTATGGAACTTGGTATCCAGAATGCTTGGGACCTGGGGATTTCTGGAAAAGGGATCTCCACACTTTAAGACTACTTAAAAAATTATTTCAACATTAACTAAACCCAGATAATGTTCAGAGTATTCTGGATAATGTGTTTCTGGATAACGGATCTCATACCTATTCCCGTAGGTCCCTGCCCCAGCTTACAATATAAGGTCCCTATCATGGTCAAATCTATCAGGAGCCAATTAACTTACCTGTATGTTTTTGGACAAATTTGCAGTTAGTTCCCTGGATGGAACTGCACATCATTTAAGCCCATAACTGCCATCTCCTCCTTTGCTTTGTTGCATTGTCCTTTTCCTTTTGTCTGTGCTCTACTACATGGAGTGTTCTTATTATTTCTTTCAATAACATGGGTTGGCTTTTGGTTGTTTCCACAGTCTCTGGGCTGAGGGGTTGTGGAATAATAATAAAACCATTAGCAGAAAGTGAGGTTACAATTGTAATAATAGCTATGTTACAGGACTGATTATTCATTCTTTTATTCTGATGCCCAATGCACTGGTTTCTATTCTGCCCTATGATTTAAGTTGGAATTTGTTACTAATCAACTTTGTACTTTAAATAGGGATGCACCAAATCCTCTATTTTGGATTCGGCCAAAGCCCTGAATCCGCTGTGGAAGATTTGGACAAATACCGAACCGAATCTGAACCCTAATTTGCATATGCAAATTGGATAGGGGAGGGTAAAAGAGAGCCTCATGAAGTGCATGTAAAAACTTTTTTTTACTTCCTTGTTTTGTGATGAAAAGTCACATGATTTTAAGGATTCTGTTCGGCCAGACACAAGTATTCGGCCCGAATTCGAACCCTGCTGAAAATGGCCAAATCCTGGCTGAATACCGAACCGAATCCTGGATTCGGTGCATCCCTAATTTTAAATTATATAATTTATAAATTGTATATTTTATATGATGTGCTGCTGTCTAAGCTTGGGATAGTGATAGTATCCCAGAAGAAACAAAGAAGATGGGAATGTGCTGGGGGCACCTAAAGAACTGTACTGATAAAGGGCTGTGATGGCATTTGTCTGGTAGAGAAGCCAAAACACAAGGTGTAGTATGTACAGACTATTTTGTTGTTGTTGTTGAGCTTTAACAGGTATTTGAAGGGAGATAATGAGTTCAATATAGCCAAACTTTGAACTGTAGTCTTTCTGGACTGGTAATATGTTTTATTATTCTCTCCTCTGCATCGACTAGGCAGACACAAAATGAAATGTGGTTTCATTAATAATCTATATTTGTTGATGCCATAAATAACAAAAGTTATAGATACAGTTAGGAGGCAAAAGGTATGTTCAGCACAAGCCCTAAAGCAATATCTGACAGAGCAGGGGAAAGACTATGTGCTGACTCCCCTACAGTCACCGTCAGAATTCTGCATATTAGTTACAGACTTATATTGCATTCTAACTGAAATCAATGCCAACTGGCCTCTAATGAAAACTTCAGCAAACATATTTATAGATTGTAGCTTACATGTCAATATAATAACCAGGTTGGAATAAATTAGGTAAATAATGGAAAACTGCCACAATGCAAGTTCAGCATTTTTTAAGCAGTTACTAGCAATACTAGCCTTTGTCTAGACTCTAGTCTTGAGCTGAAACGTTGATTCAGGTTTCATGGAACAAAATTTGATATTTCTCTAAAAATCCCAGGAGTGCGCTGTTCAACTTCACACTTGGAAAAACTTTTCCTGGAAGCGGCACCCGGGTAATTAACATCAGTCCCTGATGGTGTTCGGATCTGCATG
>CM044439.1:141877621-141893718 GCA_024363595.1 Xenopus borealis
TATAGTAACAGTGGGGATAATAGTCTCTGGGAAGGAACTGTAATTGTGGGATAGCTAGCTAAAGGGCCATCAGTTAGACTAATTGGTATAAATAAAATGTAATTCTACAAAATCCTTTTTCTCCTGAGTCCCAATGCTCCCATTATTTAGAGTATCCATGTTATGTGTAAGAAAACCTTACCCTGGTGGTCTAGTGGTGCACAGAGACGCCCTCCGCCGCTCTCCTTCCTTCTTGCTGGCTTCTTCTTAGGTGCGCGCCGGCGCACACTTCAGTGTTTTATAGCGCACGCGCGCTAGCGTGTTGATGCCAGCACGCAATGGTGTGGAGTATGAAAGTATTTAAAGGGGCATTAGGATTTTTGTCATGGCCCATGATAGGTTCTAGTACCTGGTGCTTTTCATGTATCCTGCTTGCTAATTTTGATCTGATTCCTGTGTTTGACCATGCCTGGCTTTGACTATTCTGTTATCTGTATCCTGACCTGTGCCTGTTAACTGACTACCGATTCTGCCTCATCCTATCTGATTGATTACCCGGTTTTAACGCGCGTCGCGTCGTTTTTGACGCGCGTCGCGTCGATTCCGACGCATCACGTCGTTTCCGACGCGCGACTCGTTTTGACGCGGCGAATTTTTGGCGGCTAATTTTTCGGGTCGTTTTGCGAATTTATTTGCCAGCGGCGAATCGCGGGAATTCACCGCGAATTCGCCCCTGGCGAATAAATTCGCCCATCACTAATCTTAATGCTAACTTTTATTATGTCACAGAATAGCTAATTCTAAGCATATTTTCAGTTGGCCTTCATTTTTCTTTTTTATAGTTTTAATTACTTGCCTTCTTCCTCTAACCAGCTTTCAAATGGGGGTCACTGACCCCATCTAAAAAGACAAATGCTCTGTAAGTCTACACAGTTATAGTCAATGCTATTTTGTTATTACTCGCCTTTCTATTCAGGGCCTCTCCTATTCATATTCCAGTCTCTTATTCAGGTCAGTGCATGGTTGCTAGGGTAATTTGGACCCTAGCAAGATTGCTGTAGAGCTGTTGAATAAAAAGCTAAATAACTCAAAAACCACAATTAAAAAAATTAAAACCAAATGCAAATTTTCTCAGAATATCAGTCTCTACATCATACTAAAAATGTATTTAAAGATCAAAAACACCTTTAAGAAGTGGTTGAGCTCCAAGCTAAATATACTTTATTGGGTCTTGTGCTTCTTTAGCCGTTGTTGAGCTTTAACGGACCAATAACAGGTATATAACGGAAAAAAAACACCAAGATATCTTTATTAAGAAATGACTTACCCATACTTCAGAAAAGGCACTTGATTTCTCCTCCCTGCCTTCCTTATAGCAGATATCCAGGGAGGAGAAATCGAGGGTCTGCACCATGGATCTGTCGCCTTTTCTGAAGAGGGGCGCAAGTGGAGTTTTGGTAGGATGTTTTTAAAGTTAAATATGTCTTGGTGTTTTTTTTTCTTCCCTTGTTTATAAACAAACTAATTTTTTTGAAAACATTGATAAAATTGGGTAACAGCCCAGGTCATAGTAGAATAACAGAAGTCCCTGGCCAGAGATCAAATAGTAACGCAGCACAAACCCCCTTGATACCTCTAGCAGTACCCATTGTCCCAAATGTCTGTTCTGGGATCCTACAGAAGAGGGATCAAAAGTCTTCAACTTGTTTGTAGCAGCAGATATCCATAAGAAAATGTGCAATTCCTTTTTTTGGATTGCTGATTGAGAAGTATTATGGGAAGATTTAAGGAGATGTATAATCTGTTCTAAATCCAACATTTAAAGAGGAACACGAATGTTCCTGTATGTATCTATTCTGGAAAGGCACAACCTTAATGTTCACATATGAAATAATATTACATTTATATAAAAATAAAAGAATGCAATGGCAGCCAGGTTGGAACTGTCTAATACCATATACCTAGTAAGTAAACAGGTATAATGTCAAGTGTTAAAAGGATTATCACATCTCTTCTAGCAAGGGCAACTCATTGCAGGGGACAAGCTATGGGTTATATTGCAGTTCGGTCATGTAATTGGGTTTATGATTTGCAGAAAAATGCAGTTTGGTGATTTATTATCTAATGGGCAACAAACAAAGGGGATCCTTTTACATTTGCTTTATTGGATCATGTCAGCTCTTCAGTCAATAAATTCTACACCCCACTCCTGGGTTCGTGGTGCAAAGCAATGCAGGATTGGAGAGTGATGCCCCCATTCTTTACACTGATAATGAACATTCCAGGAAAGCGCAGATTGTAATTACCAAGCTCCGGAGCAGCCAGGAAAGTGCTATTGTCAGCTCACCATGATACATACTTACAGAAATTGAATTTTTTGTTTGTAATAAGGGGCCAACTTTCTGGAGGTAATTGGTTAATAGACAGCAATTCTCTCTGAACGCCACAATCTCAGCAGATTTATAGGTAACCATTTCTCATCCAGCCTCAGTTTTAAAGGTACAGCAGTATGATCGTTGTCATTTTTGGGTTGCGGTGGGATTTTGGCCACATTATGCACAAAAATATCCAAGGCATACTTTCAGTAAAAAGTTGTTAAGGCTATTAGAAAGACAAGTAAATTCAGTGCAACAGCATTACAAACAAAGATTTGGATATACATGACATACATTACATGTAGGGGTGAGAGGCAACCTGCTCCCTCCCATTCTTCTGATTGACAGGATACTACCCCCCTCCCTTATCCATCTGGTTTTTTGACCTTGAAAGTGCCCTTGCCTCGGCACAGGGAACCTTCTTACACTTAACCCCCACATAGATAGCAAACTGGAGATACGTGCAAAGGGAGGGACAGCCAGGATGCAATTACCTGATCTAATCACCAATGTGAAATATTTGATTTGATAAGTGGCATTTGATCTAATGTGATACTGTAATAATGTACCCTTTAAATGGTGTTTGCTACTTTTCCTTGGGCTACTTAATTATTACGGCCGCCAATGTGTTTTCCAGAAAGGTCACTGTGAATGACTAGCTGGTAAATTGCGTTAGTAAAATATATGCACAGATTTGTAAGTGATTTCTTCATTGTACTGATGTGAGTTGCATGGGTTTCTGTACATTCTTTAGCCTTGTTCAAAGAAGGATATGCATACAAAACGTACCTTAAAGTGATGGACTTGGTTTAGTTTTACAAATCTAATTTATAGCACCATACTGTTAGCTAAAATTTGTATACAGTACTATTTATTGTGTTATTGCTTGAACACTGCTTTTGCATACACATAACACTTACGTATATGACTTTCTATTCTAATAATAGAGAAATGGAAACGTCATCAGGCTATTATTGATCCTAGTAACTTATAAGGGTTTAAAAAACTGGTTATCCGAAATGGAATGGTGCCCATAGGAACACAACTACAAGATCAATGTTTCTCTGGGGAGGAAGTAGTAGTAGGAGAGCTTGTTGTAGCCTAACAAGTGGCGTCTCTTGAGATTGGATCAGCAAGTTTCATTCTAGAGCCAATGCTGCACTATGCTATGGACAAAACAAAGTATGAATTTAGTAGCTGAGGATGCTAAAGTGTATTAGTCTTATAGCTCAATCACTATTAATGGAGTTAGTAATAGGCTTGAAATTGATGCATAAAGCATATTATGTTATCCTTCAGTACATGTATGATGGCTTCTTTTAGGTGTAAGAGGTGTGAAGGTAACCCATGCCCTACCCATAGCCAGACCTAAGGGGAAATGGGAGCTCCCTGGTAGTTACAGCACTGGAGAGAGTATATGAAACATATTCCTGTCCATCATCTCAGGAATATAATTGTTTTCTCTAAGTTTTTCTCTGTATTATTTCATAGGTTTATTTCATTCCAATCTTCTCTATGTGTAGCAACAATATTAGCCATAAGTCTTATAGCCCCTAATAAGCATTAGCTGTATCGAATGTACTCTATGTGAGGATTTGTATACATTTCTACAGATACAATGTGGGGTTCAGACAAATTCGCTTGAACAAATTATTACAGCAATGTTTCACTAATTGGTAATTATTATCATTAATAATAATAATACTGATTATATCTGATAAATTGACCCCTGTGCTTTCTTATACAAACACTACTATACAATTCACTTCTGATGCCCTTCTAACCAGTTCTATGCTGTTACTAATATCGACCATCACTATAAGTGATTTTTTTTTTTAAGCTTAATTTTGTCCTAACTTAATTGTCCTAACTGTTTTTCAACTGGCAATTTCGATGTATGAATTACATTTTTCTCATTGCTTTGAATTGTGTGTTTGCCAGATGCGCTTGGAGTATTCTATTCTGGGTGTAAAAGTGATTAAGCATGAGATTCGTGTATCCTTTATTTACCCAGAGTGATCTTACACTCCTACCAACCTAAATAGGGAGCATGATAAATATTAGCTCAATCGAGGCTTTTTAATTAACTCAACTGATGATAAACAGGAAAGGAGCTTTGATGAATAAGAGTCTGTGTATGGCACATTGGATGTCTGGATTCAAGTTAATGATGTTTCACACATTTCTTGGCCGTTAGCAAGTGGACTTCTGGAACACACAACTCTCCATTTCCTATACTCCTGCCAGTGTCTGCCTTGTGCAGTAAAATGGGAATATAAGTAGTTATATGTGCAAAGATTCAAAGCTTCAGTACTAGTGATGGGTGAATTTATTCGCCAGGGCCGAATTTGCGGCGAATTCCCGCGATTCGCCGCTGGCGAATAAATTCGCGAATCACCAGCAAAATTTCGCCAAGCGAAATTTCGCAAAAAAAACGAGACGCGTGTCAAAAGCGTCCCGCGACTCGTTTCGCGAATTTTTCGCCAATTCGCGAATTTCTCTAGAAATTCGCAAATTTTTTGGCGAAACGAATCGCGGGAGATTCGCCCATCACTATTCAGTACATTCTACTTCATTTGTTTATTGAAGGATTACACAAATGTTTGGGACTGGCAGAATAGGGTATTAAGTGTATTTATTTAGTTGGTTTTACAGAGAATGTGAAAGCCAAGTCGGGCTTCATGGGAAGATCAAGTTGTCTGTTCAGCTTTGAGTGTTGGGGTTACTTTTCCTGATTTGGCCTGTGGAAACCCATCAGGTCTTCAGTCATGTGCTAATGCAGTTCTCATGTAATGATATTTTCTGATCTGCCCAACAGTGAAAGGAGCTGTTCGCCTTTGAATTTTAGGATGATGGAGAGCAGGCTGTCCAACTGGTGGCCCCTGGGCCACATGAGGCCCATGACCCCACCTTCTGTGGCCCTCCATGAGAGTCTGCCTGCTGTGTCTGCGAGAGTAACTGGCCCCTGCATTGTTTAAGACTCAAATTCAGACTAATCCCCTTTATTGTTCACACTTGTAACAGCTCTATTGTTCAGAGCCCTAAAGCCCTGTACTGTTCACACCTGAGACCCAGACTGAAACTGCCCACATTGTTCATCTGTTCACACTTTATACAAAATGCTAATGGGGCACCAGCACTGTGTCACTGTATGTAGTACATCTTATAGTGGTCCTGATGGGTTTCCCTGTCTCCTGCTCTATTCTGCCTTCCCTATGCTCCCTGTGTGTGACATACTCTGCTTGCCCAGTGCTGCTTGTCTGTGTCATACTCTGCCTTCCCTATGCTCCCTGTGTGTCATACTCTGCTTGCCCAGTGCTGCTTGTGTGTCATACTCTGCTTGCCCAGTGACACTTGTGTGTGCCATACTTTGCTTGTCTAGTGCTGCTTGTGAGTGTCATACTCTGCTTGCCCAGTGCTACCTGTGGTATGTAAGCCTGGTACGGGTTTGTTCTGGGTGTTTGTTAGCATTTGGAAATAGTTATTAAGAGTCCCTAAAGTGTTTAATGATCTCTTGGGGGTTTCTGTATTATCCACAGGGGAGGATTAGGCATATGGCATAGAAAAGTAAAAGTTTTGCCCTCGGTACCACAGAAGTTGGACAGCACTGATGTAGCGAGTGATATTGTGAGATAATCTGCACTTGGTTTTCATTTTTTATTATTTGTGTTTTTTGTGTTATTTAATTTCAGATATCTTTTTGCTAGGGTGCTAACTACCCTAGAGGCCATGAAATTACTTGAATAAGAGACAGGAATACAAATATGAGAGATCTTGAATGTAAAGATGAGTATTAAAAAGTAGCAATAACTAAAAACTTGTAGCCTTACAGAGCATTTGTAATTAGATGAGATCAGTGACCCCCCCCCCCATATGAAAGCTGGAGAGTGTCAGAAGAAGAAGGAAAATAATTAATAAAATCTAAAAAATAATAAAGACCAACTGAAAAGTTGCTTAGAATTGGTCTATAAGGTACTAAAAGTTAAATTAAGGGTTAACCACATCTTAAATTTTTGGCCATATATGTTGAGACAGGGCACTGGAAAGTCCCAAACAGAAGGCAATAAACTGTTTATGGCCTGCAGGAGTGGAGGAATTTTTCTCTACCAATCTGCCACAAACATCCTCTTTTGGCTCAATTAGATACTGGACGCATTTTACTATGGATTACCTCTGTACTAGATCCGTCATTTTGTAAAATTAGACTGTTTCGTACAATGTTTAAATCTACTACTAACGACTTACTTTTTAATTATTTATAGCAGTTTTGTATATTGCTTATGATATATGTCTACTGCACAGGGCTGCAAAAATGTGCTTTAATATTAAGCCCCACAGAGTCTGTTGAACTTCAACTTCCAGAATCCCACTAGAAGTTGTACATCAACAGCCAGATTTCCCTTGTCTGCAGTAAGCCTTTTCCTTAGTATTGCATGTACATACATTAAATAGACCAATGAGAGCTCCACAATGCGTTTCATAGCTGTTATACAAATTCCAATTAAGTCTATGCTCTGAAAAGTGTAATAAACCAAACCATGTAACACAAGAGTTCTGGTTATCCCCAGACATTTCTTTAATTAAATATTTAAAAAAAAATGATCTGACCTTTAGTGTGGAAAGTATGCCCTTGAGCTGACATTCACACAGTGTGACACCAGTAACCACATTAACATAACATGTGGCAGATTAATCCATCAGAACCTTGGCTAGAATGCTGCTTTCTTATATTGAAATAAATGAGTGTCAGTTCTGCTGCCATGGGTTTTGGTTCAGGCAAATGGGGGGAGGGAAATGACAAGGTTAAGAAAGAGAGAAGAGTGAGAATAAACAGAGTAGTGCAAAAGAGAGAAAGGCTGAAACAAAATGTGAGATGTTGGAGAGGAAAACAAAACAGACGGACAGTTCAGAGTCAGGGTTGTAGATGGACAGTCTATGGCTTCCACTGAAACCAGATCTTATTGAGCCCCAAAAATGGTTTTAGGACCCCACTAAACCCAAAGCAAACATATTTTGAAACTGTGCATAAGCCAAGACCCATGCTGGGCATTCTATACTGGCATGTACCCTTGGAGCTACCAGGTCTGCTTTCATTATTTAAAGACTGTAAATTTAAGGATAAAATAAAGTGCAAAATGGATAAAAAAGAAAACAAAAATGAAGACTAAAGGGATTTGTCTTCTGTACGGTGGTGCAGCAAATGAAGATAGATGTTATACTGACATCTCATGATTTTAATTAGTAAGAAACATAGTACAGTATATAGCTATGACTATGGTTATTCTTTGCATTACTGGTTATTCCTGCATTAATATTACCATTGAAACAATGTTCCAGAAGTCCCTTTTCACTCCAGTTCCCACAATTCCTTGCACACTTCTAGTATCTCTCTTTTTATTAAAGGTTTGTTAATCACAAAACACGCTAGACATCTTAGTCTTGGTTCGAAGACGGTGACAACAGCACATCATTTCAAATGGTACATGTAGTCAGGACCAGCAGTGAAGCATTAGCAAAGAGCAGGCAGAGATGCTTCCTTCAGTAGCAATCACATTTAAGAATAAACTATTGAACATGTTTAATGACTGTGTATTTTCAAAGTTGCTTTGAATTAAACATAATTATGTTCATTACATGAACAGAGCCAGTGAGAGAAGCAAGTCATTGAGAGGATAAAGTGTGAAGATGGTGGATATTGAGGCTTGGATTACAAGGTGGGATGAGGATATAGAGGGTTGGTAATGGTAACAGCTGGATTGGATTTAAGGGGGTCAATTATAACAATGGTTTGAACTAAAATGGATGGAGTCTTTGGGGCAAATAAAAGGGCACATTTTTGGCAGAGAACCATCTGCCACACTTTGCACCAATTTTCGCTAGCGACAGCCGCTTCTACTTTAGTAAATCTGCCCCATTGTGTGAATTGATGCCATTCATAAAGGCCCTTGCTTACAACGCTGATCCTTGCACAAATACATAGTTACATTGAGTGCTGGTGTGTCTGTCCCACCTCTTTGTACAAGTGTGTCTACTGACAAAGCCACTTGTTGCCTGCTCATATGGTTGAGTAAATAAATTCACTTTGATACACCATTCAACTTACAGTGTGCTGCAGTGTATTGGACGTTTCTACTGACAAAGGAGAAGCCTGGAGCTACCCGTCACCTCAAAGGTGGTAAATGCTCCAGGTTTCCCACTGTGGCCATCATCAATGGCAGACTTGCACCTAAAGAATGGGATGCAGACATCATTTTGATGGCTTGAGATGGAAATTGTACCTTCCCAAGTTTGAGCACTTTCAGCACAATTACATGCGTTTTGATTTATCACAATTTACCACGTTGAGTGCAACTATCCTTTGTGGCCTCAGTTGTGGTGAAAAAAACACCATGTACTGGCGACTTGGATCCAGAATTGCACTTTGTACACTAAACTTGTGCAAGTAAAACACCTTTATAACGTACCTATAGATGATGAGGTATTGAGTACTTGAAGAATCCATGATGGAGTGGTCTGGGCACCAGTTCCAAAACTGTTTTAACTCCAGGTCTGTCACTGCCTTCAACGACCTATTGTGTAGTTAATAAGTAGATACAACCTTGTTTTGATAAATTATTTATGAGACTTTCTTTATACTGATTCCCATTCTCACAGAATGTAACGAGAACTAGATCCTGAGAAGCCCTGGGACTATTTCTGTTCTATTTAGTGCTCTGAAAGTACAGCACCTCTTGAAGATGAAACATTCAGTCTCTCATGGCACAATTTGCATGTCTTCTCTCTGTTCCATTTCCAAAGCTTTTTACTTGAGCTTTTTTTAGAATGAAAAAACAGGGTTCTAAGTCTTTCTCTACCTGATACAGGGAATTAATTGTCATTCCAGTAACTAACCCACAATCTGTCACACCTTTCTCTAATTATGGGGTAGACCGTTCTACCCTTACTCTGCAGCTATTGACAAGCTCTCAGCAGGAGGATGTTGCAAGTTATAGTTTAACATCCACTTAAGGGTGTCCAACCCTGACACCGAGCTTTCTTGAAGCAGTTGCTTGACTACCTCTGCTGGTAGTCATCTAATTTTAGCAACAACTTCCAATATAGTCTGGTAATTTTTTTTAAATAGTGAAATTATGTTAACTATAAAATTACGTCTAAAGGTGGCCATACACGGGCCGAGAAATGCTGCAGACAGACACAGTTGGCAGCTTATTTGGCAGTATATGGGGCCCTCCGAATGACTTCCACGTTCAATATTTGACCAAAAACTGGCCAGACATCGATGAGGCAGGCTAAAAATTCCTGTTGTATCAAGTCCTCGATCCCACCGCCTGCATTCCTTGACTTGTGGTGTGATCATTGGGACCTAGAGCTCAAGATCAGATCAGCTTGAAATCTCCCACTCAAGGTGGGCACATCGGTGCAGATCCACTCATTTGGCAACCTTTGCAAACAGGCAGATCTGCCCATGCTTCAAATGTGCAGCCATGCTGGGAGCTATCTTTAGAAGACTGAAATTTTAACCCAAAACATTGCTCAACAAATCAGGAGCAATCCAGTATAATCCACCGTCACCTCCGCAGAGGTTTTGACCATAGGTGCATAGGAACAAAGTAGATATCAACCATGTAGACTTTTCAATCTCAACCACCAAGGAAGGAATTATCTATAAGGAATTATCTATAACTCACCTGTAACAGTTGCATCACAACCAAGGCCATAGGATGCAAGTTCCATGTATACTGTAATAAGTTTTTATGGGCAAGGTAGTTTCTGCAGGATGATACTTACAATTCCACTCTTTACACCAAAGAATTGAATGTAAAGTAGCTCCATATGCATCGGTTTAATCTATTCTGTAATTGAAGCATCACCTTGAGATCACTGGCAGATTAGTACACTAGTTATGTGATTTCCCTAAGGACTTTTACTTTTAATTCTTCAAAAATGAGATTTTAGCCACTGGAAATAAAAGATAAGTCTTGTTTTCTCTCTCTCTCTCTCTGCTCTATGTAGGAAAGTAATATGTCTTAACAAATGGGAAGGTGGAAAGTAGACACTTCGAATTGGGTATCTCATACTGTAAAGGTCATGTAACCCCACCCCCCACAAAAATGTAATCACTAACCAGCCTCTTTGAAATCTTTAGATACCAGTCATTCTGTTTGTTAAAAGGCTGCACCATCCCATTAATCACTTAGAATTCCTTCTCCTCCACTAAACCACACTGCCCCCTCCCTCAGGAATTTGCTTTGGCTGTTGGCTAATGAGCATGCTCAGTTCTTCTCAGCTCAGATTACTAAACACACCCTCCATTATAGCAGCCAACGAAGAAATAGCATTGCTGGTTCCCATAGAAACTCCAGCTGTCTGATACTATTTTTTCTACTAACCACCTCTCCTGAGCTCTGCTTTACCATGACAGTGCTCAACCCCAGCAGAACGTTTTACCAAAGTATGTTGTATCTGTGTAACCCTGCATTCTGCATTACATGAACTTTACAGCACACATGTCTCAATGTTACTGATGATGTGTTAGAGGGAAAATGGCCTCCGGGTGAAAGCTGCTATTTGTTTTTGGAAAATGTGATGGCACTGGCAAATGGAGGGGTTATTTGCAGTACAAATTATGTGCCTTGGGTGGGAAAGATATGGGCAAATTATATACAATTATATACATGTCCTTTAATTACTAATATTTACTCTACATTATTACCAATATACTGTTTCTCTTTTAACTTTATGTGGGGCTGGGAGGTGTTTGATCCTGTAGTCATTTTTTTCTTGTCCACATTTTTAAGGGGTACATAAAACTCATACATTAAAATTAATTTTTTTCAAGCTAATCTCATTTTGTAGAACAGAGTCTATATATGACTGTTGTCTCAGTCTTCTAAAGATAGCTGCCAACATGGCTGTACACTTGAAGCCTAATGGTTTTTATATTGGTATACATCTGGGGTTTTATCAGGTATCACCAGGATAGGCAAAAATCCCTATGGGTGTAGTCGTCAGCCAACAAGTCTACAAGGACCTGCATATTGCATGATCCTTGGCCCTGGGGCTTAAATCAGCACAACATGTAGGTTATCAGGCCAAGATCCATCTGTATTCCAGCCTCACTAGACATCCAAATATTGGTGTGAATAGCCAGTAGCCCTAGAACCACCAAATGTTTTCTCCCCTTGAAATACACAATGGGGCTGTATCAATACTGGGCATACTTGCTGTTAAATGTACCATCTTCTGTGTTATTTTGTCCATTTGACTTTGCTTATAGGGTCAGCAATTCATTTATATTTGATCTCAAATGTAGAACCTGCCACTTGTAGGCAAGTGTCACCTTTAAGACTATTAAGCATTCCTATCATTGTTACGTTCCTTGTTACAATTCCTATTATGATGATCTGCATTAATAATTGCTATCTGTTATTCCAGGCTGAATTTAAAAGTGTTGGCAGGAGCTGGGCTTGTAATGTTCGCTGCTCAGCAGATTTAATAAGGGCATGAAAATTCTGTAGATAGATCTACTCAAGCAGTGTACAAAAAATGAAAAATCCTGCAAAGATTTCAATTAAGTGTCAGTTCTGTGTAAATGAATTTATACAACGATGATGGATTTGAGACCATTCAGTTAATATATCATCATGTTCCTCTACCTAAAAAGGGAAAAGGCAAGTCTTTAAAAATGTCACTGTCCATTTCAGTGAAGGAATATTAACGCTAATTGGTACAAGTATTTGGTCTATTGCCTCCCAAAAAAATTCACTCATTGCATACCTCCCAACATTTTGGAAATAAAAAGAGGTACAAAAAAGTTGCCATACTAAAATTGCTTGGCCACACCCCCTAATTACCATGTTCATTTTACAAAATTTGTTATTTGTGTTTTTACAGTTTTGCTATTGAAGGTGAATTGCCCTTTAAGCTGTGAGTGTAACTTTTCCCAAGGGACCTGTTAGCTTATATTATTACAATTACTTATTTACTTATCTAGAAATTGTTACAAGGTATCTGATCTTCTGCTTTGGCTATTATGGGCTCTCTGCCAAAAGCCAATTCAGTTAGGAACTTTGTTTCTTTTTTTTGGCTGTCCAGTGGAGAGAAAAATGGGACTTTCCAGTACAAATGAGGGACTGTGGGTTGAGGTGTCAAAAGAGGGATTATCCCTCTAAAAATGGGACAGTTTTAGCGTTCAAATTCGGCCGAAATTCGATAGTAATTCGACTATCGAATGCTTATCGAATAGTTTTAGGCAATTTTTTCTTCGGTATTCAATTTCTCGAAAAAAATTGTATGATCGAATACCGATAGTTCGATTTCACTAAAAAATCATGAAATTTCCTTCTATCGTTCGAAAAATTTGTACAATCAAATGGTATTTGAGCAGGTGATAGAAAAAAAAGCCTATGGGGGATTCCCATAGGCTTCTATTGCAATTCAGTAGGTTCAATCTGGTGAAGTAGGCAGTCGAATAAAATTTTAAAGTCGAAAGTACTTTGATCATCGAATGGTCGAATTATCGAATATTCGATTATTCGATCTATTCGATGCGCTCGAATTTTGCATATTCAATGATTGAAGTGGCCAAATTTGCATATTCGAATGTCCGATAAAATCGTACGATTGGAATTCGATTCAACTTCAAATTATTCATGTGAATTTTGTAAATCTGCCCCTTGGGCTTTTGCATCAGAATTCCTTCTTTCAGCTTAAACCTCCAGCGTTTAGGCTTGAGCAAGCTCAATTAGTCCCTCCCCCCCTCCCTCCTCCCCTCACAGCAGTAATCTGAGCCCAGATCTATAAGCCAGCAGGGAGAGACTCAGACAAGAAGTGATGTCACACCTAGCTAATATGGCAGCTGCTCTCCTAAACAAACAGAGAGCTTCTAGAGCTATTTTCTCAGGTATGGTAAAGAATTCTGCAGAATAAATATAATGTTATAGCTTGCACTCCTGTGCAGAAAAAATATATATTTTTAGGTATCAATCACCTTTCAGGTTTTGGTATCAAACTAAAGCTCCTCTATCTTATTATTTTGTTCTTTATTATAAATGATCAGATATTTGGAATCTAAGCAACATTATGCTATAAAGTTATATTAATGCTAGCTTTAACTCCCTTTTTAGTTTTTGTCCCATGCTTGTTCATTTACAGTATGCAAGGTTGTTACTGAGCCTAGGCATTTTATAGGGTATGTTAATGGGTTATTTTGTAAGTTCTTTAGGGAACCATGTCCCTGTACTGAGATGAAAGCGTGGGGAACAAACTGATTACTACTGAATTGCAAGCAATGCCAAGCACTCTTTTGGGGTTTAGCAAGAAAGGTTTAGTATAACTCTAAGTATAACTTAATATGTGGACTGGACCATTCATCAAAAAGTGTGGATTAGTGTGGAATATCTGTTTTGGTGTGAGAGCATTTATGTGTACTTTACAAAGCAGGAAATACTGTAAACATAGCCCTATGGGCTGAATTATTTTGCAGAAAAGGGGAAATATGTAAAACAATTTTGTATAATGTAAGCATGGTTAGAGTACAAGACTGCACCTTCTAGAGTCCACCAGAGAACGTGAGATTGAAGGCCCACTTTCATATAAACTTATGGGGAAATATGAAAGGTCTAAGGAAATTGTCTCGGACTTTGGCTCTCCAAAAATAAATCTTGGCTTTGCATCTCAACTGTAAAACAAAATAATAATGAAGCATCATCCTGTTCTGCATGGACTGGTTGGAGGCATCTCTAAACAAATCGACTCCTACCAGCAGATTCTTTGATATTTGGACCACTTATATTTTAAGTCCCCCCCCCCCCCCGACATCAGACAACTTACAGTCTCCACATTTTAATATACAGTATGCAATGGTGCGGCCTGGAAAGCCTATGAGGTGCTAGTCCCCTGGTTTCAGCCACAACTATCCCTACCTGATTCCAACCTAACAGTAACAACGAACTTAGTTGCCTCCCAGAATCCATCAACTCAAAGATGATAATGAATATCCCAAATAGGCAAACAACAACAGGCATCATTGATTTTAGCTGGTTTGTTTTATTGTTTTAGCTTCTCAATTTAAAAAAAAAAAAATTTCTTCACACTTACTTTACTCTGTCGTAGAGTGTACTCGGAAGTGTGAATAATTTTCCACCCCAAGTGGACTTTGACTTCACCCATCTTACATAACATACATGCTGAAAAAAATGCATTTGCTAGAATACCTTTGTTGGTTGTCTATTGTCACATAATTAGTAACATATAACTGCATTGCTGTACAAGTGAAATACTGTATTATGGTTGTGATGGACTTTAAATAAAAACATTAAAAAGTGATGGGCATCAAGTATGGCCTGAGCATGGAATGAAGATGAAGGATTAAACATGATTTCTGGCTTTCTTGCAAGGTACATAAAGGTCAGCATGGGAAACGTGATGCCATGTTTTTACCTTTCCTTGGTAACTGCAGAAAATAGTCATGATGGGAAATCTATACAAAGGAACGGTAAATTCTAGAACTATATAGAAAAAAAATAACGTTTGCTTGGACAGGTAAATCAATCAGGTAAAAACAAGTTGCATTTGTGAAGGATACTAGATCTAACTTTACCATTCCAGTCATCTCCTGATACACAGATATGTCTTCTTAGACTTCCATCCAAATTGAATATTGATTGTGAGCATAAGCTAAATAATCTGACTTTTAGATAGGAAATCTGTTAATGGCTGATCAACAGAGTGAATCCCCGCAAGGCCCAAACAATGGTTCTGCAGAAGAAAATCAATGTTGCTATTCGTTTCCTGTACACAATGAGAGGAATCACATGTCCCAGATGATTCTCAAATGACGTGGACAGTCATTTCCCTTCAAGTAAATTGTAGGTTTACAATTAACTAAGTAATAGTGATAATTCAGATGGCCACACACAGCAAATGTGCTTAAATTGCATGGTTTATTCGGATCTCTGCACAACGTTTCATGGGATCAACCACCCTTTATCAAGTGCTCTAGGTTTAAAATTAAGTTTGATTTAGGATTACAAGGATGTTTTCTTATTGCCTGACTTAAATCTACTTGACTACAAAATGGTAGCAAGGTCCCCCACAAAAGTGGTGGCTCCAGCAGAGCTTATATATCTGCAGCACTCCTGGTTTTTGAAGGCCAAATTGAACAGGCCTTGTATACAGTCTTGCCCTTACATTATCTCTCCCTCTTTTAGAACATGAAAGGGATGCCTAGCCTAATGACATTGTTGGGCTTCTTGGGGAAAGACTGATTATCACATAAATCCTAAAAACATCAATATACAGTAGGTAGTGCCCCCAGGTGCAGAGCCTCCATGAAAAAGAAATACATCTGTTGGGTAAAAGAAATTCATCTTTTGGGATTATTTCCTTTCCCATAATGCCCCTCTACAAAAAGGAGAGGTTGGAATAGTTACTGCATCTTGTATCCGCACCATAACAGCCCTGCCTTTATGCGACCATCTGTGACCCAATGAACCACATGGAAATGTCCACCGATTGTGGGAGAGGCATTTGTACATGCTTAGACCATGTTCCTTGCTAGTGCAGTTTGTTTCCTAATTATTATGGTGGTAAAATACAAACACTTGTTATTACACGTTGCCTATAAAGAAGCAGTGCTTTATGAAAGAATACCAGCAATAGCATGGGGTAAGGACCAATCAATTTTGCCCAATGCATTAAAGGGATACTGTCAAGGGAAAACATGTTTTTTCCAAACACATC
>CM044439.1:141909237-141935432 GCA_024363595.1 Xenopus borealis
ATCTAAAAGAATAGGAGAATAAAGAGGTTAAGTGAGGAGAGAAGGAATAATAGTTTGGCAGGTTGGGCCCCTGGTCTAAGGTTTTCTGGTGGGCCCCTGGAATCCCAGTCCGACACTGTAGGCGCATGTGCGCTGGCGTGATGATGTCAGCACGCAATGGAGCTAAATTTAAAAGTATTTAAAGGGACATTTTGTATTTTCAAATTGCCCATTATAGGTTTTGTTCCTGGTGCCTTGAGCTAGTTTTCTGTGTCCTGATTCGAATCTGATTTGTATGTTTGGCCCTGCCTGGCTTTTGACTATCCTGACTTCTGAACCCTGGCCCTTGCCTGATATCCGACTTCGTTTCTGCTTTAACCCTCTGATTGACTTCCTGGTTTGACCCTTTGCCTGCCTGACTACCCCACAACCTTCTGCCTAAAGACTTAGCTTTACAGTTTTGCCCCTTCACTTGTTTAGAACCCCTTCCCTTGCACCTATTGTATTAATACCTGGCAGCATCCTCCTGAGGTGAAAGGCGGCTGTTATAGGCAGAAGCACGAGCCTAGACCAGGGATTGGCATCGGTTCTAGATTTAGGGTGCCAACCGTGATAATATATTACATAAATGAAGATCACCTTTTCCAACTTGCTTTCACACTTGACATAGTGCTGGGAAAGGGGTGGCACTTCCTCTCTTGGCCTTCACCTGAGGAACTGGGTGAACATCGCTGGCCTGGGACTTAGGCCCCAGTAAGGGAGAGGCACCATGAATGAAGTGTAGTCAAGATAGGGTAGTTCTCTGTAATAACACTTTCTAAGAAAGTGAGGCAGATAAAACTAGTTAGCAAAAGCAGCCTGTTATCCAATGTGGAGGAATAGCAAGGGGATAGCTCTCCCCTCAGGCAGGACTGGCTTGTAAAATAATATATGTGTATAACATGTAGGAATCCAGTTTATTGCAAAGAGATCCTGAGGGTGCATCTAGATGTATGCCAATCTATCTCCAGAAGGTTCAAGGAGGTCAGGCAGTGCTGTCTCTGAATTGCTGTGTTTGAACCTGACATGTGAATGACTACCTCAAGGGTATGTGAGTATGTCCCTGTGGTGCTTAAAAAAAATAAAGATACTGTTTGTTTAAGAACTTTCTGCCATCCTATTCTTTCTATCTAGAAACACCGCATAAGTGAGTTTTACATCTCACTGTCCTTGCCTCCTTTGCCTGTCCAGGAGCTGCAATATTAGCAGTATTCTGTGTTGATAACGGCACAGTCTGTTCTTTTTAGCTCTTTAATATTGAATTCACCATAATTTTATAAATGTCAATGTTTTATACTCTGAGTATTGCTTGTTATACAGTTGCCAAGACAGCTTGTCTAATATTAGGGTGGCAGATTTTTTTCTTGTTCTGTTATGTGTCAAACTGAACATATTATACTTCTGCTGGCAGAGAATATTTGAAGGCTTAGCAGTGAGGTGTCCAACTTTATCCATTCAAAGTTAATAATTTGTGTAGTTTGGGAGTAGGATCCTATTACAGGTATGGGATCCGTTATCCGTAAACCTGTTATCCAGAAAGAGCCAAATTACAGAATGGCCATCCCCCATAGACTCAATTTTTTTCAAATAGTCCAAATTTTTTTTAAAAATTCCTTTTTCTCTGTAATAATAAAACAGTGCCATGCGCTTGCTCCAAACTAAGATATGTATAATTAATCCTTATTGGAAGCAGGACCAGCCTATTGGGTTTATTTACTCTTTAAAGGGTGTTCCAGTGGAAAAGTATGAAAATCCAAATAACGGAAAGATATGTTATCTGGAAGACCCCAGGTCCCGAGCATTCTGGGTAACAGGTCCCACACCTGAACAATGAACAGAATATTACGGCATTCAGTTAGACTGCCCTGACATACCCATCAGGTTCCTCTAGACCCTGATAAATTGAAATTGTGTCCTGTTAGCACATATGTTATGGGTTACCAGACCTATATTTGTAGGAAAGCCACAAATTTTTGGGGGTGGTCCCATGGTCCGGCCCCCTCAGGATTTACTACCTTTATAATTATGCCGCTATCCAAAGTTGTTCCTTGCACAATTGATTGAGGCAAGCATACTGATTGTGGGGGAACATCTACTTGCCTCAGGAGCAAGTAAGGTTCCAGGCAAGAGAGCTATCCACAGGCCCGGATTTGTGGAGAGGCCTCCCAGGCCCGGGCCTAGGGCGGCAGGATTTTAGGGGGCGGCATGCTGCCCAACCACACCCACATTGGTTCAGAAATTTTAATTTCCTGTGTGCCAATTCCCATTGCTCCATCCTAATGATGGAAATTTGAGCAAATAAAAGGGAGGGGACAGGGGCAACAAACAACAACGGCCTAGGGGTGCCCACTATCCAGCCCTACTTTTCCCCTATGACTGTGGGTTCTGCATCCTATAGTTAAGCTATGATTTCCAACGTGCACAGTCTAAAGTTGCTCAGCAAAATGGCACCAACATTTTGCACAAGAAAATACACCATATAGAAAAATGTAGGTGCAATTGTGCTGCACAGGTAGAAAATATGGCAAGTAGTGTATGAAATGGCACTTTGTGTTTATAAATGAGCCCTTGCACCAATACAAGCCCATGCTCCTTATATCAGCATATTTGCCACATAGCTCAGGTCTGTACTCAGAATCAAAATAGGCCTTGGCATTTCAGGTACATAGAAGCCCAAACAGCCCACACAGAGGCCTAAACAGTGCCGCACCAGCCCAATAAATAGTGACTGTCTATGGTGACCTACAGCAGCCTCTCTGGCATCTGGCAGACCCCACAGATTGCTAGTCCAAGTCATAGACATAGTTACTGAGATGAGCTAGTAACACTGGCAATTTTCATAACAAAAGAAGAATTTTATCTGGCACCCTCTACGTTTGGCAGGCTGGGTTGTCCAACTAAACTTCTGTGGCTTTCTTAACTTTTTAGTGGTATAAATACTCTTTCAGGTACACAACATGCTTATTTTAGTCATTCTTACTTTAAAATGCCATAATGTGTATTTGCAATTTGCTGGCTCTTTGTGTTAATTCACAGCGATTTTCAGCTTTCAGTTCTATACATTTACTGAATAATGGTGAATGCTTATTATACCCTTATGTAGAACACGAAGAACACTCTCAAGGTGACTGAGCATTAGATCATAAAGCTTTTATGGTTGTACCATTCATTCATAACCCCAACCTTATCTTTCTTTTTATATCGTATTCCTTTTAGCGTGATCTATAATTTTAGGGTTTTTTTCTGTTTGTAAATTATACTAATTATGGGAGTAGCAAAATGCTTACATATATATTTAATTTTTCAGTAGAATTTTGTTGACTAAAGATTAAATGTGGCACCTGAGCAGTTGCTAGAACAGTTTTGTATGCCCAATGGAGCTTGCACTCAAGAGCAAAGTCAGCACAAGTCTGTGAACCCAAAACTCTCCTTCCTGCACCACTTACTCAATCCCACACTGGCTCTGGGCCACAAAAGGAATATCTTTTATTTACGTTTAAACATGTATGTGTTTGTTCAGCACCTCCAAATAAAATATTTCTTTGCAGCAAGAGTCCCGTTTTATATGGGAAAATGTTCTTTGTATGAATAAAATGTGACCTGTGTAAAGGAAGGAACAGACTGTGCAAAATAAAAATGTTTCTAATATAGTTAGTTAGTCAAAAATGTAATGTATAAAGGCTGGAGTGATGGATGTGTAACATAATAGCCAGAACCTAACTTTCACTTTTTACTTTAGTTCTCCTTATTTGAGGACTTGGAGTGCAACATCCATAGGGTTGGTTGGAGATCACTGTTCTAACTTGTTAGTTTGTTTAGGGGGGTGGTTAATTTGAGACATTTCTGTTATTTTATGTGCTAAAACCTTGACTATGGAAGTGTCAATTCTGCACATCATACTGACCTACCACCTGTTATGGAAAAAACACAAATTCAGTAGATTCCAATCTCAAAGATGTAGCCCCCTGCTGACCATCTATAAGAGTTATTTTCCAAAACTTGCCCAGTGAACCTCCTTGCTGGATTACCAACTTTTCCATCAAACTCCGGTAATGACCTCTCCTTATTGTAGGGTTGGCACTGTTTATCCAGGGCAATACCAACCATGAGAGAAAAGCAGCTACACAATGATATAAGCTGGGGAGGGATAGGGAGCTAGAAGGAGCAGCGCTCTGATTTAATAGGGAGGAGTTGAGATGTAGAAGGGCGGATAATGCAGAGATTGGGTAGTAGGCAAGGTTATAGAGCTGTTGGTGGGATACATGGGGAGTGGGTGGCTGGTGTTGGAATGACATGGTATTACAAATTTGTCAGTAAATCTGCAATACTGGGCCCAGCCTTGGCTGGTATATTATCAACTAGGCTGGTGAAAACCAGGGAGGGTCAACTCTATCAAATCATAACCTACCCACCTTCCAGAATCCTACCAGCTACCCCAAAAGTCCACCTGCTGCTGTGACAATTCAACCCCCACCCCCTAATACCAAGGGGTGATAGGGAGGGGGATCTAATTGATACCCCTTCCTGGAACAGCCAAGCACATAATATTTGTATTCTTGACAACTGCCAATCACAATCCCCAGTGTCACTTCAGGGGTCTGCCTAATTCCAAACCTTATATAAAATATATAACATGATTAAAAGCACGGTTTATACGAACTACATTTTTTTTCTTTAAGAATATTAAGAAAGCCACTTTGGCAAATTGTAATAAACGTGACAAGAAAACTTCAACCCTCGTCTTTGTACATTAAATTCTGCTTTTATGTGCTGCACATTGCATGTGTACATTATTATTATTATTAGTAGTAGTATTAACATGTATTTCTATAGCGCCAGCTTGTTTCATACATGCAGTATAGTATTTTGAATGAGAATGTTTTGCACAGAGTAAGGGTGAATATGTTTGCCCTGTGGTCTTTTATTGAGATTATTCCTTCCTCTACAAGTTTATAGTGTTCTTGTGGTACAGTGCAAATAAAAGGGGGAATTGCATTTATAGTTGGATTACATTAAACCCAATTGGGCACAAATTGGAAACAGATGTTGCTAAGGCCCTGTGGGAAAGTTTTAATTAGAGGCTTTAAAACTGTATTTTGTTCAGCATTTCTTCAATCCGTCCTGCAGATAGTGAATGAAAAATGTGAGACACGTGGAGGTGTTAATTAAACATGAGAGGTGACAGTGTGTCAAATCTGTGTGAGCTGGTAACTAATACACTGACATAAACCTTCTACAATCTATTATGCCATGTAATAGGACTGTTGTATGAGCCCACAAGTACCGTGGCTTGATTACTGTGCATATATAGTATGGCCCTCTATCCTTGAACTCTTTGGGGCAGATTTATTAAGGGTCAAATTGAAAATGAAAATTTTAGATTTTTTAGATTCGAACTGTGAATTATCCAAGCTCGATTTGAGTTCTAATTAAAATTTATATTTCAAAATTTATCATACTCTGGCCCTTTAATAACTCAAATTTGACTATTCACTGCCGAGTTCATATATAAGTCAATGGGAGAGGTCTGTGGCCCAATATGGACATATACTTGGAAATATTAGGAAAGCGAGTCCATTAGGTTTTGGTTTTTGCCATCTCCTTAAAGTCTCTCCATTGCCCAAACAAGTCTCCAAATGCAAAAAAATAAATCAGTGCATATGGCAACAGTGGTCCTTCCTGCAACTTTGTGCACCATCCTTTTTCCTTTGAACTTTTGTTTTCTGGTCTGGGAGAGTGCACTAGTGCATCACTTAGTTGGAACATAATTACGGACCAGTGAAATGCATCAGGCGAAGGGGACGGCGAACAAAGGATGGACCACAACAGCTGGCAAGATTACCTTCTGGGACATAACAGCAAGCCGAATTGAATTATATGCGACCTACCCAAAAGAGTGAAATGTGAGTGTAATTGTTTTTAACAATATTTTTAATAAGATTGTATTACACTATATTTGGATTGTATTTCCATATCGCAGTTGGAGGAGACGTGTGTGTGGAGAGAGACCATTGTGAGGAGTTCGGGTACACGCCTTAAGTAGGCATTTTGGCCACCTGGTAAAGGTACTCTTGGACCAAGCACAGAAACGTTTAATTGTCAGCACGAATCTGAAAACCTCATTTTGAATTTCTATTGTGATTTTTGAAAGGTGTAAAGTGGATACTCCTGATATAATCCTTTCAAACACTTGGTGACACTCATGTAATTGAAGGTTTTAAACCATATAGTTTCTCATTTCTGTTGCCATAGGCACTGATCGATTTTTTTGCATTTGGAGACCAATATGTATGTTAGTAGCCTTCCTGACATTCAAGTTTAGTTGAATTTTATTCAAATTGGCTTCGAGTTTTCGAGTCTGTAAAATTTGTGCAAGTTTTAGATATTTTTTTTTATTAAATAACCACCCAATCAATTTTCTTTTTGTATTTTCGAACTTAAAAGAGTTTGCAAAAACATATGAATTTGAAAGTCGACCTTTTATAAATGTGGCTCTTTATGTTTACATTCTGGGCCAGCGCCTCTACTGATGAAGACACATATTCACAGTATTATGATTGACACTCAGCCATGTGCATTGGGATATCTACAGGGACAACCAATGAAACACCGGCACGGAAGACTTCTGCCAAGTACTGATAACATGGTGGTGCAGATTTAGAATTCACAGGGAGGTACCACCAAAACCCTATGAAATGGCAGAAATATCGCTCCCCACCGGATCTCAATTAGGAGAGCTGCTGGGAGGGGAGATTTCCACATAACTTTGGAGGAAGCAGACCATATAGTTATATTATTGCGGAACCTTTAAAAAAACAAATTAGTGCACTACAGTGAACTGTTAAATTCAGTATTAGTGATGGGCGAATTTATTCGCCAGGGCCAAATTTGCGGCGAATTCCCGCGATTCGCCGCTGGCGAATAAATTCGTGAATCACCAAAACAACGCGACGCGCGTCGGAAACAACGCGACGCATGTCGGAAACGACGCGCCGGAAACGACACGACGAGCGAATTTCTAGAATCTTTAGGCGAAGCGAATCGCGGGAGATTCGCCCATCACTATTTAGTATCTTAAACAAATCAGCAAATCAACTGCTGCAATACAGTACATAACTGTGACTGGGTTAGTGCAGGTCAGCATATAGTTCTAGTGATGGGTGAATCTGTGGCATTTCACTTTGCCGAAATAGTGAAAAACTTTGCAAAAAGCATTGAAGTCATGGGACGTCAAAATTATTTTGAGGCACAACAATTTTGACGTGAGCGAATCATTTGCCGCACAACAATTAAATTTTTTGTCATGGAGGATTTTTCACTGGTGAATTTTAACTGCAATTTTGCAAATTCGCTGTGAATCCATAACTATACAGTTCTGCTTGCTTATGGATGTGTGTATCGTCAAACAGATGCTCTTTCTTGCTCATAAAGTTTCCTAATAGTGCTCTATATTTTATCATTATAAAAATGAAATAAATTTATATTAAAAGGATTCATGGAATCCGTTTATTTAATAAGTTTAATAGCAAAAGACAACAGAATGCTTAAATAAAACAGGGAAAGTACAAACAAATCAATATATAGTAAATATATGTAATGCTTTTTTGGGTAGTTAAAGCATAAAGGATTGAAGTGTCCAGCTAGTGATGGATAAGCATGGTTACACTGCGACTCACACACCAGGGCAGGGCCTTCGCCAAGTGGAAGATACCCTTTAGGAGGTAGTATAACTACAATACCCAGGCAGACTGTACAATAAAAGATGAAATGGGCGCCAGGAGGTTATTTACAACAAAAGGTAGAAATTTATTAGCATAAGCAATGTCCCCAGGTTTGTACTCACGCAGGAGCATCCAGAGAGAATAGCAGATGATCACACAGGAGTAGTTGAGATATTAGCAGACTTTCATACAACACATCAACAATGTGATTATTCCTCCTGATACAGGTAGGTAAAGGGTACATCACAGGGGAAGCTTTGTAGGAAGATCTCTGGAACACACACTGTTCATGCTAGATATGGCTAGCTGCCTTTCTCTCTCTAGAGAGACTATAACATTACTACCCTGCACTTGCTATCCCTCATTCACAGGGTGGCCTGGTCCCCGACTTAGGTCACTAACGGTTGGAGGTCCCGTTAGGGCATGGGGCTTGAAAAAAACACCGGCCTTTCTATATATTTACCTTTTTTTCCTATTATTAACATTGGGATCAACCATCAAAAATACCAGCCAGGCCAGTAAAATACCGGCCAGGTGGCAACCCTATGTGGATCCCAGCCTCAATGAGCAACCAGCTTGATGAGTACCAGCAGCCAAAATGGAAGAGGGCCACTCCCTACACACACTATAAGTCAGTGTGGCAGGAAGAGAGAGAGAGAGAGAGAGAAAGATTAAGGGCTACAATAATCAGGACATTTTAGCTATGCAAAATGTGAGACTTATGTAAGAAATTTAAAGCTGTATATGAAATATTTATGGGGAAATGGAGCTCTTGTTGCTGCAACCAGTTGGAAAATGAACTTATAAACAACAGCTGGTGATCTATCTGTGGAATAGATCCAGTCTAGCAAGCAAAATAAATTGAAGCAATATAATATTTGTGTAAAATAACTGTTAGTCTGTGGCTTCATCAAATGTGTTATTTAAACCCCAAGTTTGATATTAAAAAGGAATTTTTAAAAAAAGGAAGTACAGTGTAGATGTGGCTAGACTACAAATTCAAGAATTGTGTTATCAGAGAAATCATCTTACAAGATGCAGCCAAAACACAGTTCAGATAGGTCTATCCATTACAAGATGCCACCAAGGCACAGAACTGTATGCAAATGGTAGAACCAAAAGTGTTTAATATTATCATTATATATATTTGCACCATGCAATTATTCAGTTCATTATACATTCTACAGGTAAAGATATGCTCTGACAATACAGGAAGAATGATGCCCATGTCTTGGGGGGGGGCGGGGGTTGGGCTTACAGAAATTAAGGACATCCAATCTGTGTAACAATTCTAATTTGGATTTCCTTAATCTATAACACTTTAAAAATTATCTATTTAATGCATCCTTTGTTCTTATATCTGTGGTTCCCCACCTGACACCATTCCGGTGTTTGGACCACTAAGCGAATTACCTGTTTGTCTGACCCTTAAACTTTCAAGCCTGTGAAAACGAAGACACATCTTGTTGTTGGCTGCTATTCAGTGAAACTCCCTCTAACAAAAGAGTTTGTATGACAATTCTCCAAGTCAGTACACTGGTCTGAGCCCCAGTGTTTTGTCTCTGTGAAAATATGTTAAAACGTAACTATATGAATAATAACAGCAGTAGAATGGGAACTTCTCTAGTGTGCTGAAAGACACTCAAGTGTTATTACCAGCTTCCTATGACAAAAGGCCCACAGGTCCAAGCCAGGGAGGTATTCAACAACTTCTATTGATACTTAGGGCCGAATTTAAGATTGCTAAAGCCTTAGTACTGCAAGCAAAACCATGCAACAGTTCCTAAACTCTAGTGTGGTTTCTTTCAAATACCTCAACTTTCTGCCAAACAGTTTTTTTCCCCTGACCATAAAATAAAAAGCTGTTATGAAAGTTGTTGAGGTCATAAGCCTGGTGGAAGAGGTGGACTTCAAGTGACCATCTGAAAGCCTGAGGCAGCGGGATTGTCAAATGGGTGAGATGGGGAATTCCAGAGAATGTGACCATCAGTTACATTAATGGGACTGGACAATCTCAGGGTGATGCTTGTCAGCATAAGGTGGCTATAGACGCAAAGATCCAATCGTACAAAATCACTATTCGCAGATTTTCGGACCTTGTTTGGAGTGTCCCGAAGTTTATCTTGCCAGAACATTAGAAGATTTCTGTCAGATGCCGATGAAATCTCTGCATTTATCGCTGATCTGATGATTTTCAGTGGAAGACTGTCACCAGCTTTGTCGGAGATAAACTTTCGTACGATTGTTGTAGGGCAGAATATCAGCTGATCTGTTCTTTTGCTACTTTATTTAAACTTAAAGTTAGTAGCAGGTCAGGAGATGGGGGATTTTTGCGTCTATGGCCAGCCTTTACAATCCTTCCAGGTGCACGGTAAAGATTTATATAGTGTTCCAAATGACCAGCAACTCCCTTGATTTTTTGTGATAAATAGTGTATTAAATTAGTGCAGTTACAGCAGTTAGTGCTGTAACTGCACTAATTTAATACAGTATTTATCACGAAAAATCCCTGGAGTTGCTGGTCATTTGGAACACACTCTCTCTCTCTCTCTCTCTCTCTCTCTCTCTCTCTCTATATATATATACACCAGGGCCCCCAACCCCCTTGGGGCCCATCGGAGCCACAATAGTGGTTATATAGGGGTAGATTTTACAGCACACATGCCATCAACACTCCAACATGGGATTTATAGAGGTAAGGGCCCGACAGGGGGGCCCAGGTGCCAATCCTGTACCGGGGCCCACCAGGGAGTAGTTACGCCACTGGATGATGGCACTCGCAGGATTTGAACAAAAAGGGGCAAGGTTTGTCAAAACAAAAAAGTTTTATTTATCCAATGTTTCGGTCCCACACAAGGACCTTTATCAAGGAAAAATATATATATATATACTGTATATACTTTGTGTGTTTTATTTTAAATGATAAACCTCCACAATTCAGAAAAATAAGAAATGTCAGCTATGTTACCCATATCATTAGGGTATCATTAGGGTGATAATGGTCAATTCTAGGCATTTTTAACTAATTTTACCATAAAATACAGGACAGAGAATTTTCACCCTAATGACACGGGACTGGATGACGTTTCGGAAAAGGGCAAAGTATAATGAACTCTCAGGAGCATTCATGTTAGGTAGCTTGTTATTGCACATATGCTAATCACCAACACATTTTATCAGGTGGGAGGGAGATAAAGAACAGTTATATAAGTCTAGTCTTGCAATCTGCAGAATCTGAAAACGTTTATAGAGAGGTATGTAGCCAACATTTCAAATCAGCAGATTCTTTTACATTTGTTATTTAATCAGTTTAAATAACTGGGGGAAAATAAACTGGGGTTAAATGTTTAACTGCTCCCAACTCTGGCCAAAAGCAAGCGCTTATTACTCGTCAGCACAAAATTGCTTAATAATAACACACACAGCAATTCAGCGCTGTCATTATCGAGAGCAAGTGTCATAGACGATGATAACACTGCTGTTTTGACATGACCGTAGTGTTAGACCCCGAGAAAGTATCCTGGCCTCATTAAATCTGATCGTTAAGGGATGGAAATAATGCACTTTGCTGGATTGGGGTAACAATAAGCAAATATATTTGCTGATAGACTTTTATTTATTCTGAAAGTGTGTTATGTATAATCCCCTAAAAACCCCTCCAGGCAAGAACAGAATGAACTAAAATGTTTTATGCTGAAGGACGTATCATTTGCATAAATCTGTATCTTCCAAGTGTTATGCTTTACATCATATAAACAGCATGTTGCTTAAAAGAACTGACAGTCGAAGGAGAGATGAGTTTTCTCGATAATGAGGAGTGAAAATGATAAAGCAAGTTACTGTGGCATTGGAATAGCAGGATGGTAGAAGCAGAGAATAAAAGACCTAATTACATTAAAAGCTGAAGAAAGTATGGGATCTATTGTCTAGAATGCTCAGGACCTGGGGTTTTCCAGATAAGGGGTATTTCCATAATTTATATTTAAAAATGACTTCAGTAAAGAAAAAATACAAAAGGTAATGTTCTAATGTTGCAGAAAAAAATGAAATGTGAATTACTGACTTAATCTATGGGATGGCCTTCGGAGCTTTCTTGATAATGGGTTTCTGGATAGTGGATACTATACCTGTAGCAAAAAAGTAAGAACACCTGTGTATTTACTAGGGTTGCACCAAATCCACTATTTTGGATTTGGCTGAACCCCTGAATCCTTTGCGATAGATTCAGTGAATACTGAATCAAATTGAAATCCTAATTTGCATATGCAAATTAGGGGTGGGAAGGAGAAAAAATTCACATGGTTTCCCTCCCCGTCCCTAATTTGCATATGCAAATTAGGATTCGGCCAGGCAAAATCCGAATCCTGCTGAAAAAGGCCAAATCCTGACCGAATCCCGAACCAAACTGACGTCAAACACATGCACATAATGAGCGAGTTGCACCACTTAGATGCATGCATGAGCCTCAACCTGGCCTCCTAAACTGGGATCTCCCAGTGGGCAGCCTAGCACTGACTGACACTGTGATTTTTTTGAATAAAAAAAAACCTAGTGTTCCCCACCCCCCCTCTTTCCTGCAAACTCTGTTAGCCTGCACATTAGCCTGCACCTCTGGTGGAGTAAATAAATTCAGGGTGACTGGTGCCCTTTAAGAACAGCCTTTAAAAGCTGCCAGCAGGGTAGCAAAGGTGGCCTTAATGACAATAGAGATTATGAGAGCTCACTCCATAATAGAAGAGGCTAAAATATCTCAAAGCATCTTTTTTGCTGTTTTGATGTAGACTGTAGCATGGTGTTTCTGAAGCTATAGGAGGTCTCACGCATGTATTTAGTTTCTGATTCTTTTGCTTGTATTGGTAGACTGTAGACCTCAATAATAGTTATTACTATACGAGACAAGAGAAGGAGGAGGAGACATTAAATTTGCCAGGAATGAAGCTAGTGCTGCTGTTTGATTCGCAAAATGTTCAAGGTGTGATTCACTTTTATATTCATTTCTGGCATGTGCTACAATGGCTAATTCTGAGCTACGTTTAACTTGGCGTTCATTTTTTTTTAGAGTTTTTGAATGATTTACCTTATTCTTCTGACTCTTTCCAGCTTTCAAATGGGGGTCACTGACCCCATCAAAACAAATTCTCTGTAAGGCTGCACATTTCTTCTTATTGCTACTTTTTATTACTCACCTTTCCATTCAGGAGCTCTGCTATTTACATCACAGTTTCTTATTCAAATCACCCCAGCACTGCAAGTCAGCAATGTTCCATGCCACCCTTTATCTTCCTGTGGCCAACTAAACATCTAAAACCTTAGCACAGATACAGCACTTTAAAGGGGTTGTTCTCCTTTAAATTAACTTTTAGTATGATGTAGAGAGTGATATTATCAGACAATTTGCAATTGGCTTTCATATTTTATTATTTGTGGTTTTTGAGTTATCTTTTTATTCAGCAGCTCCACCGTTTGCAATTCCATCAATCTGCTTGCTATTGTTCAATTAACTCTAGCAGCCATACATTGATTTGAATAAGAGAGGGAAATATAGAAAGGATCGGGCCAGAATAGAAAGATGAATAAGAAAAAGTAGCAACAACAATACATTTGTAATCTTTGTGTAAGGCTTACCTGGCGTCTCAAGATGGTGGTACTCATCCTACTGTTCCTCCTGGATGCAGGTCAATGATATCAAACCTGCGTCAGAATGAGTCGCCAGCGTCTAAACTTAAGCACGCCTGCGCGATGTCGTCAATGCGCCTGTTTCGGCGCCAAATATGCCGATATATAGTCGCCATTTTGTTGCAGACCTTGCCCTAGTATAGATCTTACTTAGTGAGTCCCTGGGTGCGATTATATCTGTTTTATTCCTGTTATTGACTTCGGCCTGCCTTCTTGACTTCTGAACCAATTCTGCCTGGATTGACCTTTTGCCTGGACTTTGACCTCTCTCTCGTTTAACCCCTTGGATACCTCGAACTGTACTGGACTTGCTTCCTCCTTGGTCCGCAAACCTCTTTAGCTGTGCCCTGAGGTGCAAGAAGACTGAGCTCTGCTGTGTTTTTACATCAGTTGTTTGTTGCTGTTTTAATTTTCATTTTTGTAATGTCAGTTTACCAGAGGAAAACCCTCGCACGAGAGACTGGTTAGATTGTTATACTTCCTTGAACTGCACTTTATCATATATGCAGCATATAAGAATAATTAGATTATTAATAATTATTATTAATAATAAAGTGTGTTCTGTAAACTCCATTAGATGCAGCAGTGGCCAAAGTCAGAACAGGCAGCACATCTGATTTCCCAAAGAAGATGAACAGCAGAGAAATCAATGTGATATTTTCTTTTGATAAGTTTAATCCAAGCCTTTCTGATTGCACTGTGACAGGTTCCCTTTTGCCAAAACCTTCCTCACGCCCACTATTGACTTCAGGGAAGTTAAAGTAATTGACTACCAGAAAGATAATTAACCTGAACGGAATAAGACATCTACCACCTGACAATGACAATAGCGATGACATAGTTGCAGGTGTATAAATGTTGGGAGTGGGGGTTTCTAGGACAAGTACAATGGCAGAGAGCACAGTCATTAAGTGCCAAGAGTCTTCTTGTAGTTAAAACAATCATTATTCTTGAGTGTGTAGAACAAATTATAAAGCAGGTGTGCTGTATATTTCATAAGGTTACACGTTTGATGACTGCAGGCTGTACACCTTACAAATAGGTATAATTTAAATTGTTTTCTACTGCAAGATAATTCATGTATTCAATATGCCACCATCCTCTACAAAATACTATAGCAAGCCAGAGTGATCACAATTTTGGAGTTGTGCAAAAGGGATTATTCTGTCATTTATAAAGATATTAGAGGCCGCAAAAAGATTCTGAGATTCCATTTAGGAGCACACGGCCCAAAGCTTAATGCATTTTGTTGCAGCTCATAAAGCTCAGTGGTGGTGGCTCGGAGCACATACATTATCTCTTATACAACTCAGGTCTTTTGCACACAAATAGTAATGGCTTGCAGAAAGGGTTATGGCCCAAGAATTATGTATTGATATTGGATGGGAGGTTTAATGTTGAATGTCATTTTATTGAGCAGACTGAGAAGATGGAAGGAGCATGTGTGGAATATATTTTTGTGGTTTTTTTTCCTGTATTTAGGATAATACAGTACAGTACGGGAATGGAATCCCTTATCTAGAACCCCATTATCCAGAGAGCTCAGAATTACAGACGGACGGTCTCCCAGAGACTCCATTTCATCTAAATAATTTTTTAAAATTAAATTTTTCCCTCTAATAATAAAATAGTACCTTGCCTTTAATCCAAACTAAGATATAATTAATCTTTATTGGGGAAAAACAATCCTATTGTGTGTATGTAATGTTTAAATGATTTTTTCAGGATACTTAAAGTATAGAGATCCAAATTAAGGAAAGATTTCTTATCTGGAAAACCGCAGGTCCCAAGCATTGCGGATAACTGGTGTGTATTTCTGTTGCAATTACTTTTAGCAAACAAACAGTGCTTGCCCATTTAGATAGATAGAGCAATGAAGGCTTTGTCCATTGTACAATTAATATAACCATAACCTACAGTATGTGTAAATATTTTCACTTATTTTTTGGTGGATCTGTTGATGTCACAGTGATGTGGGACTGTTTGGGGTGAAGTGACTAATTTAGTGTACTGTATCTGCTGTCACTGTGTGCTTTGTTGAGTGTGTGACATTCCCCCCACACATTTTTGCCTGCACAAGACACAGCTGCCCAAGGGGTATAACTTTGCTCATGAAGTGAATAACACATGGTGACAGGCAGAAGTTACGTATTTGCTCACAGAGCTGGAACAAGTCAACAGGAAGGAGAGGCACGGGGAAGACACAAGTTGACCTACACTAGTGGAACATAGGGTTTCTGTGCCAAAGGCATACAATCCTGGAGGGAGTCAATCAATTCCTGGAAATAGTATTCTGTTATAAGAAGTGGATATGGAACCCTGTATATGCTAGGCTAGGTTTTATACAGTCATTTTAACATAAAAAAAACTTTATCGCATTGAAATGGAAGGGACAGTGCAACTAATTGATGGGACCCAGTACTGACTGTAATGGTCCAAAATACACAGTCCTATTGACTGTAGGTAATATGTGGAACTCCTATATGAAGAATCAACATCAAAATGATAGTTTGAGAAACATTGACCTAAACCAATATAATATCTAGGAGAACATAAGATCTAGTGAAAGTTTGTTGCAGTCAAAAAAAGCAGAGTTTATGAACAGAGTTCATGAAAAGAGGAATGACTAGGCAGATACATGGAGACACTGGGGAATGCTGACAGGGCCTATTTGTGGCCCACAGACATTGATGCCCTGCACAGTGGCATACAAGTGCCTTGTTTCCTCCTCCAGAGTGGTCGCCACAGTCTTGTAAGATTAAATTGTGATGTCACTCCCTACATTACATTGTGCTATGCAATTCTGGGGGGGTCTATTGAACATGGGAGAAAGATGGACAGGTAGTGTTACAGCAGCAGTTAGCAAGCAGACACCATTTGCCTGTCCAGCTCCAAAGCCACCGAAGGCTGCCAGCCAGCTACACCCTGTCTAGGGGGCCCCACCAAAATGGTTCAAATTGGGCCCAGCAATTCATAAGCCAGCCTTAATGCTGATTTGCCTTACAATACAGGGAATAATCCTAAAATTAATGATTTATTAATCATGCAGGAATTCAGCATTTGGTTCAGTATTCTGCCAGGGTTTCAGCCTTTTGTAGCAGGATTGGACGAAGTCTTGTACTTGGCTGAACTGAATCCTTAAAATCATTTGACTTTTCATCATAAATCAAGGTAGTCAAAAAACTATTATCCGCACGTGCACAGGCTGGTTCTCTTTTTCCCTTCCCACTCCTAATTTGCATACTCAAATTAGGATTCGGTTTGACACTCACTCACTTCATGAAGGATTCGGGGTTCAGCCAAATCCCAAAATAGTGGAGGTCTGTAATCAAAAGGATGCAAACATGATCACTAACATTTACTATACTTTTTGGGAGTGTTATTTACACCAAAAAAACACATTACATTCCCCCATCAGGGTTACAGGGAACCTGTCATCCCCAAGTTGTTTCCCCCATCAGAGGTGCAGACTAATAGAAAATATGAAATATACTTGCATCTCTATCTGCCCTATGAGTTTCGCACCCACAAGGGCACTTAGTCAAGGGTACAATACGCCTAGGGCTGATGGAGTTACAAGTATACTTTTTTAACTTTGACTAATAAAGTACTATTTTTTAACTACAATATTTCGGTCCTGTGGATCCATTTACGTGCTGGACAGCCCTGCTCCTTTTTCTCACATCTAATATTTGGTGAGCTATGTACATTAAATTCTGGGGCACCTTGTCTCTACTACTACTGTGGACTAATAGAGCCCATACTCCGGTTGAGGGAAACAATATGTTTAAAAAAAGAATAATAGTCCCTGCGAGTCACAATTGGCAGCAATGGGAGTTCTGCTTGTCACTCACTGACATTACCAGGTTATGCCAATGAGGAAGTGCCTCGGCTCTCCTGACTACAAACGTTTTGCAAAGAAGTGAAGGGGAGGTGCAGAAGATGATTTTAACTTTTTATGGAGAAACTGGATCCAAAACATATGCTAAAAAATGTATGAACTTCAGTTTTTAACATACTGTATAAAATCATATTACTGTATAAGTGAAAAATCAAGGTTTATGGTTAGAGTAAAGGCTGCTCCCTTGCAATGCAGGAGGGTAGAGGCTTAAATATTGGGCTGATTCAAAAGAGTGTAAAGCCATACATCCACTAATTCAGGCACAACCTGACCCCCCTCATGACATGTAGATAGTAGATACCCTAAGCTAAAAGTCATTACATATCAGGAAATTCCTGTCCCATGCATCATTGTGGCTTTACTCATGTCTGACACAGATCAGCTGTTAAAGATGCCGACATATCCCTGATTCTGCTGAGAAGTATATCAACTAATGCTTCACATTCTGACAATTTATAAAGTCTGAAAGCTGGGAACAGGGGAAAAAGAAAATTCATTTTCAAAACATATATCTTTGAAAAATGTATAAAAAATACAATTCAGCTGAAAAACTCATTATTTCTGGTATGCTATTTGAAAATTATATATTTTGGGAAGATGAAGAATTATGGGGTTGGGGGTGGTAAGGGCCAGTTCACATTTTATTATTTTTTTCATGCTTGCCATCATGTGTAAAGTGATGCGTAATTGAAAAACTGTGGTATTTATGGGTTAGTTTGAATTGGAAAATAGTAGGGATTTTAATCCCCTATACAGTCTCTGAGATGTTGTTCTTTAAACAGCCAGTAAAACCTAAAAATAAAATAATTATGATTGCAAGTATATAGGTCCACATGTGCCTAGAATAACACAGATAAAGAACACAAAGGCATTTAATGATGCAATAAAACTGACACAATTATAGACGCTATTAATTTAAGGCACTTCCATATAGTTTTGCATTGCATCCACCCTGATTGCTCTGATGAATTGTGCATAATGGCATCTATTGAACTCTGGAGCTACTGGAAATGCCACGTTCTGGATAAAAACGAATAGGTGATTTGCATCTAAAAATTTCACTTTGCACACAGCACTTTGTAAATAACCGTAAAAATGTTTAAAATCCCAGCCGTGTACATAAACACGTGATGAAGCAATTAAAAAAAGGATGGTGGCTGCCAAGAAATATATAAAAAAGAAATACACCTTTAAATGTAAATATTTTTCAAATAATGGCCCTTTAAAACCGGTATCACATGTTTGTGTGTGTGATTCCTCTCTACCTTCCGGTGCCATGTGACATTTACTTGCAGGTGGAATTTAAGGCAAATTATTTGCATATCAATTTGGGTGAGAATTGTGTAGCGATAATCATGTCTTAAAGTGACTCTGCGTGGGAAGGGCTTTATCTTGCATTCTTTATCTGCCGCCATGAGGTTAAATAATTTCCATTCTGCTCAAGGGTTGGGGAGGGCAACTTCATAAAGATGGATATGAATATAGACTCATACATTTATGCATGAACTGTTTCCATTGTAAAGATCACATCTATCTGACCCTTGCGCCCCATGCCTCACTCTGCACTTTATACTGGTTTATTGCTAGACATGCTAGAGCATAATAGGGATCCCCGTGGCAGACTTAAAGGACTTGCAGTATGTGCATCTAACATGATGTGTTTTTCTCTTGTAGGTAACATGCTATGGATGGAGTTTTAATTATGTTGTAAAATTATACAGAAGGTCTTGATACCTTATGGGGCACCTGATACTCTTCATTATATAACACAGATACATGTATATGCAATGGCATTTTTCCGAGTTGTTGCTTCTTTTAAAGGGGAAGTGCACCCCATGAAATAATAACTGCACTGACAATTCCTGTATTAGCGTTCAGTGTTGTCTGGTTACTATCTGTTCATATAAACATGGTGTAGATAACAAGATTAGATGTAGAACTGGTCTTTATACAATGAACATTAGTCTCCTCTTTTGGGAAAAAAAATGCAAGAAACACAGAGAATAATAAATGGGACCATTTACTACATGCAAGGATGGGTGCAAAGTGTTGAAAGTAGTTGCAATCTGCCATGTTTTAGCACATTGCCCCTTGCCTTGCATAGTAGATAAATTACCCTGAATTCTTATCTACTTACCCTGCCACAGGTAGATAAGGTGCCCTCTGGCAGATGGTTAGGACATGGCTGCATTGTGCCTGCTGATGCCTTGCTCTGCACCGTGTGCTGGATTGCTTGTGGTTTCGCACATGGACAGAATCATTCTTAGAAGCACTAAGGGCCATGCTTTTGTTTCCCTTAGCACTATTGCACTTCTGTCAGGTCTATGTAAAGCTCTCCAAGGGGTGAATGAAGACCAGAGAGCAAAGTGCAATTTCATGCACAGTTTCCATTTTTTCCCATAATGCTGCATTTTTTCCCACAATTCCAGCATCTTTGCAGTTACTTACTTTGTGACTTACGAAATTGTAGGCGATGCATCAAAATGGACACTGCTACACTGGCCCTTTGCTGTGAATCAGAAGCAGTTGTGCTAAAAGTTTAGTTGCCATCATTTCCATTGTTTGGCATGGGAGGGATGTATGCACCCAATTGTTTAAACAGTCTGGTTCATAGATGGAGTAACTCCATGGTTCCTCAGCGTCATTAGGTGCACACGCACTCAATACTGTAGTGTAGAAAGGACTTAATGGAGTCAATTGCTGTTCTGAAGTGCAAAGCATTTTGACACAAGTACCTTAATGAATGGAGTTTTATGTGCAACTGACTGCGCTTGTGGTTGTAAAATATAGTCAATGGCAATACCTTCCAGAAGCTTTACTTTATTTGACTGCTTAGAAATAAGTGCAGTATAATATATCTGTCCTATATTCTACAAGGCTGTACAATCTATTTAATGTAGATATTTACACAGCGCTTCACAGTAGCCATGAACGTTATAATTCAATTACTGTATAGAACCTGCACCCTCTATTTACCGTCCTAACCAAATCTTTTCTTCTAAAAATCCATTGTAAACCCTGCCAATTAGCTTTGCTGCCACACACATCAATCACCATAAAACGTATCCTATTTTGTCAGAAAACAAAGAGGAAAAACACATAATGAGTCAACTGCTTTATATTTAGCTCACCATATAAAGACTACTGAAGCACAGCCAGCACCTTATGATTTATAGTCTCGCCGTGCACTGTAACAAAGGAAAACTGTGAAGATGTGATCATAAATAAACTGCCAAGGAAAAATATACAAAACACCAAGAAGCATTTATCATAAAAATCACCTTTCTAAATAAAAAGTTTTAATGGGGCCCCACTGACTGGCTTATTGGGCTTGTATAGCGCCGCTCTGTCTGGATAAAATGGATGAAGCTTTGATGGGGTTACTACCCTGCTACTTGCGTGAATGCAGTTGAAAAATAATCACTTTTCTACATACAGACATGCAACGATAGAGTAAGCAGCATTTAGACACTGATTGATAATCTGCTTCATTAAAAATGTCTTTGAGGGGCCCTAGAATGACTTTACTGTGGAGCCCAGTAACATGCCTCCACCAGCTTCTCCTTATACAGTGATATTGTGCCAGGCCTTAATTGTTCATTTCCAGCCATTGTAAATGCTGCACAAATACATGGAAGCGGTCAAATGGCCGAGCTCACCCGACTCAAAGCGTCTCCTCCCGTGCTGCCGATATGTAGTGCCGGCCGCTACACGCCGGTTCTATGTAGTACAATTCGAACTCCCATATCCTCGGCGCTAATCAAGGAGAGTCGTCACGCTTTCTTCATTCATAATTCCGTGGCTTTATTGAAGGCACCCACATAGTGTTAACAGTGGGTAACAGGCCTGGACTGAGAGTCGAAATGGGCCCTAGCATTTCAGGTACACAGAGGCCCAATCAGCCCACATAGAGGCCCAATCAGCCCCCACCAGCCCACTAAATACTGACTTTCTATGGGACCTTATAGCAGCCCCTCTGGCATTTGCCCTAACCCACAGATTGCCAGTCCGGGCCTGGTGGGTAAAACTGCACAAATGACTGACGCGTTTCTTGCCGTCCACACGGCACTTCCTCAGAGGGCGGTAAATAGAGGGTGCACTCTCCTTGATTAGCGCCGAGGATACGGGAGTTCGAATTGTACTACATTGTAAAATGCTGCACCAGGAAATGTTCAGGTCTGACCTGTTTGTACAAATCATATATAGCAGGGAATTGTGCTGATAAATACATGTTAACGTTTTCTTAATTAGTGAATATTGTTATTTTTAAACAGCTCCAGATATCACATTTTTCAGACAGATTACAGGTTATTTATAAGAAAGGTAAATTGCTCATGGCGGTATAAGAAACACCATTGGCCATGAGTGGACCACAGGTTGGATATCCCTGAAGCAAAAATATGTAATATGCGTTTATTATGGATATTTTTCAGAAGATGACCCATATATAGCTAGGAGACATAGACTATTTTCTTTGACAGTCTTTTCGGCTTCCTGATCAGGATGCTGAGCGCACTTTTAAAGGGATATTGTCTGGATTTTTGCTCGGCCACAAAAGTGGAAGTTTATATTATATTATTTATAAATTTATATGTATTGTTTATATATTATTTTTATATATGGTATTTATTATTTATATATTGGGCTGTTGCTTATGAATATTGTAACTCCACTTGTTTTCTATAATGGCATATAATTCCTACCCTTCCTACTCCTATTCTTGATTGTTATCAGTCTCTAGAGTGTTCTGCACCTACCTATGTGCCTTGACATATTGAATGATGGGTCTTGTTTTCAAAAAAGGAGCACCTAGGGACCCCTGTACTTTACACCCTTTTATCAAAATATGCAGCTTATTTTGTGCGTGTTGCCTATTTGCTATTAATTTTGCTTTGAGTGGATAGAACACAACTGTAAGGCAGATGTAAACTGTTCAGAGTTAACAAAGGGGTTCAGAAATTATACATTATACATAAGGTGATCCGATGCAGCTTGCGGAGAGGACACACAACATATCGCACGTAGTGACGGGCGAAACGGCCGCGTTTTGCTTCGCCGAAAAATTTGCGAATTTCCAGAGAAATTCGCGAATTTTTCGCCGATTCGCGTCGCGTCATTTTCGGCGCGCGTCGCGTCATTTTCGGCGCGTCGCGTCAAAAACGACGCGCGACTCGTTTTTGAGCGGCGAATTTTTTTGGGCGAATTTTTTTGGCAGTTTCGCGAATTTATTCGCCAGCGGCGAATCGCGGGAATTCGCCGCGAATTCGCCCCTGGCGAATAAATTCGCTCATCACTAATCGCACGGTGGAATTCTGCCCTTGGAGTGGGTACAAAAGTTGCCAAAATGTCATTGGAGTTCTAGAGGAAAACACTGTATTTCTGATGAAAAAAACTATGGACAATTGTTGAACTATGCATATAGTGTATAAATTAGGCTCATCACAACATGTTGCACAGAAAACTTTGAATTCCACTCCTAGTGGCCTCAAAGCGGTTGCTTATTTTTGAGTTCCTGCTTTAGAAGCAAGTGTGGTTGCATAAGAACCAGGAGTACTGCCAAACAGAGTCTCCTGCAGGCTGCTAGTCTACATAGGGGCTACCAGATGGCCATTTACAGTTCTTATTTTGCACCACTCATTAACAGTTTTTATGCTTGGGTTGCGCACCAGTTCTTTTTATATCTGAATGTGACTCACGGGTAAAAAATGTTGGGGTCCCTGACCTACAGGTATTCCTGCTAGACATGGCACCAAAATTCTTCGGGTGTTTGCACCAATATTTTTCACTTTGGAAATGTATCCCATGATGCATGCAATACACATATATGTCTGTCTCTGTTGCTTCCAGCTATGCTCTACTGATTGGAAACCGTTCAATACTTCTGAAAATTGTGATCCAGCTGTATAATCATTTGTTCTGATGGTTTAGAGTGAGTCCCTTGTAGGAATTTGCATCCGGAATAATTTCACATAAAGAACACAATGCCAAACCAATTAGCTTTTACACCCGCGCAATGCATTTCATTTCCACTAGAGCTCAGCTCTTAATCTGGGCCTGCTTTTCATCCCATGCAAAGTGTCACAGTGCCAAGCATGTGATTGATGAATTTTCAAACGCGCTTTTCAGTTTTGCAAAGTAAATGTAGGCATAAGGAATAACAGAATGAGAGCCTTTCTTTAATATTTAGGATAGAACATGGCCATGCACCATTTACAGTCGTATGGTGTCCATCCAGTTGGTCACATAGATCAAATGCTTGGAAGATCTGTATGGCCACTTTAAATAAATAATGTACCACACGACAGAGGATAAAGGACTTCAGCACTCACTATAAGGTACAAAGTTAAGTAAGCAAATGTGTTGAGGCAAAAACACCTAAAACTGTAGTAGGGGTCCTTTGAGCCATTCCATATATGTTTTACACCCATCCCTTCTGGCTCTACATAACAACTGTTCATTTCATATTGAGCATATTGCACTGAACAAGCTTCCATTATCAAAGCTTTGCATCTCTACATCTCCTATCAGTAGACACTGTAACTTATGTATAAGGTTATAATTTCATCTGATCTTGTGATGGCAGATTCTGTTAGAGGGGCTGGGGTTAGAGAGAGTCCTGCAGCATGTCGGGAACCCGCAAAAATCTGTGGTACCCTGCGGGTTGCGAATAGGAGTTCCAGGTGCGGGTATAGATGCAGGTTGGTGGTTCTGCTGGTTTGTGGTCTTCTCAATAGCGATCTTTACTAATTTTTTCTGACCACGCCTACTTCCGATTATGTCACTTCCTTTTACAATGACAGCACTTCCTGATTCTTGATGGTCAGCGGGTCGTTGTTCCAGGTTGCGAATAAGGTAATTGCGGGTCGGGTTGGGTAGCGGGTCCAGGTGGGTAAGAATGTGGGTTGCAGGTCTATGTTGTGGATTGCAGGTCGGGTACGGGTTGCAAAAAATTCACCGCACAGGACTCTAGCTTGGGTATGTATGTGCACTGGGGTTGAACTTGATGGACGTGGTCTTTTTCAACCCAACTTAACTATAAAAATATATAATTATCTGGAAGCTGTATCAGACTGGGCAGCCTATGATTAAGTGTCCCATTGACACGAAACACGTCAGGCGAGAGATGATTTACATTTTTATTATTTTTTGTTTTGGACTGATCTGAGCATGGGTTTCCAGTGTGCCTTGCACCAACCAGTTTGTGCTACATATATGGGCTGGCGGGACACCAGGATAAAACCCGGCAGGCCCTGACCCTTGCGGGCCACACCAGCCCAGATTCACACACTGCAACTCTTCTTCTCTTCTACTGTGAACAAACACAGTATGTGAGAGGAGCGGGCCCTGTGGAAGCAGCCCCAGTGGGCCCCTAGCCCCCCAGTCTGACCCTGTCTGGAAGGCTTAATGGGGAAGAGTGCGTGCAGAGTTGGGCCATGCTGGCCAGCCACCTGGGCCCTGCCCCCCATGCAGCAGTGCAAAAGAGCAGGCAGGCAGACATTGCGGATTGCAGCTTGCATTGATAAATGGTAGCAGAGACAAGAGAGCTCAGACTAGGGGTAGGCAGAACAGGTACCTACCTAGTGTTCATTAATGACTTAGGGGAGGGTGTTGTAAGTAATGTATCAGTGTTTGCAAATGACACAAAACTATCCAGCCCAATTAATTCCATCCAGGATGTGGCATCCTTGCAACAGGATCTTGACAAGCTGGCAATCTGGGCAGCTAAGTGGCAAATGAGATTCAATATTGATAAATGTAAAGTCATGCACCTGGGATGTAAAAATATTCAAGCCACTTATACCCTAAATGGGACTGCACTAGGCAAATCCATTATGGAAAAGGACCTTGGAGTCCTTGTAGATGATAAACTTGGCTGTAGCAAGCAATGCCAGTCAGCAGCATCAAGGACAAATAAGGTCTTGAGCTGTATTAAAAGGGGCATAGAGTCACGGGAGGAGGGGTAATTCTTCCACTTTACAGAGCACTGGTAAGGCCACATCTAGAATATGCCGTACAGTTTTGGTCTCCATCACTCAAACAGGACATCATTGTATTAGAGAGGGTACAGAGAAGGGCAACTAAGCTGGTAAAAGGTATGGAAAATCTTAGCTATGAGGAAAGACTGGCCAAATTGGGGATGTTCATGCTGGAGAAGAGGCTCTTAAAGGGCACCAATCACAGCCAAAATCAAACACAAACAACAATCTGACCAGTACAACCTAAATCTGTTTAATCAAATTATAAATACAGTTTTGTGAAAAAAACAGCAAATCCCATACTTTGTCAAATGGGTTATTTCACTGAGGAAGTCCTACTGTGACCATAACATGCAAATGAGTTCACGAGCATGCTCAGATTATAGCACTGCCCTGAGTATTCTACCCAGAATGCCTAGCTTTAGTAAAATCGTCCACTAGAAGTATCACGAGATTTCCCAAACTTATACTCTGCTGGTGATGTTATTATGCAAATAAAGGGCACACACTAACTTCCAGAAGGTGGCAGCACTACTAAACAGCAGCTAACACAGAAGTTTGGCAGATTTCAAAATAGCTTAGAAGGTTTATTGGGCAACCAAGAAATTTCGACTGAGCATGTGCGAGATTTCAGAGCTACAGTTGGCTGTGAAGATATAGGTAGGAGGAGTCAGGGAAATTCAAGATGCCTGCCCCAGCTAGAACTGCAGTGGAGATAGGGAAGATATTACAGAAGGTATAGTGAGCTGATGATTTACATTATACAAATAATTCTAACTGTTTTAAAAATATAATTTCTTGAACTTTCATCTAGTGTCTTTACTTAGTAAATTTTAGTTATGATTGGTGCCCTTTAATATGATAACTATGTATAAAAATATAAGGGGATCATATAATAATCTC
>CM044439.1:141945079-141955309 GCA_024363595.1 Xenopus borealis
AAATATAAAAAAAGTTGGGATGCAACAAAAGCATGTTAGATGTGCCTAGGGTAACAAATAAAGGCTGTGATTGCCCCCTATGTGGACTGTCAGTCTACAGGAGGCTCTGTTACACAGTACACCTGTTTTTTATGCAACAAAAATTTGGCTCCAAGGAAGAAATTCAAAGATAAGCTGTGAGGCCACTGGGAGCAACATCCAAGGGGTCGGTGAGCAAGATGTTGCTCAAGAGCCACTGGTTGGGGACCATTAAACTACACAAACCAACAATAAAATGTGCAGATTCAAATAAACCAGGTCGGGGTATGTATGGGACCCAAAGTTTCACTAGGAACTAACTAAGAAGTCTGCGAATGGTGCAGAGAATTGTAGATGGGAGATTTGTTTGTACATCAGACACTGACCTGTGTAACATAGAATCACTGAAACTGAAAGTGACGCAGAAGGATGGCAGACTATATAGAGGAACTGACTCACATATTGTAGCAATTTATAGAAACTGCCAAAAGCACTAACAATAGCTCATCATCGTGCTGTGCATCATGCTCCTTAAAAAGATATAGAACAAGATTTTTTTTTCTTTTAAATTAAGGGGTATTTGAGCACTTAGCATCTCCATACTCACTAGGCAAAGAACAAAACACTATGATTTTGCAGGTGGTATATGAATAGGCCCTTATGTCCTGGGGTTATAATGGCAACAAATCTGGTTTCCTATTAGATTTCCTCAATCCAAAATACAGATACAGATTTGGCTTGTTTGCAAGGGGGGCCAAAAGCCGTCCTACAAGCAGACGATTCCCACTAAGCCTCCTATTAATGAGCCCCAGACTCCAGAGTGTTGCAGAATGAACTAGGAAGTTGCTCATTTTACTCTGCTAAGCATTCTGCTGCAAGGGGGAATTCAATTTCAAACTTTAAACAAACAATCAGCTTCCTACATTTTCCAAGCGCACTGAAAAACACTATGATTTACACATAATTATTGACTTGTGAAGAACACAGATCGGCGGGCAGGAGCGGAGACGCACGGGTGAGCTTTCAGCAAACAACAAAGAGCATTTTATGTATGCTGAGGGAACATGTTATTTTTTGATTATTTGATGCAGTTAAGGTGCTACTTTGCTTCTCGTTTGTTATTTTTTACACTGCAAAGCAAACTGTTAAACTGCACTACATTTCTATCTTTGAGAAAATGTATATATCTGAATTTAAAGTTATTTAAAAATAAACTTTACTCATGCTAAACAGATATTATTTCTTCAGTGCCTGCAGCACCCTTGGTTGGCTCAGTAAGGTTGAGGTTGTGGAATGCCCTACCAGGTGATTTTGGGAAGGCAGATTCCATTTCAAGGAGAACTTAACGCCCCCAATAAGAAAAGCCCCTACCTACTACCGTAGATAGTCCCCCTAACTGCTTCCCTCTCGCATAATTGATTACCCCTGAAAGTCCCCCTAACACAGTTCTCATGTATCTGTGCAGTGTAAGTGCAGTGGAGATCATGGGCACCATCTTCCAGCTCTTTGATATTCTTCCTCAAGTGAACACTACATTGGCGTATTCGCAGTTAGAGCAGTTTTTCCCGTTTGTAGCAACTGCGCATGTTCCAAAAGTGCCAGAACTTGCCAAAGGGAAGGGGGGGGGGCCCAAAGGAAACTAAAGACCCGGACAATGGCACCCATAAGCTCCACTGCTCTTACTCTGCACCAATACATGAGTACTGTGTTAGGAGCACTTTCAGGGGTAATGAGCTATGCAAAAGGTTGAACTTGATGGACGTGTGTCTTTTTTCAGCCTAAACTTACTATGTTATTATGTTACCTTTGGAGTCTCCAGCCTAAATCAGGACCATTGGGTAATATGAATTTGTCTGGCCCTCTAAGCAGAAGAGAAATCAAGCATGACCAACAGACCCTGGAAGAAACATGCAGCACACTTTAAAGGGGTTGTTCACCTTTGAGTTAACTTTTAGTATAATGTAGAGAGGGATATTCTGAGATAATTTGCAATTGGTTTTCATTTTTTATTATTTGTGGTTTTTGAGTTATTTAACTTTTTATTCAGCAGCTCTCTAGTTTGCAGTGTCAGCAATTTGGTTTCTAGGGTACAAATTACCCTATCAACCCTGCATTGATTTGAATAAGAGACTGGAATATGAATAGGAGAGGGACTGAATAGAATGAGAAGTAATAAAAAGTGCCAATAACAATACATTTGTAGCCTTACAGAGCATTTGTTTTTAGATGGTGTCAGTGATCCCCATTTGAAAGCTGCAAAGAAACAGAAGAAAATTGCAAATAATTAAAAAACTATGAAAAATAAATAATGAAGACCAGTTGAAAAGTTTCTTAGAATTGGCCCTTCTACAACATACTAAAAGTTAATTTGAAGGTGAACCACCCCTTTAAGCATTCACAGTTGCACTACCACCAGAAGGCAAACCTAAATAGTAAAGATATTAAACTATGTAGGACATAGTAGATGTAAAACCTACGTGTATAGAGCTGCAGTGTCTCCAAATTATCTTCATTCTTGATGCAAACCTTAAATAACCTTGACAATAACTGTATTAATCAGCAGTGATCAGCAGTACTAATAATCCTTAAAAGATGCACATCCTAGTGATATTCATATCTTTTGGGATTTGATAGGGCAATTATGATCAAATGAATATATTCAGGAGGGGTTTAACTATATGAGAACTGCTTTGAAACAGTTCACTGAATCTCATTGTTGCAATTGTTTCCAGGTATGTTTTGTGAATCTCAGTGTTATCAAGGAGGATCCAAGCTGTGACATTTTAAGAAAGGTAAGTTATTTAATAAATTAAACTTCAATTAAATAAAAATACAATTTGTTTTCATTTTTTTTATGTGTATTATTACTTTTATTTTTAATACATAATTTAAAAAAAAGTTTTGGTCTTTAAAGTATAATATGGTACTTATTATTATTAGGGAAAGAAAAAATTGTGCAAATATGTAAAAAATAATGTATAAGCACTGCCCAAATATCTAAAGTTAATGGTAATTATTAGGAATCAAAGTTCACAGTGCAAATGATACCAAGCAAAAAGAAATGTGAGATTCCCTCAAACAAATATATATATATATTAACAAAGAATGATTACAAGTGCAAAAACATTTATTTTGACTTTTTTAATAATGAAGATAATAAAAAAATGAAAACAAAAAAACAATGCCAAATATTGTATTTTACTCATTACAAAAAAGAAAAACAAAAAGAAAAAAAATCTGAATAAAATAACAAAGGTTTTATCATTTTTCAGACAGAGAAGATATATATCCGTCATTCGACTTAAAGGAACAGTAACATCAAACAAAATTTTGAAAAATATTTGTTAGAATAGAAAATTTAAAATAGCAAAGCCTTTATTTAGAAATAACTTACAGAAACTCTTCAGAAAAGGCAACAGGAGGACCATCCATCCAGCAGCGCTTCATTTCTCCTCCCCCGGCTTTTCACTGACATCGTGTCCTCTGCCCCAATCTCCTTCTCCAGCAGCAGCTCAGTCCCAAGCACAATCGCCCAGCTGGTTCACGTCAATGGGGAGCTCGCCAACATCGCCTTCCTACTGCGGCTGCTGGAGAAGGAGATTGGGGCAGAGGACATGCCGTCAGTGAATAGCCAGGGAGGAGAAATCAAGCACCGCTGGATTGATGGTTGCCCTGTCGCCTTTTCTGAAGCAGAGGGGAAGTTGAGTTTCTCTAAGTTATTTTGTAATAAAGGCTTTGCTATTTTAAATTTGAATTTGTCTTGGTGGGTTTTTTTTTTCTAAAGATTTTTGATGTTACTGGTCCTTTAACCCCAAGTATGACCACAGCTAACAGACTTGTAATAGTTTTGATGAAACCTGGCAAAATGTATTGTATATTTTGAGGTTTCATTTGATATGAAATGTGCAGGAAACACTGTACCCCCCTATTTTCAAATATGAGGAATATTAGATGCTTTCTGTGACCATATAAAAGAACAATGCCAAAGCATCGTATTTTACAACCGATTTATATGTTATAATACACATGTTTTAGAGAGTCATTGACAGAGATTATAACAATAAACACTCATGGCTCTTGTGTATTATATCAGTTTCCCAGGATAATACCTCCAGATTAATGGCAGCCTTTCACTGAAACAAACTTTGTTGTTTTGATACTTCAGTACATTTCAATGTAAATATGTATTCACTGCCTTGTGAACTATCCTTGTGAAGCTCTAGCCTAGCCTGGACTAGCCTTGTCAACTCTCTGAATTAAAAAAAATGCAAAAATTACTTCAAAAACAACTACCACCAAATTTTGATAAATTTTGACTTGAGAGCCTTTCATCATGGGAGTTGTAATTTACCACAGACTGGAAAACCTTGCACCATGTTGATTTTAGTGTTCATAATATTGGTTCATAATAGTATTCATAATATTGGTTTCCTCTTTGTTTTCCATTAGAAATTGCTAGATGTGTCTGCAGACATTCCCAAACTAATGACATCAATGAAGGCACAGGAGTTAAAAGAAAATGAGATTATACTTCTGAGTGGATTAACATCAGGGAAGCTTCGTCCACGGATTGAGGGTCAACAAGTAAGTGGAGATTTTATTACCACTGACACCGCTGTAACAGTGTGATGTACCTGGAATAGTGTGATAGTAGCACTTTATTGTGCTGCTTCACCATGTTTTACAGTAAAAACAACATAAACTGTGCCAAGACTGTGCCAAAAATGTGGTGTAGGCATTTCCCGATAGTCCTAAAACACTTCAGAGCTACTGAGCAGTTATTTCTTAATCCAACCCCTTGTTGTCGCCTAAACAACTAGTTAACCTTTTCATGCTACAGGTTTCTTTTTCTTTGGTGATAAAAGATTTTCCACCCAAGGCTTCTCTTTAAACCAGAGGTCTTGGTGTAACCCTTGTAGGTGCTATGCTGACATATCAAGTATAAAAAAAAATTATGTTTCCATACCAGAAACACTGGAATGTACTGTACAGTGCTGGGTCAGGCCATGTCCACACATCCATGTTGATGAGGAATGGGAGTAGAGTACGAAAGGTACGTGGGGGGACAAGATATTGGACTAGTGTTAGGCAACAGAAGAGGTATGTGCCTAGCACCCCCTGCTGCTGCTCACTAGGTACATGCCTCTTCTGCCTACCCCTAGTTCTGACCATGATACTTTTCTAAGGTAAATGACTACCAAAATCTTTATTTTTCACCAATTAGAACTCTATTTATATGTGTATTTTGCTCATTTTCTGCACTATGTAAGTAAGTTTGTTGTTATACATATGGTGATTGTGCAATTGTGACTTTGTTGTGCTACAATGGTAAACCAATGGGCACACCAGCTTCTAGATTCAGTGGAAGAAAACTTCCCATCTTGTCCTGAAGCCTTTTGTGCTTCATCAACGTGTAATCATAGGCACCTGGGACATAGGACTGTGTCACTGTAACCGCACAGGACAAACTATGGTTTAGTTAAAGGGTCAAAGAATATGGAGATTGATTTACACCGAAAAGGTGGGGTAATCTTTGAAGGATTATTTAATTATTTTTTTTTAAATATAATAATTTAAAATAATAATGAAGGAAACGTGTTTCCAGTATGTTGGGGTTTATAGTCCAGCAACAACCGAGTAAAGGTGGTCCAACTTTAAAAAATAAAATTTGATACAAACCAATAGAGAACACAGAGAATGAAAACTGCACGCTGTGTGAGTGGTCGAAAGCCACATAGAGCTTTAAATGGTGTAAATAATTAATAAAGAGAGCCAAGAGGCATATAGAGAGGGTCTGATGCAGAGAGGTCATTAATAGTTATAAAATGTAAACTCATTTTAATAAGAGAACAAACTGTTAAGAATACTTGAAATAAAATAGTTCAGCTTATGAGATATAAATCTCAAATCCACCCTGAACATTTTACTTACAACTGAATGCGACTCATTGTGCTAGACAGTACAGAGCTGCTACAATGCAATTCTTTATTTCAGCTGGGCCCTAACAAAAATATTGAAGGAAGGGATCTGTACACTGAAATGTAACAATCAATGTTTGTTCCTTCATATAGAACATGGTTCTTAACCATAGAGTTGATTTATTGAACAACAATAAACACTTTTAGGTTCTTCCCTGAATGCACAAATAATTAGACGAGTGACTCTTTAGTGGTGTTTCAATGGTTCTAAAGAGTATCTAGTTGAGTTAAGTCTAAAGCACCTGGTCTTTTTTGAGTTTTTTTGAAAAATCCCACCACCCATCTGAGTGGCTTCTTCAGTTTAAATGAATAGTAGGGAGTTCCCTGGCTTTTAAACCCTTAAGGGTAGTAAATTCACAGACATCCATTGACAATGGTTCCATTGAAATTATTCAGGTGGTGTTATTAGCTGAAACTCACAGAGGTGCCAAAGTATAAAACAGTTACATTGGTTCCATGATCTTCATAGAGTTAGGTGTTCATTTTTAAATGAACATGACTGGAAGTGTGAATTGTTGTGAAATGTGTGGGTCAGGAAAAACTCTACCCACACCCAATCCTAACCCACAAAACCTTTAACCCACATCCAACCCTAACCAGCAAAATGTTGTTATTGTAGAACCCACACCCAACCTGTACCCATGTCTTTTTGCTCTGTACACAACTCTGGGGTATACTTCACCAGTCTGACCTGCACCCAACCCTAACCCGCAATGTTTGGCCAAGTTTCATCCCCAACCCACTCAACTGATTTGGTCAACTCTCTGGTCACTGTGGATTTCTGTTCAACCCATATGTCACTATTGGGAAACCAGTGGTGTAAGGATGTCAAAGAGGCATTGTATGATGATGACAACATTTTATGGTGATGTTGCAGGCCTCCTCCTCTGTTCAGGGATAGTTTTTCCAGTTTGGCAGAAATGGATTCCTACCCTCCCTAACACTCAGTTGAACTGAAAATGAGTTGTGAAACATTTTCAAGCAAACACTTTCATGAAATTCTTCATATGCACCATTATCTGAAGGATGTGTAGGAAGAGGCTAACCTCACAGGAATATCACAATAAAATGGATCCCATGCAGTGGAAGCCTCTCAGGAATACAGAATAGGTAGAGTCTCTTTCAGGTGTGACCCGGCAGTACTTGCTTCACATTATGCCTCCATGGAGCAAAATACTGCTCTGGCCTGTCAATTTTACAGTTTCTATGAGCTAAATCATAGCTGACTTTTCTAAGGTTGTGGTTCTCTTAGAGCTCCAGGCTTGATATTGGGACCTTCTGTTATAGACTCTCCCGACTCCCATACATCAGCCCCTGGTACAGGCTGAGACCAAAGTAGGAGAACAATGTGTTACCTCATTTATATAAACTTTGGACAGGAGTTAGTTCCCTTACCCCTTGACCAATTAGAAACCTAGGCTGCAGACCAGAGACTTTTTAAGCTGCAGAGGAAAGTTTTAATTCCATGTAAGCTATGGATCATGATTGAGAGTTGCATAATAATATCAATAGATTATATAAAGATGAGGTATTTGAAAATAATATACTATTAAAATAACTGTATGTTATAGTCATCATTAAGAAAATCTATTGTTTCTATGTTGGATATATGCCAATTTAGTTCTGTGGAGCAATTAGTGTTTTGATCATCACCGGTGCACATGTTCACACATGACAGAATCACAAGCGGTTTAATTACCATTGCAATTAGTAGCACCTAATGTGTCATATATGCATTAACATAATTCTCTTTCCATTAGAAATGCACTGAGCCATTTGGCTGACGAACAAACACTCCCCAACATATTTGTCTCAATACAGAAGGATATCTGTGCCCTCATTTGCATATTTAGATTGGACCACAGCTGACAAAACTATATCACCTGCGAATGAAAATTTGTCACGTTCAGTTGGCCAGCTTTTACTACATCAATAAGCAAATCTAATAAAAGACATACATGCAAAATAATTTTTTTTAAAAATACATAAAGACATAAATTTTAATTTGCTAATATCATATTTCTATGATACAATACACTGTAAATGTTGTATTGATCATTTCTCATGCTTATTACTTATGGTGCAAAAATCCCAAAGCAATCTAAGAAAGAGTCGATACAGATATGGGACCTGTTATTCAGAATGCTTGGAACCTGGGGTTTTCTGTATTAGGGATCTTTGTGTAAAGGGGTTCTCCATACCTCAAGGCTACTAATACTAATTTAAACCCAATAGGATTGATTTGCCTCCAATAAAGATTATTTGTATCTTGTTTGGGATCACGTACAAGGTACTGTTTGGTTGTTACAGAGACAAAGGAAATCATTTTTAAAATTTTAATTGTTTGACTCAAATTGACTTTATGATATATTTACACAGCTACAGTATACAAAATATATTTTACATAACAGTATTACAGTATTTAAATCAGCACATAGATGCCTTTTTTAAACAGTAAGATCCCATAATTTCCCTTGTTCTATTCAACTGGAATCTATTCTTCACGCTTTGCAGTTTGCAATGATTACACAGCATTAGTCATTTCATTTTTTTGCTGCAGTAGACCCCAGTTATCAATTTTCAATGCCCACAAAGCTGTAAAACCATCAATCATTGCATTTGAGTCCTGGGTGGTATCCATCAGCACATGGAGGGCCCTGTATTCCCCCTCCCCTGTATTTTTCTTGCCTACAGACATGGTTGACTAGTTCTTGGTGATCCAATCACTGTTGCAGGGGCTGTTTAAAGGACATAGGGTGGGCACACAAATAATTGCAGGGTCATGGATTTGATAGATGCAACATACTGCAGGACAGGCCCAGACTGAGACTCAAAATAGGCCCTGGCATTTCAAGTATGCAAAGGTCCAAAAGGCCCCCACCAGCCCAATAAATATGCCACCTTACCGCAGGCCTGCTGCAGGGAAAGGGGTTCAGTGTACTAAAAGGGACTCTAATTTGAAATAGTATTCAATGTCACTGAGATAGGCTTGCTCTTGCACATTGGTGGGCTAGGAAACCTGGCATTCCCATGAGGTTAACTTAGAAATATGGCCCTGACACATGCATTGATGGAACCTACTGTTGGCTGGTGGGCACACCGAAGCAGGGAGGGAGCAACTGATGATCAGTTACCCAAGTAGAATGAGAACAATATACTTCCCTGGCACGAGGGGTGGTGAAATGAAGCAACCCAGTCCACCCTTTAGGTGTCTCAGGCAATAACTGCATTTTTTAAATTTACCTTAGATACAGGGCTGGATTGTGTGCCCTTGGGCCACTTTGCCCCCAACCCCTCACACCCAACCTGCTCCCCCCCAAACCCTACCCACTCTACACGCACCCAGTCCTCCCCCCACATCTGACCAGCTCGCACAGCCCCAATCCTCATCTCTCTTGCCCTTACAACTCTGTGTTTAATGTCACTGGGGCCTGGACAGACAGGAGATTCAAACAACAAATCTTTCACCCAGTCCCCAGTTCAGATGTGGCCAGCGGGCGACATGCTGCCCTAGGCCCTGACATTTATGGCCTGCCCACAAATCCAAGCCTGCTTAGAGATATGTTAATACATATAGTCGATTATACAGTATATACAGCACCCCTTCACATCCATAGCCATTTTATTCATCTCCTTTGCTGCACTTGGTATTTTTAGCTGCTATAAACCTGTCGGTGAAATTCACCTGTTCTGTCTTTCTTCAATCTATTCTTCACGCACTGCAATTTCCAATCAGTACATAACATTGTTTATTTTTTTTAATGCTACAACAGACCATCATGCTCATTTACAATTCCCTCAACTAAGCCATCACATCAAACAAAGCTGAAATCCCAAAATAGCGAACACGAAATTCTTGTCCTTCATACTTTGCAGCCTTTGTTTACCTGTAAGGCAAGAAACTGCTGCTGCTTGTCTTCTTCTTGTCTGCATGGTGATTTGGCTTTTATATTGTGAGATTAGGAAATAAAACAGACATGGTAGAGAGAAATGCTTAAGATATGAATCACTGTGGTAATTCTCCACTTTTAGCTAAAAATATAATCATTATATCCTAAAACACATAATGAGGATAATACTCCACAGATTTTCCTTTACTTAATGCCTTAATAAAGGGAATATATTTATCTCTGTGATCTCTGTGTGGGCAATACCTACACCTGCAATCAAAGCAGCACATTATTCTCGGCAGGCAGCTCTACACTGCTGCTATGGCTGAAAACAAGGGTAAATT
>CM044439.1:141955380-141981766 GCA_024363595.1 Xenopus borealis
TTTTTTTTTTTTTTTTGCACCTTGTGAAGTTTGGTGGCATGTTTATACTCTACCAAGGACAGACAACTCTCTGGGTTGCCTGTGCAGCCAAAGGACACTGCGCAGAAGAAGTAATCTACAGAAACTCTGTTTTAAATTTACTGCTACCACTCCTAAAGTCGTGGGCAATGCAGCTGAGCAGGTGTAGGTTGCACCCTAGGGGCACATGAAGAATTTAGGAATCATGGATTTTTAAATTAGTATGGTACATGTATCAGATCTGTTATCCAGAATGCTCAGGACCTGGGGTTTTCCAGCTAAGGGACCTTTGCATAATTTGAATCTCCATATCTGCTACAAACAATTTAAAGATGAAATAAAGCAAATAGAACTGTGTTTCCTCCAAAAAGGACAAAGACAAGAGGTCCTCTGCACTCAACCCATTATCAATATATTTAAGACATTGAGACATTTTGTGCATACAGCTACTAAAAAATGCCTTACCCTTTAAACAACAGGGATTGTTTGTCCATATATTGCAATATATTTAAGCTGGCCAACTACGTCAAAGTCATCCCATATCTGGCCAGTCCTACACTCAATTTTCATCTGATTCATTAAGAATTCTATTGATTCATTATACATTTTACAAAGGGACTAAGTTTTACCTGCAACTTACTTGCTGCTTTCAAAGTAAAACTCCCAATCATGGTTGCCCTTTTATTAGACACCAGTGGGATCACCTGACTATAGCTGGGAAGGGTGGGGGCTACAACAGAGAGCTGGTCACTGCTCCAGTATAACTACAACAAACAAGAAAAAGTTGTGCTCACCACTAATTTTTAAAACCATTAGGCGGGGGTGCAATGAGGCTGTGACCACAAAATACATATAGACAAATGCAAGAGGTCCTCTGCACTCAACCCATTATCAATATTTTTAAGACAAGAAACTTTTTCTTGTTTGTTGTTTCCTCCAAAAAGGAGTCATGATATCTCAACTGGCATCAAGCTACTGTTTTATTATTACATAGAAAAAGGTCATCATTGAAAAAAAAATTTGAATTATTTGCTGAAAATGCAGTCTATGGGAGATGGCCCCCCATTAATTCCGAGCTTTCTGTCTTTTCTCATTCTTACAGTATACTTGCTTGGTTCAAAGATGATTTCTTTAAAGTTAATCCTTGACAAGCAGACTATATACCATTGTTATGCTTCATTGCCTGAAAACAAATGCAACTCTGCAAACAAAAACTATCTCTATGTAGCTTATTAAACTTTTATTAGGAATAATAAAGGAGCTTGTTTACAAAATACAAGAACATATACAAAATTCACAATGTTTTCTACCCCATAATAACGTTTTTTTTCCTAGAATTCAATAGTTATTTTTTTTATTAAATTTTTTAGTTGGTTCGCTAAGCAGCACAAACACTGAAACTGAAAGCAATGTCACTCTTCAACTTGCTGTGGGAGGAGAAGAAGCTAGCTAATCAAACGACATTCCCACAGATGAGCCCTCTGTTAATCATTTTCTCCTTATCCAGAAGCCTAACACAGACTGTAGCTGGGATGTTCATTAACGGAAAGGACACACAAGCCGATTTGGGGAGATTGAATCACCTGGTGACTAATCGCCTCGACTTTGAGGCAACCAATCTCCCCGAACGCCTTCCCTCACTCTGCGCCTGGCTAAAATGAAAAATTGATGGCGGTAATCACACGTGGCGATTCGTCCAAACGGGTGACTTTGGAAAACGAATCACCGCATGTGATTAGCGCCGATGATTTTTAATTTTAGTCAGGCGCAGAGTGAGGGAAGGCGTTCAGGGAGATTGGTTGCCACAAAGTCGAGGCGATTAGTCGCCAGGCGACTCAATCTCCACAAAATCGCCAAGTTTTTGCTTACCCTTGTAATTGTCTCTAGCCAAACTACCAAACAAACAAAGAGATATACCTTTAGTACAGTGATCCCCAACCAGTATCTCATGAGCAACACGTTGCTCTCCAACCACTTGGATATTTCTCTCAATGTTCTTAAGGCAGGTGTTTATTTTTGAATTCCATTGCAAAAAAACTAAGTATAGTGCCAAGTAGGGCTTTCTGTAGGCTGCCAGTCTACAAAGGGGCTACCAAATAACCAATTAAAGCCCTTATTTGGAACCCCACATGCTTATGTTGCTCCCCAACTCTTTTTATTTTTGAATGTGGCTCATGGCTAAAAAAGGTTGGGGACCCCTGCCTTTAGTAGGAAAACACAGAAGTGTCATAATTTTGCTCTGCTCAAATGCCCTTTCCTATGTCCATCCTGAGCAGATCAACATCAGAGCCCCTCTCTGTTTTCCTTCTGAAGGTATATCTTTGACTGTACAATTACAGGAACTGACCAGCAGGTGGTGCTGTTAATGAAAACAACTAGTAAACTTTGTATGGCTCTGAAACAGAAAAACATAACTATATTTGAGTCTGTGGAAAATCAGCTCCACATGTTATGGTGATGCACATAATGGGTTTGGTCTAGTGAACAATCTAATAAAATGTTCCCGGTCTATGTGCCTGGTAGGATGGAAAGGTGCTGTTTCTCTAATGGATTTTTAGACTTCAATATATTTAATGCTTTAAGGATCTTGTCAATAGTCCCAATGGCACATTGCAGGTTTTAACATTGAATATCATCATAAATCCAGGAAATTCTGGGGCCCTCTGTGGATAAGACAAGGGGTTGTCACAGGCAGGAGTAGTCAGTAAGTAACTGAAAAGTTTACTATATCATTTTCTGGGATTTCTAGAAGCACAATCATTCCACAGGGCATCTTTCCCAGCTGCACTTGGTGGTCCTTATGATGGAAGACTCAGCTAGTGAATGGGGAGCTGTGTGAATGTTTTGTGGGTAGGAAATGTATAAAATTGTTACTTTCTTTGCACTACATTTCTAAGTGCCTGCTAGAGAATTAATGATCCCATTTAGCTATATTATTGCCATGGCAGTTCCTGAAGGAAAACATCAAGTTTCATTTTTTCTGTTAAAGCTTTGCATTACTATTCTGTTTGCATCTTTAGAAGCTGTGATGATAAAGCTGTGCCTAGCAGTCCCCATTCCAATGATGTTTCTAATTATTCTGTATGATCATTTAGGTATCTTGGCCAACAGAGATCTGTCTTTTGCAATACACAAGGGCCCTTGGGAAAAGTAGTCCTTCCTGCATCCTCTTGGAACTGAATAAATTTCTTCTTGGCTTGGAGCTGGCACAAGAGAATACACTGCATCATGATAACTCCCCCTTGCAAGCTGAGGATGACACTAACTGCTCATTGTCCTCCATTGAGGAAGATTTCCTGACTGCCTCTGAGCAGCTAGATGATGACAGCGAGGGGGAGAACTTCAGGGGAGGTGAGATACACAACCAGTGATATATTTAGCATGGTGTAGAGAACATCCATTTAAATTCTCAGTATTCCTTTGTTGTATTTCCCTTACAAGAATACATTTTAGCATATGTAGCATGAATTATAGTCAAACAGTTTTGTGTATATATATATATATATATATATATATATATATATATATATAAACTGTCCACAGCTGGTGCACGCTAAATCCTTACAACAAAGTGCCTGGGTGCTAGGTTATCAAACAGTTATCCAAAACAAAGCTCAGTAAAAATCAGAACCCTCAACCACAAAACCATAGGGTTTATATAGAATATTTGGCCAATGCACACCCTCGTTGCCCGCCAGAGCCATAAAGTGTTATATCATGAATAGCAGGGCAAAGGTACATTTATCAGTGCACTAGCCAGGTGCCTGACTACACGTGTTTACATGGAGGGGGAAATGGCAGGGGCCCAGGTGCAGGATATGCACCCTGTTGTGGCTAGTTAAGCCATTGGACTTTTACATGAGAAGGAGCGCAGGGGTGAAGGAGAGTTACCGGTGGGAGAGCACAGAGATATCTCAACACAGCACAGAGACTGCTCTGACAGCCAAACAGGTGGTTCTGCCCTCAAGACAAGGGTAGTAGTGACCAAGGTTTACATGAGAACAGACTCCATCACCTTCCAACCCCTCTACCCCTTTACCATTGTTAACAACAAGGAACAAACAAGGCATCTCAGTTTATAGAGATGTACACAATGTATGTTATTACAAAATAATGTTTCAAAAAAATGAAAAACACTAAATTATGTTTAATTAATTTATTTTATGTAATGTTTTTGATTTACCCTCAAAATAACACAGTGATCACTGTTGTGATTTATTAGTGATGCTAAGTTCCTTATGTCAACCAGATCTCATCTGCACTGGCCAATTCAATCTCCCACAATGCTTTTAATTATAAACCATGCATCCTGCTAGTTCCCCATTTATGCATCTTGGCATGACTTTATGTATTGATGTCCTTGAAAATACGACAGAAAAAGGTAATTATTCTTTTGTTTTTCTTATAATGCATCACAGAGCCTCTTGATGACATCAAGAACATAAGACAAAAAGAAAGCTTCCAGGGCATAAATAGCAAAGAGACCTACTCTAAATCAGAAAATTACAAAGACCACATACAGCCTGCCACTGAGACTTTGTATTCAAAACAAACATTTCAACGAGAGGAGTTACTTGGAGAACTTTTTCTGGATGGAGAAGAGGGAAAACATGCATCAAATGTAAGGAGAATGTCTTGCATTCATGACCAGTGCAAGGTGGACATATGCAAGAAGCAGGCCGAAAAGGACAAAAATGATTACACAGAGGTATGTACTGCTGACCATTTTGGTGAACCTGCCACCACTGGCCAATATGCAACCAACCTTGCCGAATGTGTTTTGCAAGATGCATTTATTAGACTGTCACAGCCAGAAGCTTCTTTCACCAAGGACGCAGCTGTATCTATTTCAGCTAGAGACACTTCGCCTTCTGGAAACTTCACCAAACAAGATGCTCCCCTAGCTTCTCGTTCGTGGAACGAACTCCCTAAAATTGTTATAGTACAAAGCCCAGATAGCTATGAAAACCCAACAGAGTGGACAGATGAATCTCACTGGTTGGAGCAGGAAAGTCCTACGAATGTTTCTGCAAAGTGCACAGATGATAATGGTTCTGTTGTTTCCACAAAAAACACTTTAGAAATGGCCTTAGCTTGTGCTGCATCAGTAATTGGAACCATCACAAGCCCTCAAACTGCTAAGAAAATAAAGATAGAACATGAGGGACACATGGATTTAGATAAAAACCCAGATGAGCAGCAAAGAGACAGAGTAGGGCTTTCAGGGATGTGTTTGGGGCCCGAGTATTCTGTGCCATCTGCATTGTGTGAAATGACTCAGGTGGCAAGTGCAGTAGCAGTTTGTGGCCTTGGAGAACAACAACAGATCTCTTATCCCACCACAGCCAGTGGACTTCTGGCAGCTGCTGATGCCTCCACAGCTGTTACTCTGCATTGCAGCATTACATTGGGAAGCAGCTTGGAAACACTTAATGACAACATAGCAAAGGTTTTGCTTAGAGAAGCCTCTATGGTATTGACAAGTCCTTGCACCTATAGGAATATTGGAGAGTTTATAGAATCTTTGAATGAAAGGATCTTGAGCAGTGTAAACACTTCCAAACTGACACATATAGAGGATGTTGTTAATGATGATCTGGCTCATAATTTGTCTGATTCAATCCTGAGATATTCTGCAGAGAAAGCTACACAAAGGCTACAGAGTGATGGTGGCAAAGTCAAACCTAGGACACAAGGTGCTTTCGTTGCAGCAGCAACAGAGCTACTTTTCAATGTGATGCATTTCACCTGCAAAAAGATGGGTGACTTGGTACAGTCAGGTGACCTGCCTTTTGACCTTAAAGATGAGAAAAACAATACTGCTAATTCACAGATAGAGGAGAGTCTTGATTTGGTAGATGATATCACAGTAGTTCAAAAGTCAGATGACCCAAGGAATAGGACCAGGCAACATCAGCTTTGCAAGAACAACCCTGATTTTAAACATGAGCATTTGGAACACAAACTTCCCAAATATGAGACCACTGAAGCTGATACAAAAGCAGAACCATGCAATAGAAACAATGGCCAAGCAAATCAGCAATTGCAAATGTCATCTAATAAACCATACATGAAAAGGCAAATGTACAGACGCCATCACAATGAGCACAGAGCCTTCTTATCCAAAGAAAGCAACATTCATGCGGAAGAACTCAAGCACTCCAGCCAAGATAATGGATCAATGGAAGGAGTGATACATTTTGGAAGCCAGGAAAAACTTAATGCTGAGACCAGTTTATTAAAGGACTTCTCTTCAAATGCAAGCCCACCAATTAATTACATGCTACATCCATCCCACACTTTGATTTCACTGAAACATTCAGCCACCAATTACTGTTTACCAGACTTCGCAGATGATTTAGCAGAAACTGTTGTTTCTATGGCCACCGAAATTGCAGCAATTTGCCTAGAGAATTCCCATGGGAAGCAGCCATGGTTTTGTGCCTGGGCAAAAGGTAGCGAATGCCTCATCCCACCATGTCGAACTGTGAAAAGAAAAAAAGACACATCCTCTGGTGCATCTGTAGTAAGGAGACACAGGCCACCCCGCCTTAGTGAAATTAAAAAGAAAACAGATGAGCATCCAGAGCTAAAGGAACGGCTTATGAACAGAGTAGTAGATGAATCCATCAACCTTGAGGATGCTCCTGATGCTGCCAATGCTTTTGCCAATGAAGTGGCTTCAAAAATTATGAATCTAACCGAGTCATCGGTGGCAGACACTCTGTGGCAAGGACAAAACGTGTCACGCAACAGGTTACACTGTGACAGATGGAGCAGGGGTAAAGCATCGAGTTACGAAAGCATTCCAGAGGAAGACTCAGATGCTAAAAGCCTTCCCAACACTTTGGATCCAAGTAGCATTTTAGGACTGCCATTCAGCAGGACAAGTTCGGTGTCAAAGCAGTCCAGCTGTGAAAGCATCACTGATGAATTCTCTAGGTTCATGGTCAACCAAATGGAAAATGAGGGTAGGGAGTTTGAACTGCTATTAGATTATTATGCTGGGAAAAATGCAGCTAACATCCTTAATTCTGCATTACAGCAAGTCTCAAAGAGAAACAATCACTTGAATGTGAAAACTAGTTGTCTGTCTAAGCAATCAAGCACAGAGAGCATAACGGAAGAGTTCTACCGGTACATGCTGAAGGAAATAGATAAAGAAAATAAAGAAATATCCAACAGAAACACAGCAGCATGGACAAGCAGTTTACGACCTCCATCACCCCGCACTCCGTTCTGCTTTCGGCAGTCTTCAATGCCCTGTAATCGATCTTCAAGCGCCCGTTTGACTGTGAACACTCCAGTCAAAGCAAATTCTTTGGATGGGTTTGCAAGAAGTGGCTCACAAGATTTTCTCTATCTCCAGCCTGTCAGTGCTATGTCCTCTATCAATCTTTGCAAATCAGACTCTTGCCTGTACCAAAGATGCCAGACTGACCAAGTCACAGATATGTTAATTCATGAAACATGGTCCAGCTCTATCGAGGACCTAATGCGCAAGAATAAGATCATAGTAGACAGCACAGAGGACAGCGATGTAGATTTATCTCCAAAAGGTTCCCCAGCCCATGTGGACAATTACGCAAACAAACTAGCTGCTGATATTGTACAAAGTGGTAAATCTCTCCTGATTTCACAGCAGGATTCCCTAGATGACTCAAACAAAGGAGGCTTAAATTATAGGAGTACATCCCAAGGTCAGCACAAAGATGCAGACAAACAAGGCTTTGAGAGCGAAAATGTAATGACAAAGAAATCTCTGACTGCTCACCAGCCTGGTTTATGTTTTGGCCCCAGGGATGTACCACTTATACAGATCGAAACAGAACAAAGGGATGAGACAGAGGTTGAGGATAAAGGACACATTCTGGATTTGACCTTTTCAGAAGATTCCAAATGTTCAAAACAAGAAGGAGAAAGAAACTTATTCCAATCAGAATTCAGGTACAAATTCACTGTCTGACATTAAAGGAATAGTCATTGCTAAGACAAAAGTGTAAATGTTTAAAGAGTAACATTTATGTGATTGAAATGCTTTTTAGCCTAATCTGACACCTAGATTTTGTGAAAAGTGCATTTAAAAACTGTTTAGTTAAAGTGGACCCGCCACCCAGACACAAAAATCTGTACAATAAAAGTCCTTTTCAAATTAAACATGAAATCCAATTTCAAATTTTTATTTAAGCATTCATAGCTGTTTTAAGCTCATTTAAAAATCTCAGCTGTCAATCAAATAGTGTCTGCCACTCCTCTATGCCTTAGGCATAGAGGTGGGGCAGATAATTACTTTCACTTTCCATTCAGCACTTCTCTTAACCATTTAATTGTGTAGCCAGGACATGGGGATAGACATGGGGTCCCCCATTCTGGTGCACAAACAAGATTCTGAGATGATGCAAGGCTTCCCTTAGTAACAGTGTCCACAAAATGGCTCCCGCCTGCTTGCTAGAATTATGAATTCCCAGACTGAAGAAAACAAGATTAAAATAATTTATATAGTGTAATTAATGTTCATTTTGCTTATCTAATGTGATAAAATATGATTTTGAATATTTTTTTGGGGTGACGGGTCCACTTTAAGGATAAGTACCATTTGGATCACTGTTACCCACAGAAGCCAATCAATAGATAGCATGTATTAGTTGCTTTGGGTTACTAGACTTGGAGCAAACTTTCTGTCTGTCATTACATCTGTCATCACTTAGTAAGAGAAAAGTATCCTCATCGTGCATAGTGGCCTCACATCAGTCAGCTACAAGATTAGAATACTGAAGGCAAATGTCTGATTCCTTCCAATGATCACTTTCTATTAATCAATATATAACATTCTATATCTTTATCATGCTCAAGTGTGAAAAGATTTTTATCTGGATGGATCTCTATTGCATGCTGTATAACTTAATAATAATAATGAGTAGCAATCATTTTATGGATGGTGTTCCATATTATTGTTATTATTCTTACCTGAAAAGCCCAGTTATACCAGAAAACTAGCCTTAGAACTGTCACTACATTCTACAAAATCATCCTCATGGATGGTATTAGAGTTTTGAAAAAGGAAGATATATTGTTAAAACATAAGTATGACAGAGAAGTTGGGTTGCCAAAATCATATAGTGATTGTTGTGTGGATTTTGAGGTAGAGTGGCACAGACAAGTGTGTGAGTCCTATTAGATATTAACTTGTAGTAACTTGAATACTGGGCTATTACATAAGATTTGGCTGCTGTGTGTGATATTACATAAGCACACAATTCCTTAGCGGGCCTGCTTTCCTAGCACTTGTCTATGTGCTGACATATTATGAACTGCCACTGCCTGCTCAGTGCCACGACTGTGAGACCAGTGGTGTATTTCAAAATTGTTTATTCTTGTGAAATATCTTTGTTAATGTATTTAGCTGTGTGGTTTTGTTCACAATTTGTATATGTATATATGTATGTATAATTTTATTTGTATAGCGCTCCTTGAGGGCAAAGCACTGTACAGAAAAACAATAAATTAGTAGTAACAAACAAGGGGTCATTGAAATAAAAAGTAGCAATAACTGCATTATTAGAAATACAATTCGCATAAATATAAAATATAATTACAATACAGATTAAGTGCACAGTGTCAAGGAAACAAAAGGCTGGACCACGTAGGGCATACAGTCTAAATGGGAGGGTAACATACAATTAGAAGGGGTATTATAATGCTGTAAGTTACAGTTTGTTATACTGTCATATTAGTGCCAGTTCCCAGTTCAGGTGTTATCCAGGTGCTCCCAGAGGTAGTCTTTGAGTTTTGTTTTAAAAACACTGAAGGAGGATTCTCTCCAGAGAGATGCAGGAATGGCATTCCTAATATAAGGAGCTGCAAGAGAGAAGGGTTTGATATGGGAAACAGCAGTATTAGTGAGGGTACAACCAAGCGGTTACTCTGAGAGGAGAGGAGGTTTCGGCCAGGAACATATAGAGAAACAAGAGATGAGATGTAGTTAGGTGCACAGGAATGAAGGGCTTTGAAGGTTATGAGGAGGAATTTATAAGTTATTCTTTGTTTTATAGGAAGCCATGATAAGAACTTCAGCAGGGGAGGGGCCTGTACCCTTTTGGATGAGAGGAGTTATGTTTTCATTTTTGTAGACAGTTTTCGTAATCAGGTCCCCTGGTGCTTGAAACAAGTCATTAGGAGCATGTATGGGCACAAGTACCTTTGTGTTAAAGTATGCTCAGTTTTGCGTTCATTCAAGCTTTGCACTTGATTTCATAATAAAGTCCTCCTACTGTATTATTAGATGCATAACGTTAAAAATGTTCCCTATATCCAGTGTATATTGTTCTGTATTTTAGGGTTAAGACAACCAGTTGCATTGTGACCTAATCCACCATTTAAATAGGTACATTGTACTGTAACTACTTTTGGTTTGCTCCCTTTGGTGGAACAGTGATGACTTTCATGGTGGCCAGAGAAAAATATAACCTTGGTATCACTGAACTGAGCATAGATTTCTTCTTGCTGTACATTTTTCTTCATCAGTTCAGTTTGCTTCAATTGCTGGGCCTCCTTTACTAAGGCACATTCACTAAATGTCACTCATGAACTGCTTGCTCTTAAACAGCCTAGTGCCAATGTGCCTGTTGTGTCTGTTAATATGAACAAGGCGTATGTGCTACTGAAATGAAATGTGGCAAGTGGGCCTTATACTTTTTTATTGCCACAGACCATTTGTACAGAGCTCCCTTTGCTCACTACACCCATGCACAATTGTTTTATAAATTGTGCACAGTTGTAGAGTGTGCCAGGGTGTATTTGGAATCCTGCACTTTACTTAGTATATAAGATCTGCTGCATATGACTCCCCAGTGCTTCTGTGCCTGAGAGCGCCAAGACTGGTGATAAGACCCTGCAGCCATGTGGAGGCAGCGCGAGCGGAAATGGCCAGTGCCGGGATCATGCCGCTTCGGGATGCCACTTCATCAAATTCTGCCCTAATAATGTCCATCATGTTAGTAATTCTCTGTACCAATCCATAAAGTATTTGGCCCCCTGTCAACAGATCACTCACTTGTGAACATAGTCCATAGTCCACAGACTCTGCAAAAAAAGAATACAGCAGGCATGGAACTATGGGTAGGCAGAAGAGACACAAGTCTAGGGTGCAATGATAAAGGGGCAATAGACATGTACCTTTTCTTTTGTGCGTGCTCCCCTACTCTTCGCATATGCGTAGGGAAGAGGAGGCGAGTGCCTGATCTGCTCGTTAGTATTAAAACTTCTTCTCCATAGTTACAAAGTTAAATTTGGCTGAAAAAAAACCAAAGTCCATCAACATCAACCCTTCCAAATGAAACCCAGCATCCATACATACACACATTAACCCCTCACATAAACGTTATATACCAATATGATCTTTACTAATTGTATCCATCACAACATCATCTGGCAGGGCATTCCACAACCTCCCTGTCTTCACTGTGAAGAACCACCTGCTTCAAATGAAAGTTTTTTCCTCTGGTCTAAACGGGCCTCTGGTGCAGTGATCATCTTTATGGAAAAAAAGGTCCCCTGATATATGTCCCCTCTCAAGCGTCTTTTTTTCCAAAGAAAACAGCCCCAACCTGGACAGTCTACCCTCATAATTTAAGACTTTATCCCTCTAACCAGTTTAGTTGCACATCTCTGCACTCTCTCCAGCTCATTCATGTCCCTCTTAAGGACTGGAGCCCAAAACTGCTCTGCATATTCTAAGTGAGGCCTTACAAGGGAGTTATAAAGATACAAATTTATTTGTCAAATCCTTAGATTTAATGCCCTTTTTAATGCAAGTACTTTGTTTTCTTTAGTATAGCCACAGAATGACATTGCCAGGAATTAGACAACTTTTTATCTACAAAATTCCCCAGATCCTTCCCATTTAAGGAAACTCAACACACTGCCATTTAGTGTATAACTTGCATTTATATTTTGTGCATAACCTTGTATTTATCAACAATTAACCTCATTTTCCCAAGTAAAAATACTCTGGTCCAGGTCAACATTCCTTAATTCCTTAATTTAACCAGTAATCTTCTGTGTGGCACTTTATCAAATGCTTTAGCAAAGTCTAAGTAAATCACATCCACTGCCATCCCAGAAGCAAGGTCTCTGCTCACCTTCTCGTCTTGGGCTGTGCCAGCTAACTTGAATGCCTTAAAAGTAGAGATGGGCGAATCTAGGCAGATTTGCTTTGCCGGAAAATTCGTGAATTGGCGAAAAATCAGCAAAACGATGCGCGTCTCGTTTTTGCCGTGCGTCATGTGGTTTTCAGAGCGTGACTCGTTTTTTTTGGGGGGGGCGAATTTTTTCGGGTGTTTCACAAATTTATTCGCTGGTGGCAAATCGTGGAAATTCACCGCGAATTCGCTGCTGGTGAATAAATTCACCCATCCCTACTTAAAAGCACTTATTATATTACCCACCTCAACATCAACATCATGAAGGGATTGCTAATCTACTTCAATGAAAATGAATATGTAAAGGGAAAAGCAATATAGTATAGAGTAAAAGTAACCCTCTGATATGTATAATACAACTGGAAAATGTTGGACTAATAGCAGCTTCTTTGTATTGGAGTCATAATTATTTTTTCATTTAAAGTACGGATGTGCACAGGAGGAACAGACAGGGAAAAACAAATCCTGAACCCCCTACTCCAGCAAGCAGCAGTGAGGACAGTACTGGCAGCTGGTCACAACTGGCCAATGAGGAGGAAAATCCAGAGGACACCAGTAGTTTTCTGCAGCTTAGTGAACGCTCCATGAGGTGAGTGGGCAGATCAGGGGGTAGTACTTGAGAGAGTAGAAGTGTATTCAAGCATCACAATGTGGGGAAGATAAAGAGCAGAAGAAATGGGGTAAAACAGAAATGGTTCTACTGTAAAATTTGGGGCCAGGCTTTGATGAAAATCTCAAAACCTGAGATTCTGTCAGTTGGTTTGCCCCTGACTCCTTTGACATAGGGGTCAGACTATGTTTGGGCAGTCAAGTCTTCCATGCAGTTTGGGTCTCTGTATTCCCCCTACAGCAAAGCTAAAGCTGGACAGTCTCATGATTCCCAGATAGTATTTACCTTAAGGGAAAGAAGTAAAACCCAATCTCCTATATGGTGGGGATGCACAGTGGCAAACATCCTTCATACATGCTATCAATTACAATTTTATATAGCACCCTTGTATTAAATGAGAACTAAAGTCTCAGTCACTTGGGGGGTGCCCATAGGAAAAAAAGGGATGTTTGTTTTTATATTGTAACTTGTGTAGACTGACCCCAATTAATTCCTGTTTGGTTGCTCTTGAAACCAGGCCTTTGAACAGAAAGACTTATGGTCAAGAGACATAGACACCCTCATAGGTGGAGGATTGCAAGCATTATGGACAGCCAAAAGGAGAACCAAACCCTTAATCATAAAAACCCATACCAGGTCCGTACTGAGAATTAAAATAGGCCCTGGTATTTCAGGTACAAATCAGGCCAAATCAGCCCACAGAGAGGCTCAAACAGCCCCAACCAGCCCATTAAATACTGACTTTCTATGGCATCTTATAGCTGCCCCTCTGGCATTTGCCAGAACCCACAGATTGCCAGTCCAGGCCTGCCCCTGCCCTACATAGACCACTCTCCCTGCTCCCCCCAGCCTAGGTGTTATCATCCGTAATTGCCCCTACGTCTTTACTTACATCTTACTGGAGATTCAGCACAGCGGAGCTCACAGACGCCATCTTCTGGCTCTTCAGTCTTCTTTGGGTCTTCTTCCTTCACTTCAGCAATTTCTGTGACTTTCGGCACATGTGCAGTTGTCACACTTATAGGGCAAATAGCTGAGGAACCCGTGAGCTCCGTTGTGCTGAATCTGCAATGAGGAGTAAGTAAGACTTAGGGGCAATTATGGACGGTAACACATGGGAGCATTGGGGAGCAGGGAGAGGGTTCTATGTAGGGTTGAGGGGTAGGGTTTTTTATGATTAAGGGTTTGGTTCTCCTTTTAGGTGCTGCTACTTATTTATGCACCACAGTAATCAGAATTCTGGGAATACCCATGGTCTTCTTCCCACTCACAGCAGTGAGAATTGTCAGTAGTAGTAGGTATTTCGGGTGTTTCTTGAGATTCTTAAGAGACATCCACCTGAATATACAAGGTTCCTAAGGGTGATGGCAAATGTGGAGATTAGTTGCTTGCAATAAATATTTTCTACCACAAGCAACTAATCTCCTAAAAAATCTTTTCCCACCAGCAATAATCACTTCAGAAAAACGAAGTGATGCATACGTTGTCCCCCCAGTGATTTACATTATTTGTTGGTGGGAAAGCATTTTCATGAGACTAGTCACCCTTTGTAGAGGAGATTTATCGTGGGCAGCTAATCTCAACATCTTCCATAGCCCTTAAGGCAGGTCTACACAAGGAGATTTGGAGAGATTAGTCGCCCCAGCGACAAATCACCCCATCTTTTGGGCGACTAATCTCCCCGAATCGCCCAAAAGATGAGGCGATTTGTTGTTGGGGTGACTAATCTCCCCGAATCTCCTCATGTAGACCTGCCCTTAGTGTCATTTGAAATGATGTATTTAAATTGAAGATGTGATTAGAATTCCAGTAAAGGTTAACTTCTTGGCTTTGAAGTAAAGGTGAGTCAGAGATTAATGATTACTATGTTTTGTTTTTAGGAATTTAGGATCTTTGACATTAACCACAATGCATGTGTTTTTGGAATGAATTTTTGGATTGAAATCCAGGGTGCATCCTTAGCCAAGAATTGATCAAATAGCATCCATTAAGGTCCATTTATGGAACACTTGTGTCTGTAGCTGTCAGAGGTTCAACCTCCACTCTACACTTTGTGCCAGATTAAAAATTCAGCACAAGAAACCCTTGTACTTCATAGGCAGGCAGTAAATGCATTGCTCCCCTACAACTTAGTTTTTTTGTTGCTTGCAAATCTAAACACACACACGCAAAGAGTCATTCCAGGGAATACCCATACTGCAAACACCCATCAACACTTCTAAATTAAGGTGTCACTGTATAACCTTTGTGCTTCAATCTAGAGTACAAAAAGCAGGGCACACTTTTCACCAGTCACAATAACAATGGAGCCACAGTGCTAGGAGGACAAAGATAAAAATCAAGAAATTATGTTTTTTTAATCTCTCTCTGAATTTCTGATACCATTCCTTTGTTGTGCTTGTAGCAACAGTAACAGCAGTACTGCGAGCAGTGCAGGAGCCATGGACCTGGAAGCCTATATGGAGTTAGTTTCAAGCACTGCTACTGCTAATATGTGAGTATAGAGTAACAGTACATTGTTCCCCCTGTTGTATGTTTGCAGGTAGAATTTTATGTATGTAATTCTGGCATTAAAGGAATTCAGTATAAAAATAAAAACTGGCAAAATAGGTAGGGTATGCAAAATAAAAAATGTTCTCAATACAGTTAGTTAGCCAAAAATGTAATGTATAAAGACTGGAGTGACTGTATGCCTAACATAATAAACCAGAACACTACTTCCTGCTTTGCAGCTCTTTTGGTTTCCACTGATTGGCAGCCAGGCAGTAATCAATCAGTGGCTTGACGGGGGGCCACATGGGTCATAACCGTTGCTTTTGAATCTGAGCTGAATGTTTAGATCAATTGCAAACTTAAAGTATCAAACTAACTCAGAGTTAGAGAGCTAAAAAGTAGGAAGTTGTGTTCTGGTCTGTTAGACATCCAATCACTCCAGCCTTTATACATTAAATTTTTGACAAACTAACTATATTAGAAACATTTTTTATTTTGCACGGTCTAGTCTGGTTACCCAGTTTTAATTTTTACACTGAACTGTTCCTTTAAGAGAAATACTCATGGAGGCATTCAGAAATAAAAAGTAGTTTGACAAATAGTCTGTTGAGAATGATAGCTTAGACAATTTTGCAAGCTTGCAATCTGCAATTATTCTTAAAGGGCACCAATCATAACTAAAATAATTTACTAAGTAAATATGCTATGTGAACGTTCAAGAAATCTGATTTTAAAAACAGTTAGAATTGCTTGTATAATGTAAATCATCAGCTCACTATACCTTCTGCAAAATCTCCCCTATCTCCACTGCAGTTCTAGCTGAGGCAGGCATCTTGGATTTCACTGACTCCTCCTACCTATATCTTCACAGCCAACTGTAGCTCTGAAATCTCACACATGCTCAGTTGAAATTTCTTGCTTCTAAGCTATTTTGAAATCTGCCAAACTTCTGTGTTAGTGCTGCCGCCTTCTGGAAGTTGGCGTGTGCCCTTCTCAGGATACTTCTAGAGTTTACTAAAGCTAGGCATTCTGGGTAGAATACTCAGGGTGTGGTACAATCTGAGCATGCTCCTGAACTCATTTGCATTTTGTAGTCACAGTATGGACTTCCTCAGTGAGAGAACCCATTTGATGGGATTTTTTAAAAACTACAATTTAAAAAAAAATGTAGTTTGAGTAAACATGTCAGGTTGTTAATATGTGTTTGATTTTGGCTGTGATTGGTGCCCTTTAAATCAAATTTTTACCCCTCTGAAGCTGAATTGAATATTTTAAATGAGATGTTTCAACATTTAATTTGTATTTATTAGATATCCAGACACAGTTGGGAATATGGAGCTAGGTTTGGGAAATGTGGCCTGTCTGTAGTTACAGTAGCTGAAACTGTGTGTAGATCCTCATTCTGTTTATTTCTCCTAGAAATGTAGAAGAGAAACATCTGACTAAAGACCTGCAGGACAATCTGGATGGTAAGAAACTGCTCAGAGTTCAATTAGTTCATTAACTAATTTTCCATAACCTTGTTTGTAACATACATACATACATTATTCAGCTTGGCACCAGACAGTACCACACAAAAGGGACCATTTATGATCGCAGTTGCTGTCTCCCAAAAATGAACGTAAATGTTTTTTACTTGCATCCAAAGTCCTTCTTGCACTTGCAAGTTTTGTCTCCCAATTCCATTGTGCCGCAGCAGTCTTTTTGAATGAATTGCAGGCATGTTTGCCAAATGACTCAAGCTAATACTGGTGCTACTGTAGGGCCACCTTGATCGTAGTTCTAGTGTTCCCAATGCAGCCAGTGGCCCCTAAAAAATCAAACACAGCTGTCATTTTGATGCCAATTTTGGAAACAATGATTTACGTACTTAGAAAATCTTCAGCAAATGACGTCAGAATCATCAAGCGCATTTCGGGTACAGACAGTTATGCTGGAATTATGGTGGGAAATGCTGCATTCTGGGTAAAGACTCTGACACAATTATGTTTTTTTTATGTATTTTTCAAATGCATGCTGAGAGCAAATAAAAAATCCATATTTTGCATTTATATGCATTTTTAAACCCCCACTAAGCAGATTTTGTCAGTTCCAAACTCAACCCCTATTCTAATGGTTTCTAAATGCACATCAAGCGCAATAAATTGCGTCTAATCAAAAGCAATGAAATGCGAATGGAGTAAATGTGACTCAGCACACTCATGAGTACAGCCAGGCAGAGTATAATGAAATAAATTAGCAAATGTGTTTAGATGAGCTCAAAAGTGCTCTCAAAGCTCTCAAAGCTTACGTCATCGTTCCACATTCTGTTATGAATTGTTCAACAGCACACAGAGGTTCAACTTGATTGCACTCATGTTTGCATCAAATTCTAAATAGTATGAGCTTTATTTGTATTATTTAAAAATATTGAAGCAGACTAAATTATTGTCATTCAAACACCCTCCAGTAGAGTTTTCTGGGTTCCAGAGGGACAAGAAAACTTACCAAACTAACCAATCAGTTTGCTGTTTGAATGTAACCATATACTTGGTTGTCATCACCTGAAAAAAACACTTTTTATTATATCACCCTTTGTACCTTCTGAGCACAGCCATGGTATTAATTGTATCATCATAAAATATACTCTGTATACTGTCTACCTCACCTCTAACTGCTAATTGTTCCTATTCTAATGATCGTCAGAATGTACCTCTGGGCTATCAGTGGGCACGGGCAGCTTCCAACATGAAGTATCTGTTCTAAACATTGACCTGGAGTCAGACTGCACTGAATCAGAATTACACACAACCTTGCAGTGGATTGCTGCCTCAGAACTGGGAATTCCTGCTGTCTTCTTCAGGAAATCCCAGGAACAGAATATCCAAAAGGTAAAAAAAGAAGAACAAAATTATATTACTAGACTGAGGGGTTATTAAATGAAAATCAGAGTAGAGTATCAAAATGCAATCTAATAAGAGGTTAACTGTAAACACAAGGACATAAGATATTTCTACCTGGGACTGGGACAAGTAATAACACAATCCCTAAAACTCTGTTCCCTGTAACAGTGTGAAGCCAAACAAACATTGCTCCTTGTAATAGAAGGACCCCATCTGTAACAATGCTCCCCGTCTGTGACCCCAACAAACAATTAGAAGGCCTTCAACATGGTACACACAGGAAACAAAACCAACTCAGATAGAGTAAACTTTGTAGGGGTTTGAGTAATCGCATCAGTAATGAAACAGAAAAGTTAGTGCATGGCTTACAGAACTGCAAAAACTTCACTCTACAGAGGAAGCAGAACCTACGGCTGCAGGGGGGCCCAGGAGGCCTTAATTCATATAAAATTCCAATAAATATTTTTTTTAAAAACTGCTCAACCCCTAGACATTTTGGGAGCCTGGATAATGATTTGCTTTGGCATCAGTAATATCTAGTTACACCACTGACACTGGGGGATACTTGTATTGCAGCAACAATAACCTCCTTTTATATAGACTTCCTAGAGCTCAGAAGCAATATGTTCATTTTATCTATACCTACATTACTATGTCATCTTGCTTGCAATATCCAGTCTATATTCCCTAAAACGTTTTTAATGAAGTTATGAAAGTTCTAATACACTATAGACCCAGTTTGTCCTTGATAGCTCTAATGAGACCACCATACCAGGGAATCTTTGTCTAAGAGAGAAGGCTATAAATACACTAATCTAGAGTGTCCTGTCACTTCAACCCTAAAAAAGCAAAATTGGCTTAGTCTATGTACAGGTACTTTATTTATTCCAGCAGGTACCAACTCACAGATAGATCATTGTGCATGACGTACCTATGTCTGTTCGGAGCACCTGAAATAAAAGTTTGGACAACTCCTTTCACAAATAAATAAGAGACTGTTGCCTATAAATGAAACTTGTGCATATACTGGTATGTGGGTTAGCCAAAGTTTTTATAAGAAAGAGGTTTGTATTGTAATATAAACAGGTTCTCTCTTGCACCAATTATATCCTCTAACCCAAACATTTCCTGCCCTTCCTCGTCTAGTTCCTTGAAGTCACACATTTAGTTCAAGCAAAGTCCTGGAAAGTGGGAGACATCTTCAGCGCCTTGATTCTTCATTGCAAGATGCAGAAGCAGGGGAGCAAAACACCGGCCAGCTTTTTCGATTGGCTTCTGGAACGCGGATAAGGAATGTTAGAGATTTCCAACAAGCAGGTGTCAGCCATGAGTTTCTAGGCTTGCCTGTCTCATCAGTCCATAGACAGACAACAGTGTACAGCGACAAAAATAGAATTGCCAGATTGTATATTTAGAATGTATTAGAAACACGTTTTCTAGGCAAGTGGACCATTCTTAATATTTTTCTAATAAATATAAATAAGATGTATATATATACATACACTCACACCTATATATATATATATATTGATTAGAGCTGTGTTTAAGTGGACTGTGGTTATTTTTTTTACAGTAATGGGAAATTTCATTTTAATTGGCTCTATAATGTGTGCTTGACATACATGTATTCTTCACTTCTTAATATATTGTTGAACTGTGGACTTGATGGAAAATGTACCAGCCAGTTCCAGACTGCGGACATTTCTACCAGACATTCAGAGAAAATGTTAAATTGTATTTTGGAGATGTAGGATTCTACCAACATCAAAAGACTGCATATTTTATAAAATGTGAGAGAAAAGATTATTCCGGACAATAGGATTCCTTGTTTGGAGGTATCAGATAATATATATATATATATATACAATCAGGCTGAAACTGATGCTTTGATGGCACAAAAGAAACAGAGTAAGTGGGTCATTATTCAATATAAAAATATTGCAGTATGAATGTACAGTGTTATGGGAATCCTTGAAGGCTGCATGGCATTTGAGTAGTCATAAATATATCTATTTCTTCAAAATAATGACAGTTTGAAGGTGGGTGTTATAATTGATCTGGAATACATATAAGAGGGTGGAAAATGTATAATTTATTTTAATATATTTGAATTCATAAAGCAATTGATTTCCATCCATCTTAACCGTGCATCATGCATATATAGCAATGGCCAATAGATATTCACATGGCAACTGAATAGTAAAAGAGTATGGGGCAGATTTTGTACAGAATTCACATCAGCTTATTAAAGGAAATGTAAATGATTGTAAAAATTGCTCAGAGCTCTCTTCTCAACCATTCTGCAGTTAACATTATTAACATTATCAGAGAGCCAATCAAAGCCCATCAGGAACGTTTTGCAGGCGTGTGTTGATCCCCAACTCTTTTTACGTTTGCGTGGGAGTAATACGCTGAAGTTCACAAATTCTGGGTCTGCAGTTGGTGTGAGAGGTTGACAGAAACCACTTGTGTGGGTAACACCAAGCGGCATAGTGAATTCATTCTAATTAAGGACCCTGGTCAATGAGGATCTGTAATTAAGTGGCTATTGTGGTGTCAAAATACAGTCATATGAAAAAGTTTGGGAACCCCTTTGGAGTTTTGTTTATCAATGGCTGAGCTTTCAAAGTAGCAACTTCCTTTTAATATATAACATGCCTTATGGAAACAGTAGTATTTCAGCAGTAACATAAAGTTTATTGGATTAACAGAAAATATGCAATATAACAAAATTAGACAGGTGCATAAATTGATCATTCCATGACCCTACATCGGGGGTGTCCAAACTTTTGGCTTCGAGGGCCACATTGGAAGAAGAAAAATTGTCTGGGGGCCACACATGAAATACACAAACACTTTTGATTTGTAAACGTAAAGAAAATACACAAAAAACTATACCAGTTGGATAACCAGATGGAGCTATAGCCTGGGACACCTGGATATTAAATAGACTTATTATTATATTATTATTACTAAATGGGCAATGGGCAGAGTCCCCCTCCTTCTATATCCTTTGCAACATGAAGTTTTCTCAAGAACTGAGCGTTTCAAGCTGGGCCGCATTCATATCCATCCGGGGCCACATTTGGCCCTCGGGCCGCAGTTTGGACACCCCTGCCCTACATTGTTTGCTGGTCAGCTGCAATGAACAGTAGATAAGGCTGTTGTTTCAAATCTTTACATAAACAGTGTCAAAATGTCATTTTTGGATTTATTTTTAATCTGGCAGTTTGACAGATAGACTTAGGTTTTCAGGTGTTAGAGTTCAGCAATGGCTCTGAACTTTAACAGCCTACTGATCATCTAAGTCCCAGAAAAAGAACCCACATTGCATTGATTGAAAAACAATGTGACTTTATCAGTACAAATGTGATCCTAAGATCTTATGCTCAGAGGATCCAGTAGGATAACACTGATACAAGTCAAAACAAAGAGCAAGAATTGATGAATCTGACCCTATATTTCCCAGAATTTCTTTTTTCAGTTACAATATTTTTATACCAGATCTGTCTAATTCCTGCCCCCAGCTCGGCTAGATTACATACATTTGTTGATCGTCAGTTACTGAGCATAATGACTTGAAGTAACCTTGGATTCTTTGCTATGCCTTTGGATTGGAAAGTCTCAGATTAAAAATGAAACCCAGAGCACTGACAATCTGCTCATCTTCCCTTTCATGCACAGAACACAGTGACCTGAGTCCTTCATTTCAGCCGTCATGACTGGAACATTGTGGCTTTATTCCAGAACAGCAACTGTAGGAGCACATTGATCTTCCATTTCAGATAGGAATGACTTTAGGACATGGGCCTTCTACATCTACACTGCATCTTTTCTCATTTTAAAGGCATGTTCATCCTAGACTTCGCAATTTGATGGAGACATTTAGATTTCCTACTGGGTGCACTAAAGGTTAGGCAGGATCTACTTAGAGAAAAGATTGAGCTCCATGAACGTGTGTCCCATCATCCTCTACTATGTCATAAAAAGGCACATTTACAAAACAAGTGCAAATCTGTTTATCCACAGTGCAACATTATCTCCAAGAATGAGCATGCGTTGCATTATGGGATGTCATGTTGTCATCAGTGTGGGTGTAAATTGTGTCAGTTCCAGCACTTTGACGAATTCATCATGGGGATCAGTGTTATCATTTAAAAGGATTCTGTCATTATGTGTATGGTATAGTTTGTATTACTAAATTACACTGTGTACATTGCGCATAATTCATTCCACCATTAAAAATTTTATTCTTGAATTAATAAATGTATTTTTTTAGTTGTTATATTTGTGTGTAGGCAGCTATCTCAGGTCATTTTGTCTGGTCATGTGCTTTCAGAAACAGCCAGTGCTGCACTATGGAACTGCTTTCTGGCAGGCTGTTGTTTCTTCTACTCAGCGTATCTGGGGGAGTCTCAGTGGGAACTGGATTTTTACTATTGCCTGCTGTTCTTATATCAACCGGGGAGTTGTTATCTTGTTACCTTCCCAATGTTCTGCTGATGGACTGCTGGGTTGGGGGGGGAGAGGAGTAATATCAACTTGCAGTGCAGCAGTAAAAAGTGACTGAAGTTTATCAGAGCACAAATCACCTAACTGGGGTCACATGGGAATCTGACAACATGTTTAGCCCTATGTCAGATTTCTGTTTCAAGTTTAAATTCATTGTTCCTCTCTCAGCATCTGTTTCTCTTCATTCTGTCTTCATACAGCAGTTTGGTGTAAGATGTAAGATTCAATTTATGTTATAGGGGGGCTTCCTTTTGCCTAAAAGATTAATTAGAGCTCACTCTAATAACTGATTCCAGTACAAACAAAATCTAACAAAATAACTTCCTTTTGCACAGATTATGCATGTAGAGAGACATGATGGCTGGTGATTACATCTTCTAGATAAAAGGAGCCCCCCTATAAGATATATTGGATCATTAATCTGACACCCAACTCCTGAATGAAGACAGAATGAAGAGAAACAGATGCTGATAGAGGAATAGTGAAGATAAACTTGATTCTTTCAGAAACAGTCCATCATTTTTAATTGATTGTATTTAGAAAGTTTATTTTTTCAGTATACTGAAGTTAACATTAAGGGGCAGATTTACTATTATTCCCCAAAAAAATTCGATTATCTTCGATATTCGTTTAGCATTCGATTTTCGAACGCTAATCGAATAGTTTTAGGCATTCGATCTTCAATCATTCGATAATCGAATAACAATCGAATAATGATCATTCGAATTAATTATTCGATCATTCACATAATTTGTACGTTTCGAACAATCGAAGACTTTGATCGTACGAATCCTATTCGATCAGGCCTTAGCCTCAGAAGCCTATGGGAGGGCTCCCATAACAATTAAATCCTTGGCTGATCGAATATTCGATCATTCGAATCTTTTCGATCATTCAATCGTTTATTTGATGATCGAATAAGCCAAATTTGCATATTCGACCAATCGAATTTTTCCTACGATCGTTGTTCTATCGAATCCGATCGAACTTCGATCTATTCACGTGAATTTAGAAAATCGGCCCCATAATGTCCATTTTCAGGATTGTTCCCCTTTATGTAAATTAGTCCTTGTAGATAATTTGTGAAACATATTCAGAATAGATTAACTATTCTTCCTTCCTCTAACCTGAAATTTTATTTTTTTCTCTGATCACTGGTACTAGGGCCGGAAGTAGGCTGCCTTGAGCACAAACTTTTTAAGAATTAGGTTGTGAGTTTCTGAAAATATATTTATTGAGGCCTGCATAGTAGCAAACATTCTCTCTCCAGACCCTTCACTTTATAATCGATCTGTGCCCACCACTAATTGCTTGGGTGGGATTGTGGAGAGGTAGGCAGATTGCTGCTCTTTCATTGGGTAACAAAACTCCTTGGCTTGGCTCTACTGGGATCAGCAACTCTGAAACTGCTGGCTAAATGTTGTGGCTTTTATGACTATATGTTATACTACTTCTACTTTGCCTTTGCATTCATCTTCCAGTAAATAATTCCCAAGCATTTTCTAGTTGCTAGGGGCAGTGGTGGTCCTAAAATGCATGGCACACAACAACTGATATATAATTCCTTTTCATTGTTATAGGGACTGATTTAATATACATCATTTTGCCTTCTTGAAATTAAGCCATATTATCTTCTTTTGATGTAGTCGATACAACTGAAAAATGTATTAACAGTGTTGAGTTATATATTTTCCTGAATATAAAAATGATGTAAAAAAAAAAACTATATTGTGGGAGTTGATGTATTTCCCGTTTAAATATACTCAGGCATATCAGTGCTATGCTGCTAATAAAGTCATTATAGATTACAATGCCTATAAGGGCTGCTACTTAAAAACAGCACATGGAGGAGTAAAGGTGGCTGAAACATTCTCAGAATGCTACTGTATGAAATGGTGGCAAGAATATATCTAGAGTATGTTGTTCCCCTTTTCTCCCTTAAACCCTTCTCATGCCACTTTATCATACATTGAGGTTAAAATATACTGAAGGATATTCTTTTAGTTATTAAATATTTCCCCAGAAAAATGAAGTTGCAGAGTTTTTAAAGGGTATCAACAATGTAAAACTGCTGTTCGGGGCGCTTTTGCAATTCATTTTATTTCTAGTTTTCAAGATATTTCCAGATTTCATACTGCTTATATGATGACTCCAAAAAGCGCCACCTGCTGTTCAGTTCAGCAGACTGCCCGGCTTCTCTGCTCATTCCATTAGGTTATTTTTTTTTTTTTTATTCACTTCCTGCTGAGCAGACAACTGAGCAGAGAAAGGTCAGATAACGCTTCTCTGCTGAGTAACTTAAAGGGGTAGTTCACCTTTAAGTTAACTTGTATGTTATAGAATAGTCAATTCTAAGAAACTTTTAAGTTCTCCTTCATTGTTTATTTTTTTATAGTATTTAAATTATTTGCCTTCTTCGTCTTCTGACCCCATTTAAAAAACAAATACTCTCTAAGATTATAAATGTATTGTTATTGCTACTTTTTATTACTGATCATTCTATTCAGACCCTCTCCTATTTATATTCCAGTCTCTTATTCAAATCAATGCATGGTTCATACCTCCCAACTGTCCCTCTTTTGAGAGCTTAACCCACAGTCACTCATTTGTACTGGAAAGTCCCTTTTTTTCTCTGCACTGAACAGCCAGAAAAAGAAACAAAGTTTCTAACTTAATTGGCTTTTGGCAGAGAGCCCAGAGCAGCTAACAGGTGCAACTAGCATACTGTAACAATTTTGAGATAAGAAAATAAGTAATTGTAACAGTTTAGATAAGGAGAAAGGGGGTGTGGCCACACTACAAGAAAAAACTATCTTTGTCTTTTTACTTCCAAAATGTTGGGAGGTATGCATTGTTGCTTGGGTAAACGCAGAAAGCGACGCGCTGAAGTTGACCCGACGCGCGTCAAAAGCGTGCCGCGACTCGATTCACAAATTTTTCGCCAATTCGCAAATTTCTATGGAAATTCGAGAATTTTTCGGCAAAGCGAATCACGGGAGATTCGCCCATCACTATTTGCTGAGCAAATAAACATCAGAAGACTCTTCTTTGCTCCGTAATTGAATTTTTCTGATGGCTGACTTGTCAGCTGGCACTGCGGTTTCAAATGTGTTTTATTTTTGTCTTTCAAACTAAAACAAAAGTGCATAGAAGAGGCAATTTCCAGAATGTCCCAAAACACTTTCTAAAATTCAGTAAAATATTAGTGTTCCTTTGTATTACGATTATACAGAGAAACAGATATGTTTGCCCGCTATACTATTGAACATGTTTCTGTTGCTGGAAATGATATAATAAAAGGTCACACCTTCTCACATTATTAGCTAATGAATTGTTTGTTTGGTAGGGCTTGACAGGAAGAGCACAAGATTAATGAGCCAGCTGCTGCTGCTGCTGCTTTTTCTCCCAGTGTAATTTGTTGCAGATTGTGTAATATTAATAAATAAATGTTATGTGTCACCTGCACTTAATTACTTTGTGTTTATTATGCAGAACTGCATCCATGCCTTGCTCCATGAACTGGCCACCTTCTATATCTTCAGAAAAACTTATTGTATTGTGTGTAGTTAAGCCAACACTATGGGGCAAATTTACTATTATTCACCTAAAACCCCTCGAATCTGTTCGAAATTCGATAAGCATTCGACTATCGAATGCTTATCGAATAGTTT
>CM044439.1:141986722-142017616 GCA_024363595.1 Xenopus borealis
TGTGCGGAGCTCACAGGGGGTGCTACCTCAGAGGCCCCCGAATCCTGCTGTGAGCTCCTCCACATACAAAACCAAGTCCTTTTGACCCCGCACACTGTCCATACATTTCGCTTCTTTATGGCAACAATCGGAGAAGGGATTATCCAGGAGTTCCTGCAGTTTTTTCCCAGTGTCCTGTCAGTCCCATCTGACCCTATTTGTCCATAATCTAAGCTGTTGGTCTTGAGTTTAAAGGGAATGTCAACCCCAAAAGAAATCTTTTTACCTAAGAAAATATAATTCTAAGCAACTTTGAAGCAGCGGTGTAACTACTCGCTGGTGGGCCCTGGTGCAGGATTGGCCCCCGGGCCCCCTTATCGGGCTCTCCCCATATGAATTGCACATTGGAGTTCTCCTAGCCTTTCCGGCGGGCACTGAGAGGGAGCGGGTCCTGGTGCAATTGCACCCCCTGCTCCCCTGGTAGTTACGCCACTGCTTTGAAATATAAAATAATTAGGTTTTCTATGATTTTTTATTTATTTGTATGAACAGGATCCGTTATCTGGAAACCCATTATCCACAAAGCTCTGAATTACAGAAAGGCCATCTCCCATAGACTCCATTTTATCCAAATAATCCTAACTTTGAAAAATAATTTCCTTTTTTCTGTAATAATAAAACAGTCCCTCGTACTTGATCCCAACTAAGATATAATTAATTTTTATTGAAAGCAAAACCTGCCTATTGGGTTTATTCAATGTTACAGAAAGATCCATTATCCTAAAAACCCTAGTGTTGTGTTTGGTAGCCGAGGATGAGGAGCGTATAACAGGGCTTTATTAACAGGTTCATGCAGCCATTACATAACAGCAGTACTTCCTACTTTCACTTTCAAGCTGTACAGAAAGTCCTGTGTATATACAGTACAAGTCCTGTGCACAGTGACACCCGCAGGCCATGTGTATAAACCCCACACTTAGGTCCCGAGCATTCTGGATAATATGTCCAATATCTGTATTTCTATTAAAAGCAGTGTCTGTCCCTTTCTATTCTCTGCCCTGATGGCTCAGACAGTATATACAAGGATACAAGGCAATTGATTAACAGACCTGTCTTTGCTTGGAAAGGCTTTTGCAAATTCTGCTTTCGATAGCAATTGTTTTTACAATTAACTTTAAAAGCACCTACATTTTGTAATACAATTATCTTGGAATGTTGCTTAGAATGACCTTTCCTTTTATTAGGGTAGGAGCAGATGGGCAGATTCAGGGAGATTTAGTCGCCTGGTGACTAATCTTCTCTTCTTTTGGGCGACAATCTCCCCGAACTGCCTTTCCGCTGCCTTGCATCAGCTGTAATGAAGAATCGTCTGCGCTAATGCACCTGCGGTGCGGCGTTTCCTCGTGAGGCAACTTCAGAAATCGAAGCAACGCTTTCTGGATGGGTTTCTGTATAATGCACCCCCTACTTATATTTGGAAATCTATTTGATATTTATTCATGGAAACAGTGGGTCAGAGTTTTTATGACTCTGCTCTACTCTATAAAGTTATATTGTCTCCTCTGTGTAATAATGTAACAATGATTTAATGTCAACACATTTATTCAATGGGAAAACTAGCAGGCATTAATCTAAAGCCTTACTCAGCACTGAGTGTTTTATTCCAGGCGTTTACTCTGTCCTTGTGCAGAAATGGAAAGGAGTGTTAATGACGTGGAAAGACCTCCCTGCAGGAAGGGTACAAGGAAGCTTCTAGGAATGTTCCAACTGACTAGTCTTTCGCCATTTAGATCACTTGTAGTTTTTATGGCTATTCGCATGAATAAATACCATTATTCATATTGAGTAAAAATGTGTGCAGTAGAGTGTAGCTTTTATTTTGAATCTGTCCTGCCTGTTTAACTCATTGAGTCCAAAAGAGAAGCGACAAGACGTGGCTGCAGTGGAGATAACGGAACAGCACTAATATACTAATTAACTGTACGGGATATGACATGTACCTATCACCAGCGGGTTCTTTATTGTACTTGAAATAAGATCTTGGAGGCCATAAAATCCAACTAAGCTTGAGATTACTATAATACACCTAATTTTTTTTTTAATTTTCATCTCCCGGTTTCAGTGACACCCATGTGAGCAGTGCAATAGTGCAAAGTGCAAGTGTCCCCAGAGTCCTACCCAAAGGCATGGGCTCTTACTCAAAAGCCAACGGCCAAGGCACGGACGGCTTAAGAGCCGTTGGACCCACTTCGCCGAAGCTAGGTGGGTCCTGTCTTCCCCGGCCCCTCCGGCACAAACGAGGGGCTAGGGTCACTAGGCTCATCTTCGCCGAAGCTAGGGAGAGCCCCATTACCCCAGGTTCCGGCCGAAGCTTCACCCGGAGCACCAAGTCCTTGGCCAGGAGGCAGAGCCCAAAAGGACTCTATGTGCCACCCTTAGCCCAGACGTGTGCAAAAGACAAGACAAACTTGACAAACGTGACAAAAACTATAATAAAGATAAATTTTTCAATAAGTGCATTAAGTGTTTTGGGGGTGCATTAGGTGTTTTGGGGGTGCATTAGGTGCTTTTGAGTGCCCTAAGGCCCGGCTAATACTGTATATCCCAGCTACTCATTTGGGTACTGTCCTCTCTCTGAACCATATGATGTTCCCTTAAAGGAGAACCAAACAAGTGACAAAGGTTGAGGAGACTGCCTCATACAGACTTAGATAAACAAAAGGAATTCTGGGAATGAATTCCAAATGAGCTCCAAGAAAACCCCCATTTGCATGGGTTTATCCTATAGGCTAAAGCTCACCCACTGGGTTTTCAAGCAAAAGCCAGGATAATAGCTGATCAGATTTCCAAACTGCAGACCGGTTTCCTTTCTTAAAGGAGAACTAAACCCTTAACATGATGGACAATAAACAATGTGCTAATGTATGTTTTTTTTCTACTAACGTGTAAGTGTGATGTGCATTTTAGCACTACAGCCATGCAGGGTTAGCATGCTGAATTTTATTCCGACCAGAACTCTATCTGCATGGAGTTTGTATCATTTGTGCGTGGGAGTTTTCCCATACATTAGAGCAGGTTAATTGGCTACGGATGGAACTGACTGTAGCAGGCAAATGAAACTGTAAGCACAACCAGGGCAGGGACTGATGTGAATGTTCATTTCTATGTAAAGCAATACATAACATGCTAGTGCTATATCATTAAAGAATATTGAATATTGTCACTGTTTTTCCCATGGTTGTGTATTATAGTGTGTGTTGTTAAATCTGTGTGCATCCCGATGTATACAAAGGATTCACAAACATATTTCTATGATTACTTTTGACATTATGCCTGTGTACAATTACAGCTGTGTGTGGCTTTGTGAATGCAACTCTGTGAGTACTTCCTTTTTCCCTCTGACACATCATCAGAAAAACTGATATCTGCAAACAGGACATGTATGATGTAAAGTTCATGCAATGCACAATGCAGGTCCTGCTGTGGCTGAGCACTGTAATGATTAAGCTGAGCTCAGGAGAGGTGGTTAGGAGAAAAAAATAGGATCAGACCACTGGAGTTTCTATGGAAACCGGCAATGCTATCTCTTCATTGGCTGTTAGACTGGACAGTGTGTTTAGTAATCTGAAGAACTGAGCATACTCATGAGCCAACAGCCAACGTAAATTACTGAGGAAGGGGGCAGAGGAGTAGAAGGAATTCTAAGTGATTAAGGGAATGCCACAGCCTCACTGTTAACCTTTTAACAACAAGTGCGGTAGTTATCTAATGATTTCAAAGAGGCTGATCATTGATTGTGGAGGGGTTTATATGCCCTTTAAGTTATATCTCATGCATATACTAGCATGACATTGTCTACTTGTGTGTTACTTGTGTACACATGTAGGTATTGGTGGCACTAATCTAAATGCCTCCAAGTGGAGATGCGCCAGTATCTGCTGCACACATATAATCCTTGTACTTACTGTATAAACAAACCTACTCTCAGCTTTGGGGTGTTTGTGTTTAGAGCTGATGTAGTTCTGCTGCTGCCCTCAGGCCTGGATCTGGAGTCAGTCATGAAGAACTGCCTCTCTTATATCTCCCACTAGCAACTAGGTGCCAGATACAGCCAACAATCTCAAGGTTGAACATGATGGGGCACATTTACCAATGGTCTGAATTTCAATTTCTTTTTGTAAGGCTATATTCCATCGAAGATGGACCTATTTTGATGAATAGGTCCATTTTTTATCAAATAAAAATCATTTGAATCATTCGAATGCATGATTCGATTCAAACGATTTTTTTAAAAAAAAAACCTTCGATTTTCCAGAACCTTTCCAGGAAAATTTTTCAGTACAGCTTCCAGGAGGTCGCCCATAGGCTACAATGGCAATTCGGCAGCTTTAAGGTGGCAAAGTGTCGAAATTCTAATTTTCAAATTTTTACAATTCAAATTGAATTTTGGCCTATTCCATAGTAGAAGTAGCCCAAAATTACGTAGAAATTCAAATTTAAAAAATTTAATTTTATTCGAATTTTCACTTCGACCCCTAGTTAATCTGCCCCGATGTGTTTAAAGGGCCAGGAAAGTCTAAAATAGAATAAGGCTGTAAATGCTGTATTTTGTATACTAAACATAAACATGAACTTACTGCACCACAAGCCTAATCAAACAAATGATTTATGCTTTCAAAGTTGGCCACAGGGGGCTGTCATCTTGTAACTTTGTTATACATCTTTGCAAGACTAGACTACATGCACATGCTCAGTGTGGTCTGGGCTTCTTAGGGATTGTCAAAAATGATCAAAAAACAAAGCTGCTTGAGTTCTGCATGGCTGGTAAGTAAGGTAGGGGCTCCCCCTGCTGTTCATAAGTATGATTGTTTCCCTGCCAGAAGTTAGGGACTGTCTGACAATTCCTATCCACAGCAGTAAATGAAGGGAGAATTTCACTGCATACAGTCAGGTTTCTTATAAAACGGTACACATTTTTTTATTGAAGTATATTGGAGATAGATTTATTTTTCATTAAAGAAAGTAAAAATGGGATTTTATTTCTTTGCATTTCCTTGCCCTTTAAACCCCACAGCCACTCGCCCACAGGACTCACTTCCCCAGGCCAGTCTGCATTCTCCTAGTTATACCACTGAATTAGTGAATAGTGTGAGTCTCGATGAACAATGATTTGTCAATTTCACAGAAAGAAAAACCTTTATCTACTGATGTTGGAAAGTGAATCAGGCTGCAGGTTTCTGACTTTCTAATTGTTTTTTATTAAAAACTTTATTACACTAAATAAAAATGGAAAACATTAAAACCAACACGTCAGCAGTCACAATAATACAGTAATAATAATTGCCCTTCTTCTGGTTGTAAGATTCAGCATAAGAAAACTGGGGGATTGTGTATTTTATATTCCTTATGTCCATGATATTTTGGTTGTTCCGATTCCTTAATGACTTTCTTTTGTAAGAGGAATTTCAACGCCATATTCGGCAAGTGTTGTCCTTGCTGCCTACAAAAGAAATGTGATTTTGCAAAAGACAGTTATGTAAAGTATTAGGTAGCAAAGGATATTACATAGAACATACAGACAGAGCTACAGTATATTTTGGGTGAAAGTAAAGTGTCATGTCAAGTTTCACAGGGAGGTTCCACTGATGTCTGAAGCAGGATCTCTAGCTGGAGAAGCAGTACAAGAGACAAAGCTCTAATTCTGGGAAATGTCATTTTCTACAGTATATGCAGAGTAAAGGTGACCATACACATATTGATCAATGTATAGGGCCCTCTGATAGGCTTTACCGATCGACATCTGTCGATCGGGCGGGACTAAAAATCACGTTGGATCGCGGCCGCATGTGTTCGTTGATGAGGTACCGCAATCCGACCACCCGTATCTCTTCTATTGTGATCTGATCTTTGGGCCCTACGGATCACCCTGATATCGCCCACTTCATGGTGGGCATATCGGGGAGAGATCCTCTCGCTTGGCAACATCGCCAAACGAGTGGATCTCTCTATGTATGGCCACCTTAAGGTGCAAAGTACAAAAAGGACTCAATCTGCCATTTTTTTGTACTCTGCACCATACCCTGCACAGTTTTGGGCTTATATAGTGCTCTTGCATCTCTGTCCAGTATAAAACCTCTGCCAGACTGCACTGATCTAAACAAACAGTATAACAAACAAGTGCAAATCTGTGCAGTGCAAGACTGAGGGATGACTCCAAACATGAAAGGTCCTTACTATGCCTTTTACCTGTTGGCTTAATTGCATACAAAAGAACTGACGATATAACAGTTTTTTGACATTGAATCAAACTCTTTGCACTTATCCAGTATTAAAAATGATGTTTATCTTTAAATTGACCTTTAGTATGATGTACAGAGTGATATTCTGACCCAATTTGCAATTGGTTTTCATTTTCTATTGTTTGTAGTATTCAAGTTATTTAGTTTTTTATTCAGAAGCTCTCCAGTGTGCAATTTCAACAATCTGGTTGCTAGGGTCCAAATTACCCTAGTAACCATGCACTGCTTGAATAAGAGACTGAACTATGAATAAGAGAGCCTTGTTAAAAATATTGGTAATGAAAAGTAGCAATAACAATACATTTATGGCCTTACAGAGCATTTGTTTTTAGATGGGGCAGTGACTCCTATTTGAAAGCTGGAGAGAGTTCAAAGAAGAGGGAGAATAATTCAAAAACTATAAAAAAAGAATAAATGAAGGTCATTGAAAGGTTCCTTAGAATTAGTCATTCTATAACATTCTAAAAGTGAATGTAAAGGTGAGACACTCCTTTAAAGGATAAGAAACCTTAAAAATGAATAGGACTATATATGCCATGTTTTATATTCTGAACTTATTGCACCAGCCTAAAGTTTCAGATTGTCAATAGCAGCAATGATCCAGGACTTCAAACTTGTCACAGTGGGTCACCATCTTGGAAAGTGACACTCACATGCTCAGTGGGCTCTGAGCAGCTTTGGGGTCGTCACAAATTATCCAGCAGAAAATGAGGTTGGTCTGTAATATAATCTGATGCTACAGAGCTGTTTATTAAAGGCTGATGATAGTTGCACTGGTTTCTGTGCTGCCATGTAGTAATTATCTGTATTAATTACTAATCAGCCTTATACTGTGACATTTCTATTCTATGTGTACTGTATATTGTGAGTGGGTCCCTAAGCTCAGTAAGTGACAGCAGCACAGAGCATGTGAATCAGTGAATCAGCAGAAAAGAAGATGGGGAGCTACTGGGGCATCTACTGGGGAGACACAGATCTTTACTGCTAAAGGACTATGGTTGCCTTGGGCTGGTACAGAAGCCCAAAACATAATGTACAACATTTTTAGCTACTTTTTTAGTTTAACTTTATTGTCCTTTAAGCTCAGGGCTGCCAGAGTTGCACCGCAGTTGGGGGTCATGTAGTCAGCTGAGGTTTCAGGCATTGACGACACACAGCAACTGAACTGTGGGCAATACTAGCATCAATATCGGGTTCAGATTATTAGCCATGTATTTCAAGTATGTCCTATATCAAATTGTTAGCATCTCATTAAAGCCCAAATATCAGTATCAGTTTATAAATACCTGTAATGATAGTATTTCCTTCATAGTTAAAGGCACAGGAGAAGATTTCATCTGTGTGCCCCTTGAGAACCTGGAGGCACTCCCCTGTGTGTGGGTCCCAGAGCCACGAGGTCTTATCAGAGCTAGCTGTTAATATGCGATTCCCCTGAGCATTAAAGCAGATCTAAGAAAGGAAAGATAATGGAGAGCTTTCAGCTAATGGGAACAGAGGCCTATGTGTCGATCACTAGTGCAAGGACTTTCCATACATTATAAAATACACAAGGAGGGTTTAAAGTTTGTCTGGCAGAACATCAGTGTTTACACAGATTAAAGCTTACCTGCACGTGTATGGGGCCTTACGACGGTCTTCCCAATTGATAGCTGGCCACGATATCGATTGGGAAGGTTTCATTTTTTGGATGACGACCCGTCAGAGCCCATTGATTCCGGGTTGTAATCCGATCATGGGGCCCTAGGGCCGAATGTTCGGATTCCCCCGATATAGCCCTGCCGTTAGTGGGCACATCAGGGAAAGATATTTTATAGTGTATGTCCAGCCTTACATGGATAGGTCAGATATTATCAACATTTTGTTTTAGTCAACCACCACCAACACTCACTATACCTACTGGAAGAACAGATGTATACTGTCTTTTTGCTGGTACTATATAAAGTGCATGTTGTGTACTGGGAAAGAGGAGTGAGATAGATGTAAATCTCAGTTACAAGTCAGCAGGCTGTTTTACAGCTGTTGCATAATGGATTGCACACTTCTTACAGATCTTTTCAAGTTTTCTGGCCTGTTTATGTATCATATTTCTATATAAATTTATATTTAATGTGCCCTTAGGGTCAACTGGAAAGCTAATCAATAATACACACAGTTTTTCCTTTAGTATACTGTATTCCTTAATATTATTACACATGTTTTATATGCACAGAACTGCAGCTTTCATGTGTTCTTTACCTCACATTCACCTTAAAGCACCTGCCTCTAGTTCCTAGGGGACTTTACCTGGGGGATTAACAGGAGCAAGAAAATGCTGATCCCTCGCTTGTTCAGCAGTATAATTCACCCCTATGATATATGTATTTATCAGGCCTAAGGGTTACCATTTTTGCAAAAAAAAAACAAAAAAAAAAGACAGTGATATGGGGTTATGGTCTGTTATAAAATAAAGCAATGGTAATTTTCTGCTGCAGATCTGTAATTGAGATTATCATGTACTGGCAGAATTACACTGAGTTTTGCCTGAGCGAGAATATCAGAAGGGAGTGGGCGTATGCTGCTCAGCATAGGAGAAGATTAATAAAGAGCGTGATTTGTACTGGAGAAGAAAAATAAAAAGGGTTATTATGTTTTAGATCATGAGGTTGCAACATTAATAAAACATGTCTCTTTCTTTGAGAATAATTCTGCACCATAGCTGCCCTATGGGATTTATATGGGATGTTTCCTGGTCAGGAGGCTGAATGTACTAGACACTTTACGTTACTACTTTATTACTACTTGTCTGCTGGACAGGTAAAAGCAAGAGACATTCACCAGAATAGGCAGCCCCCTCTATTATATGACTGAGACATGTAAAAATCAGGGAGTGCTTATGTTTGTACAGTAACAGAGACATTTAGCTTTTTATTGGCTGTGCAGCAGTAATAGGCATGCAATGAAGGGCCAATGATGATGTACTAGTTCCCCATATAACGGACAATGATAACCCTAGCCTGATCTGTACTATTAGCACACATGCCCTGCATGAAAGAAGAGGAGGGAGGGATTACAAGTGAGTGGGGGTTTGTAAGACAGAAATGGATATCCTTAATTTAATGATGCTGCTCTGCTGCAGAAGGATAACACGTAGTGATCTGTGAATTATTATTATACCTTCTCTGGTAACTTTGCTTACCCTTAATACCCTATTACTGACACAGAGACAAGCAAAAACAACAAAGCTTTCCAATCAATTGTGGGATAATCCTTTCAGTGACCCAATCTTTTTCACAGCATGTAATAGACTTACCTTAGAAATCTCTCCTTCATGTCCCTCTAGCTTTGCCAGACATTTCCTGCTAGATGCACTGTATACTCTGGCAGTTCCTGGGAGAAAATAAGAGTTGGAATCAATAATAAAGTTATTTTGGGTGTGCTAAATGTGCGTCCTTTCCAAACGCTGTGTTTGGGGCTAGTATATACCTTAACCAATGAACCATTTAAATTAAAGGAAAACTATACCCCCAAAATGAACACTTGAGCAACAGATAGTTTATATCAAATTAAGTGGCATATTAAAGAATCTTATCAAACTGGAAAATATATTTAAGTATATATTGCCCATTTATGTCTGTTGTCCATTTTGTGATGGTCTGTGTGCTGCCTCAGAGATCACCTGACCAGAACTATTTCAACTCTAACTATAACAGGAAGAAGTGTGGAAGCAAAAGACACAACTATGTCTGTTAATTGGCTCATGTGACCTAACTTTATAGTTTGTTTGGTATGTTTGTGTGCACTGTTGGATCCTACGATCCCAGGAGGCTGTCCTTATTTTTTAAAATTTTCTATTTATGATTACCCAATGGCACATGCTGCTAAAAGTTTATTATTATGAAAATGGTTAATTTACATGAAGCAGGGTTTTACATATGAGTTGTTTTATGCTAAATCTTTTCATAGAGACCTACATTGTCCAGGGGGTATAGTTTTCCTTTAAAATCAGGCTAAAGGTGGCCATACACTATAAGATCCATTTATTTGGCTAGGTCGACAAACAAGCGTATCTTTGCCTGATATTCCCACAAAGGCAAGCTGATATTTGGCTAATCTGATCGTTTGTCTTATTCTTGGCCAGATAGCGGTCGGGAAGTCCCATACAAGGGAAGATAAGCTGCCGAATCGGTCTAAAGAACCCGAATCTGTATGACCTTTAGCAACAATGTGTAAAGAAATAAGGAGAGGCTGCTTTAACCAGAACATTAATATGAATGCACTCACCATCTGCTGAGGCAGTAGCTACCAACTGCCCTGTTGTATCAAATGTGACATCCAATACCTCATCTTCGTGTCCAGTTAGGGTAGCAACACATTTTCCATTTAAGGAATCCCAAAGCTATAAGACAAGGAAGTTCTGCATCATGTAGGGTTGCCACCTGGCTGTTTTTTTACCAGCCTGGCCAGTATTTTTAGTGGTTGATCCCAATGTTGTTAATAGGAAAAAAAGATAGATAGATATATATATATATACATATATATAGGAAGGCCGTTATTTTTTTCAAGAAAAGGTGGCAACCCTAGTATCATGGCTTAAAGAATACATGAGATTTGGTGCAAGAATGTGACTTACGTTAGCAATCCTGAGACAGATTTTGCATTATTCAGGGAAGCGAAGCTGTGCCTCTATTATACTGTACCTTGCAAGATTTATCCATAGAGGCAGTGGCGATCAGGGAGCAGTCCCAGTTAAATTGTGCACTGCTGATCTCACCCCGGTGACCTATGAGAGTGTGAATCCTCCTGCAGGCAAAAACATTCATATTTCTAGACTATGCCGTGTGTTATTATATTTTACATTTGCAATGCATTCAGGCAGCTTGGCTCAGCTACACTAGTTTTGGTGTCATGTTTTTCTTGTGAATTTCTTAACTAAATCTGATTTCATATTTACATCATTATTATATTCGTCCAATTATACATACTTTAGTCAGATGAAGATATAATAATAATGATATTTACCTGCCAGAAGGAATCTCCCAGACAGACACTGTGTGATCAAAGGAACCTGTGATCAGTCGGTCTCCCGTTGTATTAAATGATAATGAGATAATTTCTGCAGCATGTCCCTGGAGATAAAAAGCAGATTACCCAGTGAATGGGAAACTACATTGCATTAGTCATAGTCACTGTCTATGGTCATGGAGTAGTGTGGCACAAAAAAACCATAAACATCTGTCCCTTTGGCCCAGAAAGTCTATAAGTTGTTTTTGATTTGTCCTTATACCACACCTGGATCTTTTTTAACTTACACTTAAAGTCAGGGCTTCCTCCCCACTCTGAATGTCCCAAAGCTTGGCAGTGGTGTCCATGCTCCCAGTTGCTATTAGGGTGCTTTGAGGATTAAAAGCCAAACAAACCTGAAAAATAAAATAAACTCAGAAAATCTGCATAAAAAAAAATCTCCAAATAAACTGTAATCACATACTGGAACTGCCCATTTTTTCATAATGCCATTTTCACAGCACTACGCAATATATATATATATATATATATATATATATATATATATATATATATATATATAAATAAATAAATAAATACATATTATATGTATATAAATATGTTAATAATAATAATTTCCTACACAACTTAAAATGTGCCCCATTATTTTCCATTGTACTCATTTATATATATTTAGTTTTGTTCTTAATATTTTCTTGCACAGTTTGTTATTATAATTCTTATATAGGCCATCCCAAACATTGTTTACAATGGATTTCCCAAGGCTGGGTGTGGCCTACATGATTTTCTGGGGGTCTATGGGGATATCCTGAATCATGCTTGTCCAATAGGATAAAACACAGGGCTTATATATGACTGCATCTGCAATTGCAATTGCATAAAAATTAATGCAATCAGTGTGTGTGTTGACAACATTCAGTTAAAAGTACTTGCACCTATACACATTCCTTGCACTTGTTCAGTTCTGTCTGTACAGTCCGTGTAATGAACCATGAGCAAGTCTGCCCGCTGACGCAGGGGTCACCCCTGGAGTTACCCCTACCCTGAAGGTGTGTATAATTCCAAGGATCCCACTGTGGGCTGCATCAGTATGTGCAGAACACTTTTGTCTCAAAAATAACATGCAAATGTCACACAGACAAGTGCAAGTGCAAGTCCAGCTACAATGATGCTTGAATTATGGGGGGATATGTTGCATTGTGGGTAAAAAAAATTGCAAGCTGCATCTGGCATTGCCCTTTGCACACTGAACATTTGTTCTGCAGCATTATGTAATGCTTTGACTATCTTTGCCTTATTAACTAAGACAATAAATGCAAATGTGGACACACTTGGCTGAAAATAGGGGCTAAATCATTTCATCTCCATCCACACTGACAATGCAGTATTGTAACATGGAAATGGTAGCCAATCTGATTGGGAAAACGAAAGTATTCCCATAGCAATAGTATGTCTGTGAGATTATTCATTGGTCAACATGAAATATGACCAGAACAAGTACACTGCATAAAAGAGAAGTGTAGTTCTGGGAGATGCAAAACACTTACATAACATATATCAGAATATAACTAATCAGCTTTATGCACTGAGCACATGAAATGCAATGTGATAGCATTACACTGACTTTTTATTTGTATCACCCAGCTCAGCCTCATCTATTATTACCAAGCACTCACAATCTCTGCAGTGTGTCCTCGAAAAGTATGATAACATTTTCCTGTCTCTGCACTCCACAGCTTGCACGTTTTATCAAAGGATCCAGTAGCAATTTTATCTCTGCAAAGAGAAAGAGGCATAAAATAAAATACAGTCTGAAAAGTGATTGCTGAAGATGGTAATAACTTTTAATCAACATACGTACTATATGTGTAATTTTATATATATGACTTAATATATATTCATTAATATATATGTGTAAGATGGATCAGTACTCTCATGGTAATATATCTATGATACTCTATTTCACAAGGTGATATAGCATTAAATATGACGTTTTGGTCCCATCGGGTGTTGGGGGGCTTTTTCAAGGATCCTTATCTTTCCTTTAAGGCTGCTAAAAATTATCTAAACATTAACTAAACCCAATACAATTATTTTGCCAGATATGGATTGATGCAGATTCAATTGCCATCAACTATAAACTACTGTTTTATTAAAACAGTGAAATCTAATTTGAACTTTAAATTAATAATTCTTAACATGGACTCTATGGGATATGGCCGTCCCGTACTTTGGTGGATTATGACTTTCTGGACAAGGCATCTCATGGACTGGACACAAAACATACTGTACACATTATCTGTATACACATGGAAAATCCATGTCTAATGAACAGTTCGATTTTAATCCGCATACACTGTACATGTACATTTGATCACTGCTGGCTTTATCAATAGGCAAAATACCACACAGGGCCAAATAAAGTGTCCATACTACCATCCACAAGTTCAGTATGTCTTGCTCTGATCAGCCCCCTTTAAGCCCTCAGTTGGTGCAGAAAAGTGCATTTGTTACATGCTGTCTGTACAGAAGCCTGTGTGCAGGGATTAGATTTTTCCCACAAGCAACAAGTAGAACAATAAATACAAACATTTAATTGGTTGCTGTGTCTCATTTGTGGCCCTGAATGTGCCTAAGTGGCCTTTTGCATATAAAGCTGTCCTAGGACAAGTTTGCCCTTGCCTCAGTTTTTCTTTGCTACTTTGCCTTGAAATATACATTAGCTCATAACAGCACCAACAAGTAAAGTCCACCAACTTTGAAAAAGGGAAATATAGAATATAGAAAATGTAATATGTCATCATGCCGAAATAAGACATTTTCTAAATATAATCAATTAAAAATTCTAAACCATTTGTGAAATATTCAAGTTACCGTTCACTCTCCCCGTCTCAGCATCTGTTTCTCTTTATTCTCTATTTATACAGAAGTTGGAAGTCTGATTTTGAATGACTGTTAAAACCAATTTGTCTTTTAGGGGGGCACCTTTTGCATAGAGCAAGGGTCCCCCAACCTTTTTCACCTGTGAGCAACATTCAGATGTAAAAAGAGTTGGGAAGCAGCACAGCATGAAACATTTTCCTCGGTGGTGCCAAATAATGGCTGTTATTGGTTATTAGTAGCAATGTGAACTGGCAGCCTACAGGAGGCTCAGTTTGGTAATACATCTGGTTTTTATACAACCAAAACTTTCCTCCAAGCCACAAATTCAAAAATAAGCACCTGCATTGAGGCCACTGGGAGCAACATCCAAGGGGTTGGAGAGCAACATGGTGCCTGTGAGCCACTGATTGGGGATCACTGGCCTAGAAGATGTATTAGAGCTCACTCTATTAAAATCACCAGACATCATGTCTCTCTACATGCAGAATTTGTGCAAAAGGCAGCTATTTTGTTAGATTTTGTTTGTACTGGAATCAGTTATTTGTGAGTAATGTCTAATGCTGCGAGGAAATGAATCAAACCTATAAGATATATTAGATCTAACTGTCAATGAAAAGGTGACACCCAACTGCTGCAAGAAGACAGAATGAAGAGAAACAGATGCTGAGAGAGAGACAGTGAGCATAAACTTCAGAAACGATACAGAATATTTGATTGTATTTACAAAGTTTCTTATTTCAATATGATGGAGCTTTTATTAAATTTTCATTTTCGCAATAATTCCCCTTTGAATTTGAATTACCTTTTAGTATGTTATAGTCAGTTGCAACTAACAATGGAATAATAATAGAAAATTGGTTATCATTTTTTATAGTTTTAATTATTTGTCTTCTTCTGAATTTATCCAGCTTTTCAAATGGGATCAGTGACCCCAACAGTCAAAAAACTATATTATATTATATTAGGTCTTGCCTACTTATACATCAGTCTCTCATTCAAACCTACCCCTGGTACTGAAGGGAATTTGGACCCTAGCAACAGTAGCTGAATAAAATGTGAAATAATTAACAAACCATAAATAAAAAAATATGACCAACTGCAAACTATCTCAGTTGAACTCCCTACGTCATATTAAAAGTCAAATACCCTTTTAAGCCAGTTTGCCATTAATAAATATCCTGTGTCACACAAAACTGAACAAGCTCTACTTACCCGTACGGATTATTAAACTGTATGGCATAGACCACATTGCGATGTCCCTCTAAGGTATGTAGTTCTTCTCCAGACGCCGTGTCCCATACTTTGCATGTCCGGTCATAGCTCCCTGTGATGAAACTGAAGGGCAGAAAGCAGAGAATTAATATTAAACACTTCCTATGTATCTCATGAATCTTGCTTTCCAGATAAATGCATACCCGTTTAATTTCATTATAATTAAAGGGCACCTGTTGCCCTAAGGGTAGGGGCAGATGGGCAGATTCAGGGAGATTTAATCGCCTGGTGACTAATCGCCTCTTCTGCCTGATAACAATCTCCCCGTAACTGCCTTCCGTCTGCTAAAATGAAGAATCGCCTGCGATAATGCACTCGCATCGCTTCGATTGCCGAAATCGCCGGAAGTTTCCTTGTGAGGCAACTTCGGAAATCGAAGCCCCACGAGTGCATTAGCCTAGCATTGTCACCTGGCAGAAGAGGCAATTAGTCGCAGGCGACTACATCTGCATGAATCTGCCTCTACCCTAACAGTTTCCACCACTAAATGGGTGAGTTTATGAAACACTTAAAACACTTAAAGGGTCAGGGAAATGTGATAAAACTGGAACTGCTTAGATTACTTTGAGATTCCCCAATTCAAATGTTAACATATCCTCCCCCTACCAGTGTTGCCTATATGTGCAAATGTCCTAATTCAGCTACAGTCAAACACACAAAATATCCTGGAGCATATAAACACACAGATCTGTTGTATTACACCAAAACAGGTAGAATTCCACAAGGATTTGGCTCAATCTAAAGGACACAAATAAAACACACTATATATAACAGCAGCTGTTACAAAGCCTGTCACAGTGATTTGATATGTTTCCCCCAAAGCTACAATGTCTGGCACAAATTAATGTGCTTAGGTTAAAATAAAAACACAGAAAATCATTTGTAGGCAGTGATAGAATAAGGGTAAGGTATATAAATAGCACTATTGGTGAAAAAAGCAAGAATAACTAGACTCACTAGTAAATATTTTTAGCCACATACACAAATATAGATTCTGAATTCTCATCATCCTTGTTTTATTGACTGACAGATATAGAACCCGTTCCAGAACAATTTTAAATGGTTATCAAAAAAGGGTGATATAATTTTGTTCAACACTTCCAGTTCTGAACTTGTCTGGTCACAATAATTTCCTGAAGGAAATCTAATATGTAACATCAGATTCAGCCCAGCAGGATATTTCTGTTTATAAAGCTGGCCTTACACGAAGAGATCTGCTTGTCTGGCGTCATCGCAAAATGAGCGATGTGCCACTAACGGCAGGGCGATATCAGGGTAATCCGAACATTCGGCCCTAGGGCCAAATGATCGGATTACAACAAAGAACAACGGGCTCCGATGGGTTGGTTGTGGAAAAATCAAACCTTCCAGATTGATATTGCAGCCAGATACTAATTGGGAAGCCGCCTCGGAAGCCCCCATACACAGGCAGGTAAGCCGTCAAATTGGTCTAAACGATATATTGGCAACTTTATCTGCCTGTGTATGGCCTCTTTACTGTACTGTGAAGGTTGTCCTGAGCTTAGACTTGTTAATATCTCCCTTGTGTCAAGAACCAAAATGAGATCAAAAACCTTTTTGACAGTCATCTATAAGCATGTATCATAATTTTTGTGGTTATTTACTAAAATCTGAATTTATCTCATATTTTATTTTAAAAACAATTCAGTCAAACTCCCATGCTCAATTTGAGTTTATTTATCAATAAAATGTCCCAAATTAATCGGATCACAGAAACATATACAGTAAGTGAAAACCTGAGTAGAATACTCAGAAAAAAAAACATTCAGGAAATAGAAAAATTCTATTTTGTTTTCCACAAAAAATTGGAGTTTTTGTCCCAAAAAATAAATTTGAGGTTTAGTAAATAACCCCCATAATGTTACAGAGATGATATAACTGGACTGAAAGCAGAAAGACTATAACTGGTATCAAACTGCTCTAATCCCAAGTGCCTAAATAGGAACATGATGGTTTATTGCCACTGCTATTTGTCTAATAGAAATATTTGAATGCATGCATTTTGTTAATAGCCCTGTTGCAATGTTTCAATGTGTTTGGTATTACACCAATGGCAGCTTAGTTTCAAAACATTAATATCCTCAGGTCTTGTTGACTTGAGCAGAAGTGAGGAGGACATAGGAGGGGTCATTACTAAAGGCCAAGGGAATATGTGCAGAGCACTAAGGGACAGAGGTGCACCCATTAGGGGATGTAAAACTCAGTTGCAAAATGAATATTGCACTTGAAATGTACAGGAGGACGTACAATTTCTTAGGGGTTCTCCCAATCCATATTGTTCTAATGGGACATGCTTTGACCTAACAAAAACAATCAATATGCAGGGTGTGTGTGTCCCATATAATGCAATTAAAGAAGAAGATTAAACATTCACTGAGGTGAGCACTTCTGCCTTTCTATGCTGCCGTCTTAGGGTAAGGACACACGAGGCGTTTTGTCGCCAGCGTTTTTAAAAAGCAAATCGCGGCGACAAGGCGATCGTCTTTTTCGAACAGGCGATTCCCAGCGACAATTGGCACAGAGCGATTTGTATCCCATTGCTCTGTGCGGTACGTGCTCCTGTCCGTATCAAAAAAGTGCTTCATAAACGGCATTTTCGAGCGTGTTTTCGTCCGAGTTTTGTTCGGCGTGTTGTCTCGGCGTCTCTCCTCGAGCGTTTGTGCTTCCCGCTGTAACCTAGCGTCTTTGTATTCCTGCGCCTTTACGTTCTTGCGTCATTGCGCAGTGTAATTTGAATACAATCGCTGCTACTTATCTGTATGTGTGTGCGTGTCTAGGAGATTTCAGTGCTTTTCTAAGTACATGCTATTTCTGATGAATCGCTCGGAAAAGGGTCTCAGTGCGTTTTGGAGCTACAGGCGATTCACAAACGCGCTGTGTGCACAGTAGCTGGCGTTTTTCATATGGTTTTGTGCTGAGACAAAACGAGCGACGTCGCCGCGATTTGCTTTTTAAAAACGCTGGCGATAAATCGCCTCGTGTGTCCTTACCCTTATGGTGGTCATACAAGGGCTGTTAAAAGCTGCCAACAGACCGAGTCAGCAGCTTACTTGCCAGAGTATGGGGCCCTCCGGCAGGCTTTCCCGATCAATATCCAGCCGAAAGTTGGACCGATGTCTATTGGACGGGACTAAAAATCCAGTTGGATCGTGGCCACATCTGTTTGGTGATGCAGCAGCAATCCCGTATCTCCTCCATTGTTATCCGATCGTTGGGCCCTAGAGCCCATGATCGGATCAGTGCGATATCGCCCACCTCAAGGTGGCGATGCTGCCAAACACGCGGATCTCTCCATGTATGGCCACCTTTAGGTTTGCTTTGCACCAGGGTACCATCAGCATGGAATTTATATGTTTTTCCTATATGAGTGTGGCTGCTAGTAAAACTGGCCCTAGGCTGCATGGATGTAAGGTAGAGAAGTTAGACTGTAAGCTCCTTTTGGACTAGTTCTAGTGTCAAAATGTTATCTGGGTACTTGGATTAGTTACACAAGCAAGCAGGTCCTAAATATATTGCGAGGCTAGAATTTTATTATTTTTTTTTTTGCTGATATTTCTGTTATGACCTTTTCTAATATGTTCTCAGCCTGTAATTCAAACCACTGCCTGGCTGATAAAGCCAGTGATATTTTACATTTCAAAATATAAAGCTGAAAAATGTCAGGACCTAGTGGAGCAAGTCCGGCACGATCCAGCGCAATCTAGCATTCAAGCTGGTGTATGAACTTTCTGATGAGTGCACCTTTTTGACGCACGCGCACGTTGCGACGCATGCACGTTTTGATGCACGCGCATGGTCTGACACACGCAGGTGCTCTCAGGTAAAAGAGATTGCCCAGGCTTTGGCTCAATGCAAGGTGATCGTCTTTACTGACACTAAGCATAATTATGACTTCTGTGAAACTTCTGATTATGACTTTGGCTTGCTCCAGACTACTCTTCTTGATTATCCCTGGATTGGCGTCTGATTCCTGACTACCTCCTGTGCATGACCGGGCCTGTTCCTGACTTCGTCTCTTCATCTGTAAATAAGTGCTGAGTCCTAATTCCATAGATTATTATCTTCTGTGGGCTCACCAGGCACTCCTGCTATTCCTTACCTGGGATCTCTCTGTCTCATCTCCAGGGTGAAGCTCAGTGGGAAGCGTGGGGGAGGCTATTACCTTCAGACTCACCGTGATTTTTGACAGTCAATGCTCAACACTTCAAAAACCATAATGATAACAGCTATAACTACCACTATACTAAAATTTAGCCAGTTTTTGTTTTAATTATGAACTAATCAGTGAGCTGAAGGAGTAAAAGTAAGGCAGTGGGCCAGCAAATAATAATAATAATATGAATTCAGGTTCATTAATACTCATAGCTGCTTTAATGCTAAAAATACATTTAGGGTTTAGTTACTATATCTAAAGATTGTGATGTTAAAAAACACCCACACACTCATCTATAGATTTCCTTACCTTGAGCCAGACTTATTAAAAGCCACATTTGTGAGCGGTAAGATGTGAGCTCGGAGAACCTGTAAGAGACATAGATGATTTAGTATTAAACAAGACCCTCCCCGTTCCCTATACTGAACTAGTTTTTAGACATGCAGCTCTCAAGCCAAGAAGTCTAAAGATGCAATCAAATATGCAATTAATATATAAATGCAAATTATAAAACACACATTAACATTTTTTCAGAATTACAAAATACATGTAACTAATACTGAATACTTAAAGGAGAATTCAACCCCCCTTAATGTTAAGTCCCCATCTGCACCCCTCCGTTGGTCCCCCTTCCCAGCCTCCCCCCTGCACAGTCTTACCCCTGAATTCTTCTCCCTCCAGAAATAGCGACCACAAATGCAGAGTGAGCACAGCGGCGCTCACAGCTGCCATCTTTTTAGCTTTAGTAATCGTTGTGTCCTCTTCGTCACTTCCTGTATCTTTTGGCGCATGCGCAGTTACCAAAACATGGAATTGTACTACAACTGCGCATGTGCCAAAACTCCAGCTCCATTCACGAAGATATGAAGATGGCGGCTGGGAATTCCGCTGTGCTCAAACTGCATTTGCGTTCGCTATTTGTGGAGGGAGAAGAATTCAGGGGTAAGAGGCAGGGAGGGGGACGAACGGAGGGGGCAGATGGGGACTTAACATCAAGGAAAGTTGAATTATCCTTTAAATATGTACATCCAGAGGTATGGTGCAGCATATTATGGAAAGAAAACAGTAAATTCTGGATAAAAGATCCCAAATCTTACTTCGTACTGACTTCCTACATGCTACCTGGTTGCTAGGGTTAATAAACCCTACCAGCCACAAAGCAGAACAAACTGGGGAGCTGCAAAAAAAAAAATATATATATATATATGTACAAAGTGTGTAAATACCGGCACTCACGAAAAAAATTACGTAGCGATGCCTGGGTGCAGTCCTTGGAGATAATAAATATTTCATGCAGAGAGTAGGTCGCACTCACAGGTCTTATGAAAAATAAAGTGCTTTTATTTCGGCAAACAAACTGACATTTCGGCTGGAACACCAGCCTTTTTCGGCTGGTGTTCCAGCCGAAACGTCAGTTTGTTTGCCGAAATAAAAGCACTTTATTTTTCATAAGACCTGTGAGTGCGACCTACTCTCTGCATGAAATATATATATATGTATATATACAAAGAGCAAAAATGGTGCACTCTATCTCCATAAAGTTACTGCCTGGGTGCTGGTCATAGACAAAAATATACAAATCAAAAAAAAGAACCGCACTCACAGGTCTTCTGTAGGTGCAAGTTTTTCACCTACAGAAGACCTGTGAGTGCGGTTCTTTTTTTTGATTTGTATATGTATATATATATATTTTTTTTTTTTTAAAAGACCTGAGAGTGCGGATCTTCCTTTGCTGCTTGGTAATTGTTGTTATGATACTGCACCTAGACAAATTTAACAGTTTTTCATGAGTGCTGGCTACTGTGTGGAGATATATATATATATATAATTGCCATTTTCCTTAGAGTATACTGCTGTCTGCATTATTATCCTAAATGTTATTAATGGTGAACTACTCCTTTAAGCCAATTGCAGTGCTGCTCCACTTTAATAAATGCTCCCACTGTGTGCTTAATAGAAAGAGATGTTAGTGCTCCTGTAAGCAAATTGTCAAACAGAATCTGCAGAGCCAATAAATAATTGTATGCATTAAAACACAGTTCAGGTTAATTAATTTGCCTCTCAGTAGGGGTAAATAAATATTTAATTAAACTGCACCTCAAACCATGTTTTCCATGTTGTAACAAAGCTTAACGGGCCAGTCACACCAATAAAAATTAAAGGATGCAATTTGCATTTAGGGGATATTTACTAAACTAAATTTATCTGGTCAGGCTTTTTGGGGCAAAAACTTGAATTTTTCATGGGGAAAAAAACGACATTTTGATTTATTACACCCCGATGCTGCAAAAAACCTGATTCTGAAAATCCCCCATGTCAGACCTGTAGAGGTCCTGTATAAGTGAATGGGAGAGGCATTTGAAGATATAGTTAGTGCTAGGTTTAGTCTGATAATCTGAAAAATTATGGGTTTTCGGGCAAAACTATAAATTATAAAAAAAAGTATGAAAAAAAAAAACATCCAATTCAGGTTTTCACACGATTTTAATGTTTTTTTTTTCACTGATAAGATTAATTTGAGTTTTTTTAATTAACAAATAAGGTCAAATTGTGAATGGGAGTTTGGTTGTGGTTTACTTATAAAATAATTTGATAAATTCAAAGTTTTAGTAAAGATGTATACTTTTGTGTTGAACTGTATGGGGTTTTCTCCACTGGTACATTATGCCAATGAGGACTATGCACTATGTGCACTATATGCTTTAAAATAAATACAGAATACATGCATTTATAGCACTAGTGGCAATAACATAGTTCAAATGCTATTCAGGATATGACTAAGATGTAGGGAGGCACCAAATCCAGTATTTTGGATTCGGCCAAACCCCTAAATCCTTCCCGAAAGATTCGGCCGAATACCGAACCAAACCCGAATCCTAATTTGCATATGCAAATTATGGGTGGGAAGGGGAAAACATTTTTTACTTCCTTGTTTTGTGCCAAAAAGTCACGTGATTTCCCTCCCTGGCCCTAATTTGCATATGCAAATTAGGATTCGGATTAGGTTCGGCCAGGCAGAAGGATTCGAATTCGAATCCTGCTGAAAAAGGCAGAATCTTGGCGAATCCCGAACCGAATCCTGGATTTGGTGCATCCCTACTAGGATGAAAATCTAAAAAAAAAAAACAGTTCCATCCGCGAAAAACCATTAACAGGTATGTGATTTGTTATACAGAATGCTCGGGACCTGGGGTTTTCCGGATAACAGACCATTCCATGATTTGGTTCTTCAAACCTTAAGTCTACTATAAAATCATGTAAACATTAAATAAACTCAACACGCTGGTTTTACTTCCAATAGGTATTACTTATATCTTTGTTTGGATCATATAAAAGATACTATTTTATTATTATTACAGAGAAAAAGGAAATCAATTTTTAAAAATTGTGATTATTTGCATAAAAAAGGAGTCTATGAGGGACATCTTGTCCATAATTCGGAGCTTTCTGGATAACAGGTTTCCAGATAACAGATCCCATACCTGTGTACAATCAAGAGAAATATGTGCTGTTTATGTGTGTTCATTATTCAAAGTCACTTCATTTCATGAAGGGCCACATACAAGTTAATGACATAAATGACAGGTATCGACTTCCTCCTGACAATAAATCAACAGTGGGGATGTCTCATCGCTTATCAGTTTGTGGCCTCATAATACCCTTTAATCCAGATCAGTGAACCTCTACAGGTACATTCTAGCATTGCATTCTTTACATGCATCAGCTAAGTACAAGCTCCTCTGCAACATTTGTCTACTACACATACATATTTATAATGGATACGGCATAAACATACATAGGTAAAACAGGTAATCTTTCAGCCATATGGAATGGGATGGCCTGTACTGCTTTGGAACAGAAGAAATTTATTTATTTATTCAAAATGTTGGCGAACATTGTTAAAGGGGACCTCTCACCCTAAGAAATCATTCCAAATCCTATTTTATCTTGTTAGACAAGCAAAATAAACTTTATGTACACTATATACATTATTTAAATATTGATCCCTTTAGCCTGGGATTTCACAATCATAGCCAGGTGCCATTTTGTAAACATTGTTATAAAGGCAAGCTTTGCATTATCCCAAAATTTTGTTGAAGTGACAGAATGGAGGACCCGAGGCCTATGCCCATACACTGTTTACAAACTGAGATGGGGAGGAGCGAGGGAAAATTTGGGGAGTACAGAATGGAAAGTGAAAGTAGATGCCAGCCCTGCCACTATGATTGACAGCTGAGAATTTTAGATGGTATGGGTCAGGGGTGTCCAAACTTGGCCCTCCAGCTGTTAAGGAACTACAAGTCCCACAATGCAATGAAGGAGTCTGACAGCAACAGTCAGGCAAATGCATTGTGGGACTTGTAGTTCCTTAACAGCTGGAGGGCCAAGTTTGGACACCCCTGGTATGGGTGATTTAATTAAAACAAATTGGGTTTCATGTTCAATTCAAAAAGTATTTTTATTATACAGCTTTTTATGTCTGGGTGAAAGCCCCCCTTTAAGTAAGGACACAAATGGAAGATCTGAAACAACTAGCTGATATGCAATCCGGTTATGTTGATACAAATAAATGTTCTACTTACTAAGAGTAATTTGTAATGGAGATACTGTATGATAGCAGCTACCATCTCCCTCTGATTTGTACATATAAATATATATAAATATACAGCTCACTGCTTCCATGCTCCCTTCATTTTACCGCAGAATTACCATACATGGCAAATACAATCATACACAATGTGCATAATTAGAGCAATTAATAATTCAAAAGTAGAATTGAGGCTAACATGATTATTCTATTGTGTTTGGGCATTTCACCACTAGTGTGACCTGCATCTTTCAACTGGTGGGATTATTAGCCAACAACATTCATCTCTACCACATGCTGTTTAAAATAAGCAAAAGAGAGACCTTACTTCACATCTGGTGTGTTAGACAGAGGATTGTTTGTGCTGGCATTAACTGCTGTTCTCTCTAAAAGTATTATAAGTACATTATTTTCCTGGGCCTTTGTAAAACTATGTGTTCAAAGAGGGATCGCTTTCTCAGTTTGCTGGATAAGAGATTAGTCTTTTTATCATGTGCAAAGATATGGTGGCCACGGCATGCATTATTGAAAGCAGTTCGTTGATCTCAGCTCAAGAAAGGGAATATGATCTTCTAGATGCCTACGGCAACTCAAGAAGTGGGTGTCCCGTCCTATAGTCTAACAGTGAGAGTTATTTTCATTAAAAGGTGAACGTTCCCACAACCAGAGGACACCAAGAGGTAGTTCAACACTGAGCCAACACATATTATATATATCTGTGCACCAAGATAAGTTACAGGCTCTAACCCTCTTTAAATCTTGTTATGATTATATATATATATATATATATAGCACCAATATATCCTGCAGTATACACATCATTCAATGCCCCAGAGGAGCTTACAATCCCTATCACACAAACTAAAGCCAATTTTCCTAGGGGCCAATTAACCTGCCTGTATGTTTTTGGAGTGTGGGAGGAATCCCTCACCAACACGAGTAGAACATACAAACCCCTTGTACATAGTGCCCTGGCTGGAATCAAACCCAAGGAACCCAGCAGTGCAAGGCAGCAATGCTAACCTGATCGGCAGCATTCAGATATCTATTGGAGGTCTCTATAAAACCTTGTTGTAAAAGAATGCAATAACTATAAATTGACAATGTGGCATGTGTATTTTATACCCTTACTGTGCTAATTCAGCAAACATATACATTTGCATAATTCCCACGCTGAAGATTGCTTGTTAGTTCAGATCTCTACCACATGGCTTAATAGAAACCACTACAGTATGAATCAAAATGATTAGTAATCAGCCCTTCAGCATTATGGTTTTATAAAACTTCACTGTTAAACAGATGAAACGGAAAAAGAGCAACTGGAGTTTCATGTAATCTTTAAACCAGGATTATAAAAGTTAAAATAATAAACGACGACTGGATTCCAGTGGGTTCTGTCATGACTTTTATGGTGTCATTTTTATTATTAGATGATACGGTGTACATTGCAAATAATTCACTCTACCATGTTTTCTTGAAACAATAAGGGGCAGATTTACTAAGGGTCGAATTTCGAATAGGGACAATTCGATCGATTGATTGAATATTCAAATCAAATTCGAATCGAATATTCAAACGATTTTTAGCGATCGATTGAATTTTTCAAATTCAATCTTAGGGAATGATCCCCATTTCGGTAGGTTTAATCTGGTGAAGTAGGTGATCGAATTTAAAGGGGAAGTATTCGATGGCTGAATTTGCCTAATTTGCATATTCGAAATTCGAATTTGAATCTTTTTGAAAATTCGATCGAATATTCGAATCCCTCGTGTGAATATATGTGAATTTAGTAAATCTGCCCCTTAATGTCTTTTTTTTTTTTAATGTGTTTTTAGTTGTAAGTTTTGCCCGCAGGCAGTGAGCGTAGTTCACTGTGCCTGAGAATTTGCTTTCAGAAAAAGCCAGCATTTAACAATGGAACTGCTTTCTGATAAGCTATTGTTTCTGCTACTCAATGTAAGAGGAAGAGTTGCAGTTGGGCTTGGGAGTTTTAATACTGAGTGCTATTCTCATATCTGCCACTAGGTTACAGCTTTTTTAGAAATGCAGGTGTCAAGGAGCTGTTATCTAGTTACCTTCCCATTGTTCTGTTGATAGGATGTTGGGAGGAAAGAGAGGGTGAAAGAGCGAGTGTGATATCACTTCAAATTGCAGTTCAACTGTCAGGCTAATGCCAGACGGGGCTGAAAATCAACCTACTGAAATACCATCGCCAAGAATCAGCTCCTACACCTTTGTCCCTGTTTGTACATGGAATAACTGTCAGCCTGGGTGCAGTCACATGTGCCTGAACCTGGGACAATGCAATCGTTCAGGTTTGGGATTTTTTGTTTTCTGTAGAGAACATTGAGCAGGCATTTATTCTTATCTGTGTTAGGGCTAGACCACACGGGAAGATTCAGGGAGATTAGTTGCCTAGCGACTAATCGCCGCTTCTTTGGGGTGACTAATCTCCCTGAATTGCTTGTCCATGTCTCGCGCCCGCTAAACTGTAAAGTCGCCTATTCACACGCAGTGCTGCGTTTTCCTAAGTCGCTGAAAATCTCCTCTTTGCTCAAAAATTAAAACTCACATTCAAATTCAAGTTGGTGAATTAAAATTTTAATTTGTGAGTTTGGAAAAAAAAAATTTTTTTTCGAACTTTAAATAATGTGCCCCTAAATCTACTAAAATACAAATTAAACATTTATTAAACCCAATAGCATCCTATAAGGATTAATTATACCTTTGTTTGGATCAAGTACAAGGTACTATTTCGTTATTACAGAGAAAAGGGAAATCATTTGAAAAATGCATAATTTCAATCAAACAGAAATATACTACATAATAAAGCCAAGAATGCTTTTCTTAGAATGGCCAGGACCAAACAATTGAGGTAGGAGGGTTTTCAGACCCTATTAAAGAAACAATAATAATATATTATTTTTATTTCTAGACATTAATCTTTGCAAAACATAGTCCTAGTATTAAACTTCAAGGTGATAACAACAAATAATGATGGTATCAGCAGTTTCCCCATGAGTATATATAGCACTTTAAAAGATGCAAGGTTATTGTGTCAGCTTAAATAAATAGCTTATTATCAAAAAAGATGGATTAGTAAGTAGCTTTTCACAAACAAGTCAATCTCATTTACATCCTAGCTGTATGATAGAGTACTGGAGCCCTCTGTTGGATGTACATGACATGAATTTAAGTCAAAGTAAAATCCACTGCAGTGTGTGTGTATGCTATTTTATGACACTGATAAGGTTTGCAAACACAGGCATAAATAAACATACATGTACTGTTTTGTTATAAAAAAAAAAACACGTGGAACTAACGGGACACAGAATCTGGACTCAAACCAATACAAAAATGGCACTTGGAGTGCTTCATTTTCCGAAGTCGCCCGGAGTCGCATTATGAGGAAACTTTGGGATTCTTCAGAAAACAAATCACTCCCAGTACCATCCTGTCAGCGATTTAGATTTTAGCTGATGGGAAGGCTTTTCAGGGAGATTAGTCGCCCGAAGAAGGCTGCTATAGGGTCACTAATGCTTTTTTTGTATGTTTGGAGGGTGCATGCATCGGGCTGTAGGGAACAATGGAGTGGTTCCTGACCTGTATCCCTATGCCAGAAGAAGCAGGGATCACTTTCTTTTTAGAGAGATCATACCAGTGATCATTCCCCACCTCAACGGTGGATTTTGAAATAACAAATAAAGAGCCCAGCCTAGGACCTCAACTCTCTTAAAGGACAAGGAAAGTTAAACTAAAGAAGTAGGCTAGAAATGTTATACATTTTGTTTTGGGCTTCTGTATAACCAACCAAAGCCATTTAGCAGTAAAGATTTGTGTCTCCAAAGATGCCCCAGTAACTCCCCATCTTTTTTTTTTTTGTTTAAGGCTGGTACAATAAGTTCGGTATATAAAACAAGACATTTTTAGCCTATTCATTTCTAGGGTTTAGTTTCTCCATTTATTCTGAAGGAATAAGCAGTTTCCCTCGATTCCAGGGTAGGAAGGGTCATAGGTGCAAATTCACTAAGGCACGAAACGTCTAACGCTAGCACTAATTCGCCAGCGTGATGTTAATTCGCAACTCCGCCGATTCACTAACAGTGTCCTTGGTGAAAATTTTCACTAGCGAAGTAGATAGAGTAGCGGAACTTTGCACCTTTACGCCGGGCGAAGTTGCGCACTGACGAAGGGACGTAACTACGCTAATTCACTAAGATGAACATTTTACTGAACGTTACCTCTTGCGCTAGATGTTACTTCGCCAGGTCAGACCTGGAAAAGTTCAATACAATAGATCGGAGTTTGAAAAAAAAAACTTGACATTTTTTTTAAGTCCCAAAAAACCCTCCTTCCCCCCTACATTTCCTAACATATGGCAACACAACTATACAGGGGGCACATGTAGGGCAATAGGACAACTTTATTTTATTTATTAAAGGTTTCCTGGGCTTGTGTAGTGGGATGTAGTGGCTGTAAAGGTGGCCATAGACGCACAGATAATATCGTACGAAACGAATTTTCGTACGATATTCTGTGCGTGTATGGTGGGAAATGAGCCGACCGATATCGTCAGAGGATTAAGATATCGGTCGGCTGGTTGATCGGACTGGACGGAAAATTATGATCGGATGCCTTTGAAAGCACCCTGAACATCGGCCATTGTTAGTGCTGAATCGTCAGATACAAGTAGAATTCTATTGTTTCTACCTGTATATTTGACGATTCAGCTCTACACGTGTGTGTTGAAACGAACGATCTTTCTTGGAAAGATCTTTTCCGAGAAAGATCGTAATTGTTACGTCTATGGCCAGCTTAACATACACCTCTATTATACGCTTAAGTTCGCGCCGTATGCAAATTAGGTATCGCTAGTGTAAATGCGCATTGCCTGGCAAAGTAACGGTAGCGCTACTTCGTTACCAGTCGCCGCCCTGAGTGCAAATTCGCATCTTGGTGAATTTGCGTAGCACTGGCGAAAAGCTGTTGCTAGTGCATTTTCGGACTTTAGTGAATTTGCCCCATAGGGAGGCTCTCAACTATGTAAGTGGTTGTGATTATAATTTATCTGTTCAGATTCAAGTTTTTTCTCAAAGGGGGAACTATCGTGAAAATGAAAATTTAGTATAAGATTCAGCATACTGAAATAAGAAACTTTCTAAATACAATCAATTAAATATTCTGTACTATTTCAAGTTTATCTTCACTATCCCTCAGCACACTGTATAAAGTTGCATCTCAGCATCTTTTTCTCTTCATTCTCTCTACATGCAAGAGTTGGGTGTCAGATATTAATTGACAGTTAGATCCAATATAGCTTATAGGGGGCTATTTTGCTTAGAAGTTATATTAGAGCTCTTTCTCTATTAAAATCATCAGACATTGTGTCTCTCTACATGCAGGATTTGTGCAAAAGGCAGTTATTTTAGATTCTGGAATCAGCTATTTGAGCGAGCTCCAATACATATGCTAGGAAAGGAAGCCACCCTATAAGATATATTGGATCTGACTTTCAATAAATATCAGACAGAATGAAGAGAAACAGATGCTGATAAAGGGATGATGAAAATATACTTGATTATTTCAGAAACAAAAACACAGAATAATTAAAGGGGTTGTTCACCTTTCAGTTAACTTTTAGTATAATGTAGAGAGGGATATTCTGAGACAATTTGCAATTGGTTTTCATTTTTTATTGTTTGTGGTTTTATAGTTATTTAGCTTTTTATTCAGTAGCTCTCTAGTTTGCAGTGTCAGCAATTTGGTTACTAGGGTACAAATTACCCTAGCAACCCTGCATTAATTTGAATAAGAGACTGGAATATGAATAGGAGAGGGACTGAATAGAATGATAAGTAATAAAAAGTGGCAATAACAATACATTTGTAGCATTACAGAGCATTTGTTTTTAGATGGTGTCAGTGACCCCCATTTGAAAGCTGCAAAGAAACAGAAGAAAATTGCAAATCATTAAAAAACTATGAAAAATAAATAATGAAGACCAATTGAAAAGTTTCTTAGAATTGGCCCTTCTACAATATATTAAAAGTTAATTTGAAGGTGAACCACCCCTTTAAATTAGAGTTGTGAATTCATTTGAATTCAATCAAGGTATATAAAACTCTAACGTTCAACCTGATAAATAACCCCCTAAATGTAAGTCCACTTCTAAGGCAAACATGTAATGAAGGGGAGTAAGCCGTATGGAAAGCACTGCAATTCTTGGGTGCTTTTCCGCCTCACTCACTGTTCACTGTTCCAAATCTCTCTGTATATCACAGTCCTATAACTCAGACACTTGCCTTGAATAGGTAGAACTGGCGGCTATCTTGTTGGCCAATTTTTTCTTGCAGTCTCAAGATGAGCTGTTTCACTTGCTGAGTTCGGGAGGCAGTGATAAGTGGCTCCGCTTTCTGGATCTCTCCTACTACCAAATCCACATCAGTCCTACAAAATTAAATCAACAAGAAAAGTCAGTTGTGTTCTGAGTCAATGCACCTTCTTATCTACCACTATGGCTACAGAGACTGCATGTCTCCTAATACCATGGATATCACTTGCTCACTCATGTACTGTCTCAACCATTTGTCCATCCAAAATATTGCATTATTGATGCTTTTTACATTTTACCTTCTTTAAATCTCTCACTCTGTCCATGCAAGACATATGGTATATCATTAAGATAGGGGTACACACTA
>CM044439.1:142017716-142076517 GCA_024363595.1 Xenopus borealis
TATAATCTCTCACTCTTTCAATGCAAGACATATGGCATAGCATTAAGATAGGGGTACACACTAGAGTTACACTGCACTCTAGTAAATGTTTCAGAAATCCGTGGTGCCTTTCAGTAGACAATGTAAGGGCGACTTACGTAGGTGACAGTTCTAGTAAATCAATAGCCTTGGTTTTCAGTTCTCCTCCTTTTTCGTACTCCAGAATAATTCCTGAGGAAAGAAATAAGTTAACATTTTAAACCACCTCTGCCAGTCTGTCTGCATTTTTTTTTTTTTTGATCTTGAGAAGCATGAAATTCTTAACAGAAGTTGTTTTGTTCTGAAAGATTTCCAGTCTTGTGCAGACTAGCAAGAACTAGGTGTGTATCGACCTCATCTACAAACCTAACACATGGAAGCTGCATAGAGATACTTATGATATTAATCATTTCAATCTGCTGCCCATCACAGTTGGATTTGACATCACTCCTAGTTACAGAAATTAACTCTACTGGCACTAGAATATAATGCTTGACAGTGATATGCTAGCATAGGCGAAGCTGGTAAAATGATTTTTAAGCTCTAAACAAACAAAATGTGCATGCGCTGGTTCACAACAAAATTATACAAATAATCCACATTTTTAAAAATGATTAAATTTTTCTCTGTAATAATAAAGCAGTAACTTGTACTTGATCCAAACTACGATATAATTAATCCGTACTGAAAGCAAAACCAGCCTTTTGGGTTTAATTAATGTTTAAATTATTTTTAGTAGACCAAGGGGGTTATTTACTAAATCTGAATTTATCTCATACATTATAAAAAAAAAATGATCAAACTCTCATGCCCAACTTTATCTTATTTATTAATAAAAAACTTGATTTAATTGGATTGTGTAAAAACTCAGTAAAATAGAGCAAAAACAGAATTGCTCAATTTTTTTCAGGTTTTTTCCCAAATTGCTTGAATTTTTGGAGTTTTTGCCCAAAAACCCCAAAAAGTCACATTTTTGGGCTAAACCGAGTGCGATAACGGTACCAGATTACTGTTGTGTTTGGTAGCCGAGGATGAGGAGAGTATAACAATGCTTTATTAGCAGGTCATGCAGCCATTACATAACAGCAGTAAGTCTTACTTTCACTTTCAAGTTGTACAGAAAGTCCTATGTATGCACAGTGCCACCTGCAGGCCATTTGTATAAACACCACAATTACCAAATGTATGATGTATCTGATGCCAGTTGCTTCTCACAATAATGTAATGCACCTGTAAGGGAGCCTGATCATTTGATTCTATTAATCTGATTATCTACCTCGTAAAGAACCAGGAAGTTAGAAATATGAAGACATTTCCATTTCTTTGTTTGCCCTGATTAGTTCAAGTAAAACAAAACTCACATTCAGGTGATTTGTTTGAATGGCGGAAAATACAATTATTATTAACATGTATTTCTATAGCGCCAACTTATTTCGTAGCGCTGTAAAGTGAATGTGATTAGACAACTAAATCACATGAATTACATACATAGAACATAAGGAGTTACATACATCACAATAAATATGGAGTTACATACATCACAATAAATATGGAGTTACATACATCACAATAAATACCGGTACAGAAGGTGAGGAAGGCCCTGTACAGAAAAAGCTTAAAATCTAAAGAGAAGGGAATGATACACAAGGTGTGGGAGTGGGCAATATCAGAGTAAAGTGGGTGAGAGATGTAGTAATGTAAGCGGTATTGCATTGGGTAGTTAACAGTGAGGGTAGGCTTCTCTAAAAAAAAAGTGGGTTTTAAGAGATTTTTTGAAAACTGAAAGATTGGGAGAAAGTCAACAGACTGTGGGAGAGAATTCCAGAGTAGGGGTGCAGCTCTTGCAAAGTCTTGAATGCGAGCATGTAAGGAGGTAATGAGAGAAGAGTTGAGTAGCAGGTCAGTAGAGGCGGGTCAGAGCAGTTTCAGAGAAGTGTTGTGGTTTAAAACCAGATTGTAAGGGGTCCAGCAGGTTATTGTCAGAGAGGAATGAGGTTAATCGGTTGTAGACTAGGAGCTCTAGTAGTTTACAGATGAAAGGTAGCAGAGAGGTTGTCAAGATTGGAGGGGTCAAGAGAGGGTTTTTTCAGAATGGGAGTGACGAGCATGTTTTAGTTGAGACGGAAATAGTCCAGAAGAGAGCGGGAGATTAAATAGATGAATTAAGGCTTTGATTAGACAAGGATTACAATGAAATAAATAAAAAGAATTTTACAGGCCTCCTCTTGATTTGAAGCAGAACATGTGAAGATGAAGCCTGGGATGCTTTTCCTACATCAATATATAAATAGTATCGAGAGGCAGTTAAAGGAATCAGAGTCCACTTGATTTTTCTAGGAAACTGTTACTTTGAAGTACAGATTAAAGTTAAATGAGAAAAAGTAATTGCCTGCTAGGCAAATAAAACCTGAACCACACATGCTACATGTTCTGCCTTTTATGAGTTCATTTATTAAGGGCATCCCATTTAATTTCAGAAAAAAAAAATCAACCCCTCTCTAGATGATAAAACTGCAAACAAATTTTTCTGGCTGAATTAGAACAGCAAATACATGTCCAATACAAGTCTTACCCTAACTGATAAGGGGTCTTTCTATAATGTGGGTCTCTTTACCTTTAGTCTAATAAAAAATTATTTAAATTAATTACATACAATAACATGAATTAAACCAAGTAGGATTTTTCTGACTCCAATAAGGATTAATTATATCTTAATTGGGATCAATTACAAAGTACTGTATTACTACAAAGAAAATGCTCGTTTTAAAAACTTTAATTATTTGATAAAAATGAAGTCTATGGAAGATGGTCACCCCGTAATTCGGCGCTTTGTAGATAACGGGTTTCCAGATAACAGATCCTATACCTTTACTACCATTTCCTCTTACACTCCAAGCCATACAAGCAGGTAAATTGACTCCACATGAAACTGACCCTAGTGTGTGTGAATGTAATAGGGATCTTAGACTGTAAGGGGTAATTTTACTAAGGGTCAAATTCGAGGGTTAAAAAACCCTCAAATTCGACCATGGGAATAGTGTGGGAATGAAAATCCTTTGAAGGCGATTATTGAATTTGAAGGATTTTACCACTATTCGATTGGTCGAACGATCGAATAGCGAATAATGAAAGCCAATTCGGTAGCTTTAATCTCGCGAACTAGGCAGTTAAATAAAAATTTAAAGGGGAAGTTATTAGACTGTCAAATATTCAAATAGATTTTTATTCAAATTATTTGAATCGTTCGATTCTTAAAAAACATTCTAAAATTCAAATTCGAATCTTTTTGAAAATTCGATCAAACTTTGAATCCTTCATGTGAATTTGATAAATCTGCCCCTAAGCTCCACAGAGACAAGGACGGGTGTATATGATTTATAATCTCTTCAAAACATTGCAGAAATGTGTTGGCTCTACCAGGAAATGAATACTTTCTACTTTCAAGGCCCCCACCAGACACTTAATTGCAGACATTGTTAGTGTAGGACCAGCCAAAAGTTGCTTAGTATAGAAATGCAATACATTGGCCATAAAATCTTTGGATGATCCATTCGATGCGACCGAATATTTCATATTCGATGGTCGAAAATATTTAATTTGCATATTCGAATAGACATATATAATACAATATAAAAGAGATTGAAGATGAACACAGTAAAAATTAAAAAAAATTTATATTTTTGGAATTAGAAAATTTAAAGACTAATGAAAATAAATGGCAAGTAATTAGCAGTAAATGAATCCTGGTCATTGGTAACATATTTAGACAGATTATTAGCAACTACTTGGGACAAAACTGTATAGGACAGTTAAAATCCATGAAAGCGAGAAGTTATTTATTAACTTAAAGGGTAACTAAAGTTTAAAATAGAATAAGGCTAGAAATTATTTATTTTGTATACTAAGCATAAACATGAACTTACTGCACAAGAAGCCTAATCAAACAAATGATTTATGCTTTCAAAGTTGGCCACAGGGAGCTGTCACCTCGTATCTTTGTTAAAGATCTTTGCAATACCAAGACTAAGCACATGCTAAGGGCTAGTCCAGACGGGGAGATTCGGGGGCGATCCGTCGCCTGGCGACTTCTCGCCGCGACAGATCGCCCCCGAATCTCCCTGAATAGCTAGGCACCGGCGAGGCTTAAAAGCGCCGGCGCGTGTCCACACGGAGCAGCGAAATTTTTTAAATCGCTCCAAATTGCCTGGCGCGGCGAGAAGTCGCCAGGCGACGGATCGCCCCCGAATCTCCCCGTCTGGACTAAGCCTAAGTGTGGTCTGGGCTTCAGTTAGGGTTGCCGCCTGGCCGGTATTTTTCATGGTTGATCCCAATGTTATTAAAAGGAAAAAAAGATAAATATATAGGAAGGCCAGTATTTTTTTCAAAAAAAGGTGGCAACCCTAGCTTCAGTTGGGAGGTTAAGCTTAGGGATCATCATAAATGATCAAAATAACAACCTTCTGAAGTTTCCTAGCTGCATTTGTCTGAGCAAGTAAATGAAGGAAGGGGAATTTCACTGCATACAGTCAGGTTTCTTATAAAAATGGCAGATGTTTTTTATACTAATAAGTATATTGGGGATAGATTTATGTTTCATTGAAGAAAGTAAAAATGGTATTTTATTATTTTTTTTTGCCTTTACATCCCCTTCAATCTAAGAGAAAGAGAGATAGTACAGGGAGCCAGGATGAAGAACACGATTGGCAACAACTGCTGCAGTCAGACAGATAAAAAACATAAGCCTTATATGCTAATCAGGGACATCATTTATGGGGCCCAGCCCCCCTGCAAAAAAATGCAATTTTGTGTGGGTGGGGATCACAGGTTTGCCCCAGTTATGGGTGATCCATGACCACCACCAAATAACAGGTGACTACCAAGGTCTGCTTCCTCAGTTGTTACATTATAGTGATGTGCAAGTCGAGTTTTTCTTGACCAGACCCGAACCTGAACCCGCCCGCACCCGACTTCCTTCCATTTTTAGACAAGTCTATAAAAAAGGAAGTCAGAAGCAGTCTAAGGTTGTAAGTGGGGAGAGCAGGCAGAAGAGCTCAACCCAAACCTGCCCATGACCTGTAAGATGAGGAGCCAGGTCCCACAGGTATTGGGCCAGCCCACACATCACTAGTACATCATTAATGGTAAATGGGCAAATTAGCAATATAAACCTGCCATAATAGGAATATTATCCAAATATCATCTCAAGTCCTATTTCTCTTGTTTTTCACTGAGCCTATATAAAAATAGCAAGCTGCGTTTCAGCCAGAGGGATACAGATTCAATACAGCATATTACTGCATCAGAATACACAGTATAAAATGTTAAAACATTGTTACAAATAATTCAGATTATACATACATCTTCCTCACAAGGTAACCCTACACTAACACCAGCCCTGCCAGTGGTTTCTGGTTCATATTCACGCTGTAAATAAGTTTCTTACTTTTTACCTAGGACCAGAGCTCGTTTGTAAAAAATAACCTGCTCTCCGAGGAGGGGCGCCCGTTCAGATAGAAAATATGCAGCTTTAATAATACCAGAACATATGAAACTGATCTAACTGCTGTCAAACTGGTCCTGGGTGTTCGGTTCTCTGTTGGGTCACAACCTGAATGGTTTCTTATTTAAAGGAGAACTAAACCCCCTAACTGCCTGCATTGCCCCCCTCCACCCTCTCCGCACTGTTAGTAAAAAAAAAGAGCCCATAAAAAAAAATCTGACCCTAAAATGCAGAGCAGCAGAGAGGTGCTCCAGGGCACCATGTTCCGATGTTTTGTATTCTTTCGGTGCGCAACACCGATTTGCGCTTGTGCCGCTGAAGCCGATTCCCGACTTGGCCCAACTGTGCTATCGCAGGTTTAGTGTCAGATTGAGCCACAAAAAAAAATTAAGTGCCTGAAGATGGTGTCAGATTTTTTTAAGGGGTTGTTTTAAGGGGGCTTTAACTCTCCTTTAAGACAAAACGAATGGAAAAAACTGAATTCTGCGAGTTGCAAAACTCGAATTAATCGAGTTTTCCGCAGGAAAAATCTCAAATTGCTCAAATTAAGGTGGCCATACACGGCCGATAAAAGCTGCCAACAGTCCGAGTCCGCATCTTATTGGTCTGTACATGGGGCCCTCCGACAGGCTTCCCCGATTGATATCTGGCTGAAAGTCAGGCAGATGATCGGACAGGACCTTTTTTTTACTTGAAAATGTGAGTTTTGAGCAAAACAATCAAATTGAAAACTTTAATTTTTCATGGAAAACACAACTCAAACCTTGATTTAAAAAACAGCCCCTAATATGGTGGGGTGAGATTTCAAACCTACAATCCTCCAATAACCATTAAACTGAATGTATGTTCACATCAGTTTATTTATATTGTGTTACTAGGATATGCCGCACTGTACAATTTAGCAATGTAGGAAAGCACAGTACATAGAGGAAGGAAAAGCATTATAAAAAGATGAATAAAGTATAAGAGGGGTTGTTCACCCGTCAGTTAACTATTTGTTATGGAGTGGCCATCTCCAAGCAACTTTTCAATTGGTCTTCATGATTTATTTTTTTATAGTTTTTTTAAATTTATTTTGCTTTTTTTTCTGATTCTTTGCAGCTTTCAAGTGGGGGGGGGGGGGGGGGGTCACTGACCCAATCAGCTAAAAAACAAATGCTCTGTAAAGCTACAAATGTATTGTTTATTGCTACTTTTTATTCACCTCACCTTTCCATGTAGGCTCTTTCCTATTATATTCCAGTCTCTTATTCAAATGAATGCATGGTTGCCAAGGTAATTAGGACCATAGCGACCAGATTGCTCAAATAGCTATAGAGCTGTGGAATAAAAAGTTAAATAACACAAAAAAAACACAAATAATAATAAATGAAAACCAATTCCAAATTGTCTCAGAATATCACTCCCTCCGTACTTTTTTTTCATCAGAAAGTTAATTAAAAGGTGAACAACCCCTTTAACTTTTATTATGATGTAGAGAGTGATATTGTGAGACAGTTTCCAATTCTATAACATACTGAAAGTTAAAGGGGTTGTTCACCTTTGAGTTAACTTTTAGTATGATGTAGAGAGTGATATTCTGAGACAATTTGCAATTGGTTTTCATTATTTATTATTTGTGGTTTTATAGTTATTTGGCTTTTTATTCAGCAGCTCTCTAGTTTGCAGTGTCAGCAATTTGGTTTCTAGGGTACAAATTACCCTAGCAACCCTGCATTGATTTGAATAAGAGACTGGAATATGAATAGGAGAGGGACTGAATAGAAAGATAAGTAATAAAAAGTGGCAATAACAATACATTTGTAGCCTTACAGAACATGTGACCCTCATTTGAAAGCTGCAAAGAAACAGAAGAAATTGCAAATCATTAAAAAACTATGAAAAATAAATAATGAAGACCAATTGAAAAGTTTCTTAGAATTGGCCCTTCATGCGATATACTAAACGTTAACTTCAAGGTGAACCACCCCTTTAACTGAAAGATGCCCCCTCCCCCTTCAGATGCCAGGTAGTAAAAGACACAGTAGGAAGGCTGCCCCTGCCCTGTAGATTTTACACTGAAACTATAACTATCAGCATTTCCACTGGAGCACTAATCTATGGCTGAGTTACAGTACAACAACAGCTCGAAGGATGTAGGTTAGAGAGACATCCCTGACGTATATAGGCCGAAAATACCTAAAAAATACACAGTTTTATCGCACATGGTTGACATCTGATGATAATCCCACCATTAACTCTGAGAGAAACTTTATAATATCCCGTTATAAATACGTGTACAATACTGTCGCTCATACCTGGGGGAAAATACCGAAGTAAGAATCGCTTTAGTCGCATCTTTCCTCTCTCTGTCTTTCTAGGTACTATCGTTCCCTTGGAAACGGTCAACACTTGCACTGCGCATGTGCTTCTCAAGGGGCGGGATTCGGACTCCTCTGCCTGAGTTTCAATGGTTTCAATGGTTACGGGGCGCAGAGCCAAGCTTGAACTAATAGCGCGCGAAAGGAGAGACCGGAGTGAAGGCTGCGTTCAGTCTGCTGCTCTGTAAATTAGAAATAGAATCTGAATTTGGTTTTATTTGGAATTACACATTTGAGGGGATTGAGGCAGTCCTCTACGGAAGGCAGTTTAGGACATGATTAGGAGAAAACATGCTCCTGTATGCGCTTTATTAACGAAGAAGAATGTAGACTGCCTCTTACGATATTCACGTGCTGGTGCTGCCCACATATGCTATTGCAATCTACCCCTTCTTGACTCATTCCTCAACCCTCTGTCCTCCTCAGCACAAACGCTATCCATCCTTGGCCCTCTCTCCATACAGATACCCAACTAAAATAAATATTCTCACAACCACCTCTCTTGTCTTATAGACAACCACCTTATCTGAGGAAAAAATGATTGTCTGAAGTGCTCTTCCTAAAACAACTAAAGCAGGTACATTTCCCTGCAACAGATGTGAATCCTGCAAATACATCCTGTGTAAAGATCAAGTTGCTATACTGAATACACACAAAGTTTACACCATTCTGGACTACTATTCGTGAGCTTCATGTGGTATACATGATTACATGTACTTAGGGTTGCCACCTTTTGCAAAATAAAATACTGGCAGTTTGGGGGCGGGGGCCAAAGGGGGCGTGGTGTGATGCAAAAAGGGGCGTGGTGTGATGCAAAAGGGGCGGAGCCACGGCGAGCGATCATCTGAAGACGCGAGAAAGGTAAGTTTTCGTAGGATTTCAGGCAAGGGCCTTTTTAAAGGGGTATTACAAATTTACCGGCAGCTACATTGCCGGTAAATTTGTAATACCGGCCCCGGCCTTGGCTGGTGTTTTACCGGCTAGGCCGGTTAAATACCGGCTGGGTGGCAACCCTACATGTACTAGGTGCTCTACAGGAGGCATATACATTGGTGAAACAGGACAAAAATTGCGCACAAGGATGACCCATCACAGACATAAAATCAACACCAAATCATGTGATACACCAGTGGGGCAACACTTCTGCAGTCAAAATCAAAGTCTACGGGACATGCAGGTCTTAATTCTAAAAGGGAACGGGAAAGGAATATTTATGAATTCAAATGTATGGCATTATTTAACATATTAAGACCTGGACTATTTACAGCCCACCCTAAGGGTAGTGACACACAGAGGCAGATTCGGGAAATGTATTCGCCTGATGAATAATAGCCTCTTCGTCTGGGTTTAGGGTTGCCACCTTTTTAAAAAAAAGTTACCGGCTAGTGGTGGGGGGTGGGAACAGCAGTGCTGCAAAAGGGATGGGGTCATAGGAAAACGTCGCAAAGGGGTGGGGCATTATGATAAAGGGGGTGGGGTCACAACAGAGTCTGGGGAAAGAGACTCACAAAGGGGCGGGACATGACACTAAAGGGGGCGTGGACACAACAGCGTCGGGTAAAAGAGACTTTTAAAGTGAAGGCTGAGAGCTTTTATTGCATTGCCGGTAAATTTGTAATACCGGCCCTGGCTCTTGCAGGTATTTTACCGGCTAGGCCGGTAAAATACCGGCTGGGTGGCAACCCTATCTGGGTTACAATCTCCCTAAAATACCTTCCCGTGCCATACCACTGGCTTGTATGCAAAGTCGCTAAGGGGTATGGCACTCTGGCACTTGGTTTTCCGAAGTTGCACAAAGTTTCCTCATGAGGAAACCAAAGCGCTGCGAGTGCCATACCGCTGGCGACTTTCATTCAACCCAGCGGTATGGCACGGGAAGGAAGTTTGGGGAGATTGTCACCCAGAAGAAGAGGCAATTAGTCGCCAGGCGACTAAATCTGCCTGTGTGTCACTACCCTTATTCATTGTATTATCTCTACAATTGATCTCTGTCTGTAACTTCCTAATTTATTGTCCATGAATACCTTTCACTGATTTAAAGGAAAACTATACCCCCAAAATGAATACTTGAGCAACAGATAGTTTATATCAAATTAAGTGGCAGATTAAAGAGTCTTTTCAAACTGGTATATATTTAAGTAAATATTGCCCTTTTACATCTCTTTCCTTGAACCACCATTTCGTGATGGTCTGTGTGCTGCCTCAGAGATCACCTGACCAGAAATATTTCAACTCTAACTGTAACAGGAAGAAGTGTGGAAGCAAAAGACAGAACTGTCTGTTAATTGGCCCATGTGACCTAACTTTATAGTTTGAATCATACAATCCCAGGAGGCTGTCCTTATTTTTTAAAATGGTCGTTTTCTATTTATGATTTCCCAGTGGCACATGCTACTAAAAAAGTCTATTATTATGAAAATGGCTTATTTACATGAAGCAGGGTTTTACAAATGAGTTGTTTTATGAAATATCTTTTTATAGAGACCTACATTGTTCAGGGTTATAGTTTTCCTTTAACAGTATATTTGGTATGCCTTTCTAGCTTTCATTTGTATTTTGCCTGACAAAGGGGCCTTGGTTAGTGATGGGCGAATTTATTCGCCAGGGTCGGATTCGCTGCGAATTCCCGCGATTCGCCGCTGGCGAATAAATTCGTGAATCACCAGCGAAATTTCGCCAAGACTCGTTTCGCGAATTTTTCGCCGATTCGCGATTTTCTCTAGAAATTCGCGAATTTTTCGGCGAAGCGAATCGCGGGAGATTCGCCCATCACTGGCCTTGGTTCTTCCGAAAGCTTGCAATGTGTTTTTATTGTTAGCCAATATAGGTATCACTTCTGCAATACTTTTTGTATTTGTTTGTTTTTTTATTTGTTATGTTAAAATAATGTAACTTTGAAATTGTTGAACTTTAAATTCATGTACATTGGAAAATTGTTTAGAACTACATTTTCTGCTCAAACTGTCAAACACAAACTGACGAACCAAAACATTAATCCACTTTGATAAAAGAATCAATTTGTTAAGCAGTCTTGTGAAAGCCCTAGGCAACACAGCCCAGCAAGCTCGCCCCCACTTTCCGTTGTGCACATTGATGGGTGTAGTGACGCGTGTGCACGGAGACGGGGTGAGCTTATGCGCATGCGTGACGTCACCACTCGTTAAAGTTCATGTGCAGTCCAGCGAGCAGTTGAACCTGGTCTAGGGGTGGGCGGAAGAGGTAGAGTAGCTGCTTAACACCCCCAAATTGTTGCGCCCTAGGCAGCTGCCTCTTCTGCCTAACCCTAGTTGCGGTACAGGCGAGGAACATGTTTAGTATCCTTGAAAAAACCTGAACTTCTGAGAAACCCTCAGTGTTTCTGAATTTTTGTAATTCTGCCTCAGTGTAAAAAAATTTTAGGAATTTTGTTTTATACAACCTTTTTTTCAGATGATACTGTCTTTAAGAGAGGAATGTGTACACTTTTGTAGTTGCTCACTTACAAAGCATAGTATTTCTTTTCTCCTCCCACTTGCAGAACCTGATTAGCAGTTACCTGTCTGCTCAGCACACTCAGCACAGGGAACATCAATGTGCATATTAGACTCTCAGAAAGTCAGCAGATGCAGGAGCTATGGCAGGGTGCTGTAAGGAATGCACAGAAGGTTGGAAATATCCAACAATTCTTCTCTGCCTCTTTGGATTTTTTGTTAATTTGAGAGCTGTGGAACCATTCTTTGCTGCATATCTTATAGGACCTCATCACAATCTGACAGCTGAACAGGTAAGTTAATCACTATTGTGTTCAAGGTGCATATTTAATAAAATATATGCAGCCAGTAACTCTCCAGTTTTATTCATATTTTCTTTACGGCTCAGAGTACACATTTAGAGCCAGAGTACCATGCAGTTTTGAAAGGTAAACTGGAGCTAAATATTAAATGGAAGGAATTCCCATTTACAGCTGATCATATGAGACCATATTTAAGCACCGACATTTGCACTGTGCATCTTAATCACCAGCTGCCCATCTAAGCATGTCTGAGCTGCTGGCCTTAGCAGGACCCATGCCAGCTAGAGAGGGTATGAAGTTAATAGACTGGAGGTGGATTCAATGCCTTGTGAAGGATTTAATACAACATCCCATACACTGTATTAGGGGTTTGTGCTTTTAAAAAAATAATTATGTGGGTGAGATAATGCATTTTTTGATAATGCATAATTAGTACTAAACCAAATCCATGATTCAATATGGGATTCAGCAGGATTCCTAGCTGAAATGAATGCTTAAAATCATGTGACTTTTCATCACACAAACAAGGAAGTTATTTTGTTCTGCACAGTTTTTTTTACCCAAATGTTGCCTAAGGGTTGGGAATCGGACAGATCCTTCATGAAATTTGAGATTCATCTGAATCCCAAATTAGTGGATTTGATGCATCCCAAATTTTACTCTTTCTTAAGCATTAGATCCATGCAAAGGTTAATTGTCAAAACAATGTATTCAGGATTCCTGTTTGACCAGTTTTACAGGTAAATAGTTTTAATTGTCATTGTTCCAAGGTTGAAATTTTAAACTGCACACATCCAGCAAAAACGTCAAAGGGTTCCGAACCTTCCCTCTGGTCTAGCTATATTGTCAGCTGCATTCTGCATTCTCTGTGTCGGCCTAGGGCCCTAGGACATTTAGGTTAAGTAGCAAACAGCACAACATTTGATCCAGGTCCTGTAAAGCTCTGCAACTAAAGGGTTTGCTACTTACTAGAGAGAACTGGAGCAAACGTTTCACCTATTGCCTTACCCTCTTAGATTGTGAGCTGTTCATGAGCAATGTAATATAAATAAATATGCCACTCCTACACAAACTGAATCAATAATCCCTACTCCATTGATTGTTTGATCCCAGTCAGTTATTCATTTAATAACTATTTTAAGAGATCGATTTTATTATTTTTCCCCTCTCTTGTAACTTATAAAGATAAACCCATGACTGCTAATCGTTAAACCAGAAACCAGTTTCAGCTGTATTTGTACAAGAATAATAAGTCATGTTTAACTTTCAAATCATATGATCAACGCTTTTTTTATGTTAAATTGCTTCTCACCCTGTGATCCCTGCTGTTAACCACAGGGGAGCGTAGGACAAAATTCAGCCTATAGGGCGTATTAACATAGGAGCAGCCAAGTGCCAAACCCAACCTCCGTTTGTTGTTTGGATGTTCCGGTATCATTACAGGCCTGTAAGAAAGACAAGGCTGCATTTCTGGTGTGACTAATGATGCACTTTTATTTATATTCTGTTATAAAACATGGTAAATAAATGAAAAGCTATGTATATAAATGAAGGGACTTTCTAAAATACAACTTTAAGGGCATGGACACACATGCGGTTTTACACAGTGGTCAGCGCCACGGTTTTTTAAAAAAAGTTGACTGCAGTGTAAATACGCTAAGCTGTTTCAAGTTTAGGCAACTGCATACTAAGGTAGTTTATTTAGGTGACGGTAGGCTATTTAAAAAAATGCGGTGTAAAAACGTGTGTCTATGCCCTTATTGTACTGATAACCATGCACTTTTGCATACTAAACACCTGCTATCTTCTAGGGATGCACCGAATCCACTATTTTGGATTCGGCCGAATCCTTCCTGAAAGATTCGGTTGAATACCGAACCGAATCCGAACCCTAATTTGCATATGCAAATTATGTGTGGGAAGGGGAAAACATTTTTTACTTCCTTGTTTTGTGCCAAAAAGTCACGTGATTTCCCTCCCTGGCCCTAATTTGCATATGCTCGGTTCAGCCAGGCAGAAGGATTCGGCCGAATCCGAATCCTGGCCGAATCCCGAACTGAATCCTGGATTCAGTGCATTCCTACTATCTTCAAACTGTACTATAATAAGTTATTCTTTACAGGGGCATACAGTAAAATTACCCTTCTGCTGGCTATATAGAAGAACATAGAACACTCCAGTACCTTATATACTAACGACATACCCCAATATATAATATGGAGATGCATATGGAGATGGAGTGCACTACAACTAAACCTGATGCTTGACATAATTAATTATTAATTGCAGCGAAGAAAAATAGTGAAGCAATAGATATTCAGTAAAAATGCGATTGTATAAGGTGCCTCCTAAAAAACTGGCATTATACTTTTCCACATGTCGATTGGGTGGTTTTAAAAATCCTGTCGGATCAAGGACCCCATCAGTTAGTAGATGTGGTCCTCGATCTGACTGCCCGTATTCTTCTCATTGTGATTCCATTATTGGGCCTTAGTACCCACAATCGAATCAGCCCCATATCTCCAACCTCAAGGTGGGAATATCGGGGAGAGATGCTCCATCACCAAACAAGTGGATCTCTGTTTGTATTGACAGCATTAGGAATTCCCATCCTGAATGTCAGTGGGACATAAACAGAAGTTTAGCACCCAGTTCACAGACTTTTGTTTGTGGAGTGCACCTGTGTAAATATATATATATATATATATATATATATATCATCTATGTATCAGGTAGAATACAAAATATGCTAATTAAGAGCCAACATCAGTTTTTAGTTTCACTTGGTAGAACAAGTTCATTCAATGAGCTCGTCTACAGCCTTAATTCCTTGTTTCATCCTCCCACTGTAAATAAAATGGTCTGTAAAATGGAAATGCAATTAACCCATTGGCAGATCTCTTCTCTAATACAGTTTAATAGGTTTTGCTACATTGGATAGTTAATTTAGATTAACTAGAAAGTGTACATCACTGGGCTGTTATTCTTACCTGCTGGGGTTGTTGATGGACACTCTCTTATCTGGTTTGGAGTAACCACTGTTTACACTGTATAATGTAGAGGAGTTTCCAGAAGCCACTCATATAGGTGCACATGTATTAGGCTTATGCCACACAGGAAGATCCAGGGAGATTAGTCGTCTGGCGACTAATCGCCACGTCTTTGAGGCGACTAATCTCCCTGAAATCTTCCCGTGTGGCCTAAGCCTTACGCTGTGTGAAATGAAAAAATGTAAAAAGCTGTGTAAAATAAAGGCGTAGTTTCGCCAGCGCTACGCAAATTCATTAAATGTGAAGTTGCGCCCAGGGAGGCAAACGGTAGTGAAGTTGCACTACTGTTACTTCACCAGACAAAGCGCATTTACACTAGCGATGCCTAATTTGCATACGGCGCAAAGTTAAACGTATAATAGAAGTATATGTTACAGCCACTACATTACACTACACAAGCCCAGGAAACCTTTAAAGGAAAACTATACCCCGAAAATGAATTTTTGAGAAACAGTTTATATCAAATCAAGTGACATATTAAAGAATCTCACCTACCTGGTATATATATTTAAGTAAATATTGCCCCTTTACATCTCTTGCCTTGAACCACCATTTCATGATGGTCTGTGTGCTGCCTCAGAGATCACCTGACCAGAAATATTTCAACTCTAACTGTAAAGGGAAGAAGTGTGGAAGCAAAAGACACAACTCTGTCTGTTAATTGGCTCATGTGACCTAACTTTATAGTTTGTTTGGTATGTTTGTGTGCACCGTTGGATCCTAGGATCCCAAGAGGCTGTCCTTATTTTTTAAAATGGCTATTTTCTATTTATGATTACCCAATGGCACATGCTACTAAAAAAGTGTATTATTATGAAAATGGTTTATTTACATGAAGCAGGGTTTTACATATGAGTTGTTTTATGCAATATCTGTTTATAGAGACCTACATTGTTCTGGGGGTATAGTTTTCCTTTAATAAATAAAACAAAGTTGTCCTATTGCCCTAAACATGTGCCCACTGTACAGTTGTGTTGCCATGTTAGGAAATGTAGGGGGAAAGGAGGGTAACCCCCCAAAAAAATGTTACTCTTTTTCAGACTACCAGCGTTTTTTTGGGACTTTTCAAAATTTCAAGTTTTTTTTTCAAACTCCTATCTATTGTATTGAACTTCACCAGGTCTGACCTGGCGAAATAAAGTCTAGCGCAAGAGGTAACGTTCAATAAAATGGTCATCTTGGGGAATTAGTGCAGTTACATCCCTTCGTCAGTGCGCAACTTCGCCTGGCATAAGGGTGCAAGTTGCGCTAGTCTATCTACTTCGCTAGCGAATTTTCGCCAGGGACACTGTTAGTAAATTGTTAGTAAGTGGCAAAATGACGTCACGCTGGAGACGCTTTGCACTTTAGTGAATTTGCCCCAATAAATCTGCCCCATAATGTTCTGTTTGCAAGTTTCTGTATGTGTCCTTTTGGGGTTGGCCATTGCAGCTGTTATAATGTCATAGGTCTCTATATACCGTTGGTTAGTTCACTCCAAATGATTTAACTACCTACACCAATTATCTGCTGGCTGCAGCATTGTTGCATCAAGAAAATGACTACTGCTGCTGAAAAGATGGTATTTGAAGTTAACATCTCAGTAGAAACAGGAAGGAGGAGGAACTTTTGCCAGTCTTTCCAACTGAACATGTATCCTATGCTTTTACTGGGTTGTGCACAAACCCCTTCTGATACCCTTTAACCATAGGCTGATGTTGCTTTCCTACAACAACACTGATGGCATCTTGGGGAAGTTGAGCTAGAAGAAGTAAGTGAGTGGAAATCACTGCTAAAAGAAAGTGTCTTGCCAGACCACACGCATATGAGTAAAAACTAAATTTCTCACTCAGCCATTGTTCCAATATCTATGGTAGAAAATAAGTGTTCATACAAGAAACCAGGCATTCTTCCCAAATCTTGCCCTAACTGGACTTCAACTGGGTTTGTGGAAGGCTGTAGCAGTATCCTCAAGGATTCTTCAATAATTTCATGGGTCACATCCTTATGCCAATTATAGCAGCAATACCCTTTTCAAGGGGTGGTTCAGCTTTAAGTTATCATGTACCATAGCCCTTGAAATATGTTTTTAACATATATAATTAAATAGATACATTTAAATTACACTGTATCTTAAAGGGATACTGTCATAGGGAAAAAAATGTTTTTTTTTTTATATTTCATTTTGAAATCTGACATGGGGCTAGACATATTTCCCATCTGCTCTGATAAACTTCAGTCACTCTTTACTGCTGTACTGTAAGGTGGAGTGATATCACCCCCTCCCTCTTCCCCCTCCCCCAGCAGCCTAACAACAGAACAATGGGACGGTAACCAGATAACCGCTTCCTAACACATAACAGCTGCCTGGTAGATCTCAGAACCGCACTCGGTAGTACAAACCCATGTCCCACTGTGTTCCATTCTGTTACATTGAGAAGGAAAAACAACAGCCTGACAGAAAGCAGTTCCCTCCTAATGTGCTGGCACAAGTCACATGACCAGGGGCAGCTGGGAAACTGACAATATGTCTAGGCTAAGACACAAACTCAACCAAATAATTTATTTCCCTGGCACATGTTCAGCTTAAAGGAGTAGTTAACTTTTAGCATGTTATAGAATGGCTAATTCTAAGCAACTTTTCAGTTGGTCTTCATTATTTTTATTGTTTTTGAATCACTCTATATATCATACTAAAGTTAACTCAAATGTGAACTTCCCTATAAGTTTTACATGCAGAATATTCAGCAGTTCCTGCCATGTCACCCTTGCATCTAAGCATCACATATAAGTTATCCAAGCAACTACCTCCACTGTAGTCCATCAGATCTGCTTTATTTTAATTTGATATTTTGACATAAATAATATAATAAGTGTCATTGTTGGTGTGTCATGCAATTTCATTCTATATTTTTATATCTGATACAGTATTCTTCCAGTTCCAAATTGCAGGGCATTGCAGAATACAGTTTTATAACCTGTATTTTCTTTCAAACATTGTGTTCTGTTGGAGTGAAAATGCTGATGATTCTTAAACATGTTTTTTTTTAGTCAATATGTAGAAGCCTTTTCCTACTATAAATGATGTATATACTGATGTTTAACCTTTTCACTAATAAGCTGTTGTTTTTGTCATTTCTAACTTTACAGGTATCAGCCTCTGTGTTTCCAGTATGGACCTACAGCCACCTGGCATTGTTGATTCCAGTATTCCTGCTAACAGATTATCTGTGTTACAAACCAGTCATAATCCTGCAAGGCCTTGGAATCATCATCTCGTTGCTTTTATCGCTGCTGACCCATGGCCTTCTAGCAATGCAAGTGATGGAGTTTTTCTATGGCGTGTTTAATGCCTGCGATCCAGCATATTACGCCTACATCTACAGTGTGGTTGACATAGCACATTACCAGAAGGTAACTGGTTACTGCCGGAGCATTACACTGGTTGGTGTTACCCTTGGTGCAGTGATTGGACAATTGCTAGTCTCCTTGGCAGGGATGTCATTAGTCTATCTCAATGTAATCTCATTGACATCAACCTCGGTGGCTTTTTTGTGCTCTTTGTTTCTTCCCTTACCCAGTAGGACCATGTTTATTCGCAAGAATATGGCTGGAGACACTACAAATATATTATCCAAAGAGATAGAATCTCCTCATTCAGAGGAAATACAGAGTGTGACTATTACAGAAAATGAGAACAAGAGTAAGGGCAGTAATCAATGCTTCCAGTTACTTTGGCGCCTGGGAAAAGAAATGAAAGACTGTTACTCCTCTATGCAAATCTTGTACTGGTCCTTGTGGTGGGCTTTTGCAACAGCCGGATATAATCAAATTATAAATTATGTGCAGCTTCTATGGGAACACATAGAACCTTCTCAGAACTTTGCTATGTACAATGGGGGAGCTGAGGCCATATCCACATTTCTTGGTGAGTACATTGTGTGTTGATATCATTTTGGCATTAATTTCATCTAGGATTTGCATTATAGCATTTCTGTTTCCCATAATGCCTTGCTGTCAATTTAATTGAGCCTTTTTTCAATTGAGTATAAAAATGTGCCTCTGCCCTTGTGCAATTCCAAGATAAATTCAGGGACAAAAATCATTTTTAGGTGCTGTTTTGTCTTTCTTGGTGGGATATGTGAAGGTGAACTGGGATGTGTTTGGGGAACTGGCTCTTACAATTTTCTCTGCCATTGACGCTGGAGCCATCTTCATCTTCATGGTTTACAGCAGAAATATCTGGATGTGCTATGCTGGATTCATCATATTCAAATCCTGTTACATGCTTCTCATCACCATTGCAACGTAAGTATAACTTTGTTGAACAAACAAATTACTGGCCATAGCAACATGAAAGTGTAATGGTTCTACTCAAATTTATTATAAAATTATACAATAAACATTTAACACAATGGAGAGCAAAGCACCACAATGTGCTGTATCATGAAAGCACTGACGTCCCACTAAGGCTAAGGCCAGACGGGGAGATTTTTAAAAGCGCTCAAAATTGCCTCGCCAGGCAATTTTGAGCGATTTTAAAAATCGTGCCGCTCCGTGTGAACAAGCGCCGGCGACTTTAAGCCTCGCCGGTGCGCAGCTGTGCCTAGCTATTCGGGGAGATTCGGGGGCGAGAACTCGCGGCGAGAAGTCACTGGCCTTAGCCTAAGAGTGTTTGAATGTGCTTTCTCCTTTCGCCTTGTGAATAATGTACAGAGTGAACATGATAAGGGTACCAATAAAGCTCAAAAGTTATCTTGGTGTTGTTTTCCCTTAAGTTTGATTAATTGAATTTGCTGTAAATGTTTTATATACAGTTATGGCATCCATTATCTGGAAACCTTTTATCCAAAAAGCTCCAAATTATGGAAAGGCCATCCCCTATAGACTCTAAAAATGATTTCCTTTTTCTCTCAATGTACTTGATCCAAACTAAGATATAATGAATCCTTATTGGAAGGAAAACCAGCTGATTGGGTTTATTTAACGTTCATTTGATTATGTAGTAGACATAAGGTATGGAAATCCATTAAAGAATGATCCATTATATGGAAAGCCTCAGCTCCTGAGCATTCTGCAAAACAGGTCCTGTATAAGGCTGGATAGGGTATATTTTAGGGTGCTTTATTGCTCACAGGAGAGGTGGTCTTCTGGTATCGGGCCAGAGTGTGAACTATAATCTGATAATCAAACATAATCTGATCATCTCTGCAGTTATAGTATAATAACATATCTAGTGCAGAGAGCTCTCTGTACTTAAAGAGATGGTTTATAAACTGGAAATTTAGCTCTTACATTTTCCAGGAGCAACTATTATCCTCATGACAAAAATACAGCTGCTTATACACACATTAGGCAGGCTCAGAACACCATGCAGGGTCGGACTGGACCAGTAGGACACCTGGAACAAAACCAGTAGGCTCTGCCGACCCAGACCCGCTCCTTGTGCAAATCATGTTCCTGCCACCGGTCAAGGCAAAAACATACTTACACAAGCATAGAGCGGGACGGGTTGGTTTAAACATACATAGCATAATTAATATGCCCATGGAGCCTTTTCATGTCTTGGTTACTCTGTCCCAGGACCAGACTTTTAATCTGTGGATTCTGGTAAATGCCAGAGGGGATGCTGTAGGATACTATAGAGAGTTAGGTGGCCATACAGGGGCCGATAAAAGCTGCCGACAGACCGAGTCAACAGCTTATTGGCCTGTGTACAAAGCTCCCCGACAGGGCTTCCCTGATCTATAACTGTCTGAAATTTGGTCAGATGTCGAACGGATGGGACTAAAAATTCCGTCGGATCATGGACCATATCTGTTCATTGATGTGGTCCTGAGATCTGACCGTCCGTTTACCCATCATTATGATCCGATCCTTGGGCCCTAAGGCCCACAATCAGATCAGCCCGATACCACCCACCTCAACGTGGGCATATCGAGGAGAGATCTGCTCGTTTCGCAACATCGCCAAACGAGAGGATCTTTCCATGTATGGCCACCTTTACTCTTTTTTGGGCTGGTGGGGACTGTTTGGGCCTTTGAGTACTTGAAATGCCAGACCTGCTCTTTCCTGCTTACCATCCCAGATAAGGGTGAAAATTAATGATCGTGCCTCACATTTTAAAAGAGTACATAGCCTATACATAGAGGAACATGTACTTTCTTTTTCCAATAAATTGTTATATTATCTATAGGTTCCAGGTTGCTGTTAATCTGAGCATGGAACGTTATGCACTGCTCTTTGGCTTCAACACTTTTGTTGCACTGGTTCTTCAGACAATCCTGACTCTCATTGTGGTGGATCCTCGAGGCCTGGCACTGGACATTGTTACACAGGTATGTACAAAATAAACACACCCCTGTATACTTTGAATTTGTGAAATATCCAGAGCTAATATACATTGGTGCTAATTTGCATGGCATTTATCAGATCCTTGCATCTCTAGCTTGTAAGCTGATCAAAACTAAGCTTAGTGGGTAAGGGTAATGGTGCAATTTAGCACCTATATACTGTAGGTAAATGAGCCCGTTTGTCTCAATAGCCACTAATGACTCATGGCTATGGAATGACACTCATGGCTATGGAATGACATGTTAAATCACAGTACACATCCAGTTCTGCCAACATTTAAAGAGAGGTACCACATTTTGCAATTCCTAAGCAAGCCACAAATCTCTCAACATTTATATTTTTTACCAGGGCCGTCATCGGGGGGGGGGGGACAAGTGTCCCAGGCCCGGGCCTGAAGGGCCTTACATGAGAGCGATAGTCCCGGGCCCTGGAGCACTCTGGTCTGGCCTGTCCCCAATGGCCTCCCTCATCGCTACACCCCACCCCTTCCCGCTCTACATCAACCCACCTGGGAGCTGGCAAGTCTCGCCCCTTCCTTCCTCCTATTAAAAAAAATACTTAGCTGGCATGCTGCGGCATCTCCACATGCTCCCCGCTGTGGACACTGTTTGCGCATGCGCGCCAGCGTGTCGCAGCAGCAAGGGAGCACTCAGCGTGGGCACCACAGCAGGGGGGGGGCCCTGGACAGTAGCCCCAGTGGGACCTCCCAGTCTTCCTCCTGCTCTTCCCTCTGTTCTTCCTCCTGCTTTTCCCTCTGTTCTTCCTCCTGCTCTTCCCTCTGTTCTTCCTCCTGCTCTTCCTGTTCTTCCTCCTGCTCTTCCCTCTGTTCTTCCTTCTGCTCTTCCCTCTGTTCTTCCTCCTGCTCTTCCCTCTGTTCTTCATCCTGCTCTTCTGCCTGTACTTCCGCCTACTGTTCTTCCTGCTTCTTCCTCGAAATTTGGCTGGGTGGTGGATCAGGGGTGTGGCCAGGGGAGTGGGCAGGATCTGGGGGTGGGGCCCAGGGGGCCCCATGATTTCTAATGACGGCCCTGTCTTTTACACACACACTGCTCTCATAAAAGGGAAACAAATTAAAGGGGTTTTTCACCTTCAAACAACTAGTTGTTTTCAGATAGATCACCAGAAATAGCTTCTTTTTTCACCTTCTAAAGCAGCTCTGGGAGGGGGGGGGTCGGCAACCCTGTAAACTCTTCTAAATTGATACATTTAGGGGCACGTTTACTAAGGGTCAAAGTGAAAGTTCAAATAAAAAAAATTTTAATTACAAAGTAATTTTTGGCTACTTCGACTTTCGAACAGCCCAAAATTTGATTTGAATTGAAAAAAATGTAATTTTTGAATTACTGTCTCTAAAAAAATCGAATTCGAAACTTCACCACTTTAAAACTGCCATATTGCTATTTTTGCCTATGGGGGACCTCCTAGAACAGAGGACCTTTACATAGTTTTGGAAAATTGATCAAACAATTCAAACGATTTTAATTCGAATTGAAAAATACAATCCAAAAAAATTTGCTGGTCAAATTTCAAAGTTTTTCAACTTTGAAATTCAACACTTGGTAAATCTGCCTCTTTATTGATATATTTCTTATCTTTGTCCCTGCTGAGCAGACTCTCTGGGTTTCATTGCAGGCAGCTGTTAGAATTGATACAATAGTTACTAATACTCCAGAAATGCTACTGAGAAATGTATAAACTAAATGTTGCAAAATGTTAAGGCCTAGGCCAGACGAGAAGATTCGGGGAGATTCGTCGCATGGCGACTAATCTCCCAATCTGCTTCCCCCTGCCTTCCAGCTGCTTAATGAAGAATCGCCTGCGCCTATTCATACGCGGTGCTGCACTTTCCCGAAATCGTTCGAAATTGCCTAAGGAGGCAACTTCGAGCTACTTCTGAAAACGCAGCGCCGAATCTTCCCGACTGGCCTAAACCCTTAGAGTCTGCACCTGAATTACTGAGCTGCCTGACTCAAACACCAGAGACACCAACATTCAACTTTAAACTTAGATTTTAGAAAAACAGTAAAAGATAAATAATGGAAAGTAATTGAAGGTCTTTATTTCTGGGGAACAATCTGAAAACAACTGAACTGGAAAAAAAGTGTTTTAGCCCTTTAAGTCAATGAAACAGCTTAATAACTCAAAGTTTGGTTTAGAAGCACGATTCTTCTTATAATTACTGTTTTCACTTGTAAGAAGAAACCTTACTTTAAGTAAGAATCCAAGACTTACAGCATTACTAGCTAATTATATGACCACATTCATTAAAATGCTGTTCAGCTGGTCAGTCTGCATTTTTGGCTGATTAGTGCTCCTACATTATATCCCTTATTTTGCTTAAGGTCTTACCTATACACGAAGGGACTTTTAATGGCATTTTCTCCAAAAGTATCACCGGTATAGCAGTTCTCGAATACATTACACCCTTCACAAGGGCATGTCTTAGATTTAGTCATAAACTTTGCCCAAGTCTTGTATCAGCTTGGATCAGAAGACGCACTCAATTATTTTCAATGGGGCTGTACTCACACGAACGCATGTAGGCGCCAAACGCAGGTTCAGACGCAACATGCTGATTTTTCCTGCGATCAGCGCCTACATGCGTTTGCATGAGTACAGCCCCATTGAAAATAATTGAGTGCGTCTATACCTGTGTTCCCCTGCGGCTGAACGACGCAAAATGGAACGCAGGGGAGCGCAGGTAAAAACACCCGTGTGTAAGGGCCCTAAGTGTTAATATTAAGTACCGCCAGTTTATATGCATCATGTGCCATAGCTCTTCAAATATGTCTCTAACATAAATAATATATAATTTGATAAAAAAAACTGATAAATTTAAATTACACTGTATCTTAAAGCTACAAACTCATCCAAATAATTTCTTTCCCTGGCACATGTTCAGCTTAAAGGAGAAGGAAAGGCTTTGTGCACTTGGGAATGCCAAATGTTAGGCACCCCAAGTGATTGTATTGACTTACCTGAAACCCCCGGGCTGGTGCTCCTATCAGCAAAAAATTGCATCAGCCCGGAGTTATACCAGTGAGCACCACGAAGCGATCCTCTTCCATCTTGTTCTTTCTTCAAATTACCCTGGGCAAAAGCATGCCCAGTTGAACAAAATAGCCGGCTTTTTAAAGTTCAGCTTTTCGTTCTACTGCACATGCGCAGACGCACATAGAAAGAGGAAGACTGAAGATTGCTCTGTGGTGCTCACTGGTATAACCCCGGGCCAGTGCAGTTTTCTGCTGATAGGAGCACCGGCCTGGGGTTTCAGGTAAGTCAATACAATCACTTGGGGGTGACTAACATTTGGTACCCCCAAGTGTATGAAGCATCTCCTTCTCCTTTAAAGGCTAGTACACATTTGAGTTAACCTTTAGTAAGTTATAGAATGGCTAATTCTAATAATTTTTTCTTTTTTTATAGTTTTTGAATGATTTGCCTTCTTCTTCTGACTCTTTACAGATTTCAAATGCTCTATAAAGCTAAAACATATTGTTATTGCTACTTTTTATGATTCATGTTTCTATTCAGGCCCTCTCCTATTCATATTCCAGTCTCTTATTCAAATCAATTCATGGTTATTATGGTAATTTGGACCCTAGCAACCAGATTGCTAAAACTGCAAACTGGAGGGCTGCTGGATAAAAAGCCAAATAACTCAAAAACCACAAATAATTTTAAAAAATTGCAAATTGTCTCCGAATATCTCTCTCTACATTATACTAAAAGTTAATAAAAAGGTGAACAACCCCCTTTAAGCACTACTACGCATGCCTGGTCCCTACATCACTGCCTGGCAGTCAGTCAGATCACTGCTGTGTTAGTGAATGAGCCCAGGCATGGACAGTAGCACATAATGCTGTGCAGTTCTTTACACATTATTCTTAATTGCAGCTGATCTCTGATTCTGCACTTAAGGGCAGAGACACACGGGCAGATTCGGGGAGATTAGTCGCCCAGCTCCTTCCCCTGCCTTCCCGCTGGCTAGAATGTAAATTGCCTTTGGGATGGCACTCGAAGCACGATGTCCCCCAAAATTGCCTCATGAGGAAACTTTGGGCGACTTCGCAAAACGAAGTGCTCTGAGTGCCATCCCGCCGGCGATTTACACTCTAGCCGCTGGGAAGGCAGTTTGGGGACATTAGTCGCCCCGAAGAAGAGGAGATTTGACGCCAAGTGACTAATCTCCCTATATCTGCTCACGTGTCTCTGCCCTAAAGGACAAGGAAAGTTATACTAAAGAAGTAGCTAGAAATGTTGTACATTATGTTTTGTGCTTGTGTACCAGCCCAAGGCAACCCCAGCCCTTTAGCAGTAAAGATCTGTGTCTCCCCAGTAGATGCCCCAGTAGCTCCCCATCTTCTTTTCTGATTCACTGATTCACATGCTGTATGCTGATGTCACTTACTGAGCTTAGGGACCCACTCACAATATACAGTACACATAGAATAGAAATATAGTCACAATATAAGGCTGATTAGTCATTAATACAGGTAATTACTACATGGCAGCACAGAAACCATTGCAACTAGCATCAGAATTTAATAATCAGCCCTGTAGCATCAGATTATATTACAGACAAACCTCATTTTCTGCTGGATAATTAGTGATGACCCCTAAGCTTAGCTTTTCAACAGCTGCTCAGAGCCCACTGAGCATGTGAGTGTCACAGACACTTTCCAAGATGGTGACCCCCTGTGACAAGTTTGAAGTCCTGGATCATTGCCGCTATTGACAAGCTGAAACTTTAGGCTGGTGCAATAAGTTCAGTATATAAAACATGGCATTTTTAGCCCTATTCATTTTTAGGGTTTAGTTCTCCTTTAAGGAAAGTGCCAACTTTGATTATTAATGTTCAAGCAATTTATTTTGGCTACAGCTATGTATTTGAAGCACGTTGGTAGAATTAGATAAGTGGTAACTCAAATGAACTTTGTGATTCAGGCATTTTTCTAGGTGGTCTGGATATCCCAAAATGATGCACTTACATACCCAAGTGTGTATTAGCAACAAAGTGTGTGTCCAACCCTCCAAAAGAACTTAGTAAACTTGTGAAATTAGAGATTTACTGGAAACACTGACTGTTTTTTCTCTGTTGTTCTTGCAGTTTATCGTGTATGGAAGCTACTTTGTTGTTATTGCTGGGATTTTTCTTGTAAGGAGCATGTACCTCTTGATACCCCTGTACTGCAAGGGACCAGTGAATCAACTACACACTGCAATAAAAGCTAAAACTCACCATTATGGGATAAACCGATGAATCTTCATCTGCCTGAACTAATAGTGTGCATACAAGGATACTGCAAGGGACCACTGGGCATGCAGGATTCTACAAGGGCTGCAAAACTCGTGTTTTTTTGAAAATTCCATTTAAAACTTCAGTAACTCCATGCATTTTGTGCCCCAAGGGCAAGCCTATGACTACCCTTTGTATGTGGTGAATGCATTCTATGGTGGTTTCCTGTGCCCTTCTCCTTTTTTATTTTTTTATACAAAGATACATATAGTCACTGGGAAATCACCTGCCACTACACCGTCACATTTCAAACAAGCTTGTGTGTGTTTGTATGAATGTACTGTATTCATGTGCAATATATAATGTTACTACTAACTGTCACTGTTGGTTTACTATTTATATTGACAAAATTATATGTTTTCTTACTGATACCATTGTGCTGCCAAGCTATTCAAGGGAAAGTACACCAGGATTATTTATGGCCAGTAAACAATAGAGCTCATTGCTGATGCTGGCCAATGTGGAACTCTCTCACCCCATCCCCCCACAACAGAATGGTATTTGACTGCTTTAAGCAGTGATCCCCAACCAGTAGCTCGTGAGCAACATGTTGCTCTCCAACCCCTTGGATGTTGCTCTCAGTGGCCTCAAAGTATGTTCTGATTTTTGAATTCCAGGCTAGGAAACACGTTTTAGTTGCAAAAAAACTAAAGCTGGCCATAGACGTAAAGATTTTTGAAAGATCCAATAGTTATCGTGAGACCATGATTGTCTCAAAACGATTGTTTGAATGCCTGATGTGTCCATCAACTAAAAAGACCATTTCAGGCGATATTGCCAGCAAAACTGAAGGATCGCAGCCTGCTTGGCCCTGCAAACATAGGTAGATTGCATGGGGAGCGATAAAGATTTTCTAACCTGGCCGATCAATCAGGTGTTGGACGAAAAATCGTAAGATGAACAATCGTTAGTATCCCACTAACCGCACGATAATTTGACAGATTGGTCAGACATCCCTAAGATCAGTCGTTCGGCAGGGAAAGATCGCTGCATCTATGGGGAGCTTTAGTATAGTGCCAAGCAGAGCCTCCTGTAGGCTGCCAGACCACATAGGGGCTACCAAATAGCCAATCACAGCCCTTATTTGGCACCGCAAGAGACTTTTTCATGCTTGTGTTGCTCCACTCTTTTTACATTTTAATGTGGCTCACGGTTAAAAAAGGTTGGGGATCCCTGGCTTAAAGCAACTGAAACAGGTATCAGCCTGATAAATACTTGACTGATTGTCAGGAAAATGTTTCTGACAGTCAATGTTAATTATATATTACTCTATCCTCATAGTCCATCTCCTATAGGCTGTCAGGTCACTGACCCTAACAAGGAATCACGTGGCATTTCTCTTTGGACTGAAGCAAAATATAAGCTGCAAATTTGCACAGATGTTTAATGTAAACAATTCATGTAAGGGGGAATTTCCCCATGACTTATATTGCCTGTTTTGAACCAAAAAGAACCTGATGGGATTATTAATTGTGATTTTTAAATCATGAGGTTTTATATTAAATATTTTCTGCAAATGTTTTGTGTGCACCTGTCTCTTAAAACACTAAAAGGGTAATTTACATAGGGCATGGTAAGGGTATAAAGTGCAAACTGCCATGGGTTTTTTTATGTGTGTGTTTTTGGGGGGTTTTTTGGATCATGCCCCACACTTTACAGTACAGTTTTGTGCTCCATTCTGTTTTGTAATTCCTCAGATGGTTGGGCTGGGGAAGGTACATAGAGGTCTTCCATCCGTACCCTGATAAGCAAGTTAGGCAGGACCAGTGCTGCACTTTGATGTTGGATTGATTAACATTATACTTATATCAGACTACTGATTCAATGTGTAAAGAGTTCTTAGCTAACACAGTGTATGCACCACACTAACATAGAAGTATGGGGCAAACAATATGCCAGGTGATGGAGATAGCCCACTATTTTTTGTCTCTTTGTTTTTTTATCTTTTTAGACTTGTCCCATTTACTGCTCTTTATTTTATATGATCAGATCAGCCTAAGCAAGTATGGCAATCATTAAAAAGCAACTGCTTTTTGATCCTAGCTAGGATTTTCTGTCACTTCCAGAAAAGGGGCTGGGAGGGGCTTTTTCTTTTAGGCATGTTGGGAGTTGGTGAGGCTTCACAATGGAAGGTGGCACCAGGCATTTTGGTATTTGCCAACCTTGATATGGCTGTTGCTTTTAAAATAGCATCCATTAAGTTCTAAATGGCACATTCTGATGTCATAAGGTGCCATTAATATAGTGAATAATGTACCTCGATTGTAAAATATGTTATAAGTACCACAGGAATTCTATGACCATATAAAGGCTGGAACCTGAAGGAAGATTGCTTTTATACAGATCATTTTACAACATGTGATACATGAGATAAGGGGACCCTCCTAGTTTCAGCTAGTAGAACAAGTTAAGCTGGCTGTTAGAGGCAGAATTCCTAAATAAACTTGCCAAGCTCCATTGTAATTCATCTGGACACATTTGGCTTCCATTACTCTTGCTGGCTAAAATTCCCTTAAAGGAAAACTATACCCCCTGAACAATGTAGGTCTCTATAAAAAGATATTACATAAAACAACTCATATGTAAAGCCTTGCTTCATTTAAATAAACTATTTTCATAATAATACACTTTTTTTAGTAGCATGTGCCATTGGGTAATCATAAATAGAAAATAGCCATTTTAAAAAATAAGGACAGCCTCCTGGGATCGTATGATTCAACGGTGCACACAAACATACCAAACAAACTATAAAGTTAGGTCACATGAGCCAATTAACAGACAGAGTTCTGTCTTTTGCTTCCACATTTTTTCCTGTTACAGTTGAAATATTTCTGGTCAGGTGATCTCTGAGGCAGCACAAAGACCATCATGAAATAGGGGTTCAAGGCAAGAGATGTAAAAGGGCAATATTTACTTAAAAATATATTCCAGTTTGGTAAAATTATTTAATATGATATCAATTACCTGTTGCTCAAGTATTGATTTTGGGGGTATAGGTTTCCTTTAAAGGATCCAATCCCTGTACTTGCTTGCCAGTGACTGTACAGTTTGAATCAAATAATGCAAAATGTGACTAAGGGTACTGCTATACTTGGAAGGGATCTCTTTGCTGCATTAAACCTACAATTAGTTGATGGTATCATTACTACAGCACCAGTGCCTGCCACACAGACTGTGTCTAAAATTTCACCACAAAGCAACACTTCATAGGGTTGTGCAAAGAACTCTGTAACAAAGTTAAGCTGAGACCAGATGTAAAACCAGTACACCAGAAATTGAGGCGATTGCCCTGCTCTATAAGGGAGACTGTCTCACAGGAACTAAAGAAACTGGTAGAGCAAGATGTGATCGAAAAATCAGAATCCTCTGAATGGGTTTCACCCATTTCTATTGTTGTAACAAAGAAGAAAACTGGAGGTATTCAATTGTGTGTTGATCTTGAACCTAATAAAGCAGTTGTTAAGGATAACCATCCTTTGCCACACATAGAGGAAATATTTTCAGAAATCCAGTACTTTATTTGATGTTGCACTATTTGGTGCAGTTCTTACACATATCCATCATACAGAGAAAACTGTTGCATTTGCATCCAGAACACTTACAGAGACAGAGCGTAAGTATTCAACTGTTGAAAAAGAAGCTCTAGCATGTGTTTGGGAAACAGAAAAACAGAGAACCTACCTATGGGGTAGAGAATTTACCTTATGCACTGATCATAGCCCTTTAACTACACTACTTACAACAAAGGGACTAAGTAGAGCTGGAATGCGTATAGCTAGATGGTCAGCAAGGTTACTGAATTTCAACTACAAAATGCAATGCAAACCAGGTTTGAAAAATGTTAGTGATCATTCTTGTGTTACTTGTCAGAATCATGACAAAACAGCTATCACACATACACCACCACTTCAGCCAACACCATTCCCTGATTAAGCATGGGAAAAACTTGCTATTGATATTGTGGGTCCTTTTGCAGATGCTCCTATATTTGCTATAACTGTGATAGACTATTACAGTAAATGGCCAGAAATTGCATTTGTTTCTCATATAACATCAGCTACAGTAATAACATTTCTGTCTACAGTCTTCAGCAAAGAAGGAAATCCAAAGGAGTTAATATCAGACAATGGACCACAGTTGGTTTCATCTGAGTTTGAAATTTTTCTGAGAGACAGGAATATTGTCCATAGAAAATCTTCAGTGTATTACCCACAAGCAAATGAAGAAATTGAGTTGAGTGATTCAACAGAAGTCTGAAAGAAGCACTATGTTATGTTTGGTAGCCGAGGATGAGGAGGGTATAACAGTGCTTTATTAGCAGGTTCATGCAGCCATTACATAACAGCAGTAAGTCTTACTTTCACTTTCAAGCTGTACAGAAAGTCATGTGTATGCACAGTGACACCTGCAGGCCATTTGTATAAACACCACAAACTACAGACAGCAAACCATACTGGGAAATCTTGGGAAGTATTTACAACAGAGTTCCTACATAACTACAGAGCAACATGCCATGCAACAACCCAATCATCTCCAGCTGAATTATTACATGGCAGACAGATGCGCACTAAGTTACATGTTTCAGACATCAAACTTCCACAGAATTTCTACAAAATCATCTACCACTGACATTGTCAAACGTCAACAAGCCACCAGCGAGGACCATACACATATGAACTGTCTGATGGACGCAAATGGAATGCAAGTCGTTCTGCGCCTGCTAGATATGACTTTGGAGAAGCTCCATTTGATGAAGGACATTTCCCTACTCCTGATGCCAACTGCAATAGGGCAGAGGAAAGTGAACCTATAAGGCGTACTGAGAGAATCAGGAAACTACCTGCATGGACCAAGGACTATGTGTTGTGAAGAATATATAATATTGCTTTAAGATGCTCACAGTTTTATGGTTTCTGTTTATTACATTAACCCAAATGCTTTCCTACTATAGGGGGAATATGTGGTGTTTGTGCAAGGTGCCTGTAGGTATTACTGTGCTCAATGGTATACTGTGCATACACTGTACTTTCTGTACTACTTGAAAGGGTTAGAGTTCAAGTTACTGTTGAAGTGTAATGGCTGCATTACCTGCTAAAAAAGCACTGTTATACTCTGCTTATCCTCGGCTAACAAAACATAAATAGATGTTGATATGTGATTTTACTTCAAAACACATGTGAGTGCAAACTTGTTTATAAAGTAGATTTATACTATTTTGGATTTATATCTTTCTATATTTGGGATCTGTGGAACTGAGCTAAAAAGAGAGGAAGGATCTGCTAATTCTACAGGCAACTTTGGCTTGTAAGTAGGCATTTTAGCCAAATGGTGGATACAACTACTTGAATGTAAAGGGATCTTTCTTTTGAATGCTTTCAACAGCAGTGTAAGATTTGAAGAGGAAACAGACCTTATAAAGAGATTTTTAAACGCTGGGTGTTTTCCAAATCTCCAAACATACTGCACTACTGATTTATTTACAAATTTTGGAGATTTTTTTTTTGGATGCAGCTGAGAGACTGTGTGAAGATCAGCTGGAGAAAGTTAAAAGTTTTTTCCTTGTCACTTTTTTGTTGAATATTTATTGCAGGGGGGGCACACCTCTCTTCTCCTGCCTGCAACTGGTACCTTTATGTTGGATAGGGTGCAGACACACGTCTTGCTTTTCTTTGCCATAATCAGCCATGTGTTCTTGTACCTGAGCCAACACAGCGGTTCTGAGTGAGCAGAGAGGAGGCTAACGGTTGTGTAGGGGCTGATTTGAGTGTAGGCTACTACCACACAGGGGCTGAAATCAGCCTGCTGAAATTCGCAGGCCAAAAATAAGCCTCTCTGTGGGCATTAGCCTCCTCTATTGCTCTCACCGGGAACTGTTGTGTTGGCTTGGGTACAAGCTCGTGCAATTTTAGATTTCTGTAGCAAAATCACCCACATGTTTGCACCCAATCTGACACAACGATACACATTGAATACTTGCAAAAAAGATTAATATCATTTCTGCCTTAGTCTTGTTAGTATTCGAAGATACTATTAGTTAATATACTGTATTAGAAAATGACATATGTATGAACTTATTAATAAAATGTTAATTTATTATATCCATAGTTTTTCATTATCCTTTCTGTAGTATGCCTTTACTAATAATTCACAGCACCAGTAACCCATTTCAGTGGAAGTTGAGGAGATTTACAAGTGACCATGCAATTACAGAACAGGTTTAACTTCATTTAAAAGAACAAAAACTTCCTCTGAAACAAACAAAACAAGCTATTTAGATTCCATAGTGTCTGCACCCATCTCCCGTGCATTAACCAACCCACTCCTCCATCTTCATAACATTCAATGCAGATAACATCAGGCAGCTGAGAATGCAAGGGACTCTCAGAAAGGTTTTCCATGGGCCACACTAAGGAGCTATGGCAGTGTGCGGCAAGGAATTCACTAACGGATGGAAATATCCCACAGTTCTTCTCTGCCTCTTTGGATTTTGTGCTAACATGAAAGCTTTGGACCCATTTACTGCCCAATATTTTACAGGCTCATATCACAATTTGACAGTTGAGCAGGTATGGCAATAATTACATATATGTATGTTATGTTGTGTGTGTGTCTGTATATGTATACATATTTAATTGTATAGAAAGAGAGACAGAAAGAGAGAGATTATCTGGAACACCCCAGATCCAAAGCATTATGGATAACAGGTCCCATGCATTTGTTACATACAACCAATGTAACATTTGTATTGTACATATTGGATTCTCAAAAAACACTTTAGGTTGCCCATCCATGGCTGCCCAACAAGGGCCTCCCAATAAACTTTTAGGATTCCCATTCTGAGGCAAAGTACATCTTTTTATATGACTTTGTTTCTATCATCTACCTTATGCTTATAAATGGAAGGCACTGATCAGGAGGAAGGCAAGCTTGCCACTTACCTGGTATCGTTCAGGAACAAAATAGCCTCCGTACATCAAAATGAAAGAAATAGCAATTTTAAAAAACTTTTCAATAAATGTTCATTGCACATTTCCAATAGTTTTAAAGTGATTTGTAAATGGAATTGCAGATGAAAGGAGTCCATTCTCCTCTATGTGTTTTGCTCAACTTTAACCAGCTGGCTTGCAGCATTATTTCAAGAGTCAGAGCCAGCAGAGAATATAAACAGTCAGACAAATACTTTCTATAGCAAAAACATTTACAGTACATATAACTTTCAATATATTGATAATTTGTAATTGTTGTATATTGGAAATTACACTGTGCAAAACAAGTTTTTGGGCAGAGGAACCCTTTAAATATTATATATATATATATATATATATATATATATATATATATATATATACACAATAAAGATGGATCCGCACTCCAAAATTCTGTGCTCAAGAATATTTATTCAATCATCCGGATACAACGGGAGTGCGGATCCATCTTTATTGCATATGAAATCATCTTGACCCAGCACCCACAAATGGCAATTGGAGTTTGAGTGCAGGTACTTTCTTCAATTTATATATATATATATATATATATATATACTCAAGGGTATTGTTTTTGCATTTACAAAAGCAAACATATTATATATATAACTAAATGCACTTTTTTGAGTTCCAAGTGTAGCCTTGTCTATTGACACACGGCATGCACATCTAAAAAAATGCAACTCTGAACAATCTGGCAGAATATAATGGAATCAATTTACTTATGTATTTGGGTGTGCTCAAACCTGTGCCTCAAATGCACACAAAAAACACTTAAATCTTCTTTGAACACCAAATAAGCATAGTCTTTTGCAAAATTATTAGGATTTCATAAGTGGCAGGAGTTCTATAATGGCCACAGAGCTCAAGAACTCTAAATAATATATATACAGACTAACCTTGTATGTCTCATTTTACCAGTCAGTCCTTGGGAAGAGCAAGACCAAATGCCATTGTTTCAAGTGTATCTAAGAGGAAGTGAGAAGTAAATATGGCCATACATTTATTGATCTGCTCTCTTGGCAAGATTGCTAAACAAGCAGATATTTCCCTGATATGCCCACCTTGAGGGTCAAACAACTGGATCACATCAATGGGAATGAAAGCTATTGGGGCAAGCACCTCATCAACAAGTAGATGCAGTACTTATTCTGGCTGTTGTTTTAAACCTGCCCAATATTTTGGGGCAGGGCCCCATACAGGGCAATTAAGCTGCTTAACCAGTCTGGACGGGTGGGGTCCTAGGCAAAATGTCAATATATATTGAGGATATTTACTGCTATTTTAGGAAATCCAATGAGCCGGTCAAGTAAAACAAGTTACAGCATTAAGATGTGCTACAGGCTAAATTCCAGAGTAGAGCAGCCAATTAAAGATCTTTAGTGTATTTTGTGACTCATATAGGGGTGATATTTCATTCACATTGCTTGTATAACAAAGTGAGGTGAGCACTATGACTTCTAAATATTAATAAAGATGTATGCAAGGAAGAAGTTGGAAATATATGCAAATAATATTGGTTTCATTTTGTAGAACTTAAAATAAATTCTAAGAACTAGTTTATAACCCATAGCTTTAGATGTGAATATTCATGGTTTAAAATAGATCTGAATCTTGATCATTAAAGTAACGTGCCAGAAGCGAAGTTTCTCAGTTTGTTGGATTAGGGTACAGGGCTGTGGAGGCATAATTCTAAAGAGGGGCTGGCCATAAAGAAAAGATGCACCTTAGGGCTCCCCTAATACAAATTTTAACGTCTAGGAAACATTTTATACATGAATAAACTCTTTAAACTCAGTTCTTCTGCCTTATTCTTCCTCCCGCAGGTAAAAAACTCAGTGCTCCCAGTGTGGACCTACAGTTACATGGCATTACTGATTCCGGTGTTCCTGCTAACAGATTACCTGCGTTACAAACCAGTCATATTCCTGCAAGCCCTTGGATTAAGTATTTCTTTGCTTCTAATGTTGATTACTCGTGGTGTTCAAGCTATGCAGCTGGCAGAGTTCACCTATGCCATTTTCAGCTCCTGTGATGTGGCCTATTATTCTTACATCTACAGTATGGTGGACATAGTTTATTATCAGAGGGTTACCAGTTACTGCAGAAGTATAACATTGGTGGCAGCTATGCTTGGTTCCATGCTTGAACAGATCCTAATGACATTTGCTGGAGTTTCCTATATATCCCTCAATATACTGACACTGACATTAGCACTATTGAGTCTCGTGTGCTCTTTGTTTCTCCCTGTGCCCAGTAAGAGCATGTTCTTTCACAAAAAGATGACAGGAGACTCAATGTTATCTAAAGAAACAGGATCACCAGAGACACAGGGACAAACTGAAGATACCACCATGCTAAAGGAAACCGAGAAAGCGAGCAGAACAAATGTTTTCAGTGCACTTTGGCTTCTGTGTAAAGAAGTGAAAGAATGTTACTCATCCAACCATATCTTGTACTGGTCCATGTGGTGGGCCCTGGCCACACCAATTTACAATCTACTGGTAAACTATTCTCAGCTATTATGGGTATATGTGGAACCTTCTGGGAGGATAAATGCTTACAATTCAGGAGTGGATGCTGCGTCCACCTTTCTAGGTGAGTGTGTTGTATCTTTCTGTAACTCCTGTGTATGGCACAGAGGTGTAAACACACAAAAATCTTTTTGGATCCTGATCCCATGTTCTGATAAAAATTCTTGGATCCTCTAGAAGTGCAGTAAAAGATAAGATTGACATTTTTAAATTGTATTCTAGACTCTAAAAAGTAATATAAGCAAGGCATTTACCAGAATTGCATTGAATACGCTCAGTGGGGCCTTACCAGTGCTCTGTAAAGGATCCAGGCCACCCTGCAAAAACATCATTGGAGGGGGCCCTGCACACCTCCTAATTCATTCTCAGCCCACCACATGAACAAGCAGCTGGGGACAGCAATCTACCAAACCCCTCCTGCCACTAGCCTCCCCCGGGTCTGCTGTATAGGTTGTTAAGCCACTAACAATAAGTCACTCCATGAATTTATTAGGGTAGAGCCAGTGGTGTAACTGGATGTTCCTGGGCCCCACAACAAATTCATTTTAGGGCCCCAACCTATCCAGAGGTTGTCCTGTTATCAATATATGTTCAAATGTCTCTTTATTTGGACCTCACATGGCCCTTATACCTCCTGGGCCCCCCTGTAGACACAGGGTCTGCTTCCTATATAGTTACGCCTATGGGGCTGAAGTCTGCCTGCTGAAATACACAGGCCAATTTCAGCCCCTACCACGAGCAGTAACCCCCTTCTGTTCACAGCCAGAACCACTGTGTCTGCGGATTTTGGTGAAGAATCGCAAGACTTTGCATTTGAATAGAAAGCAGCCAGTGTGTTTGCTCTGGAGCCTACATAATGGATCCAGATGAGAAAAAAGGAGGCTACTGCTAGCCTTATTCAAGTTATAAACCACAATGGGACAATTTACTGACTTTGGAGCAGCTGCTTACTGCCTTGGTTTTTGAACTTTATCCTCTCCTCTGTCATTAGCTGCTGCCCCACAAGTTACCAGGGGCAGCAAAAAGCTTCTCCTGGTAACTTAGCAAGCTGAATTCCCTGTTATTAAACTGGAAATTCAACTCTTCTAGTGAAAACAGCACAGTTGAAGTCAGGCTCAGATGGCTTTTGGGACTAGAATCTCCCTTGCAGAACTGCATTCCCCCATAACTAGCTTGAGAAGGCACATTGGCATCCCCCACTTCTTAACTGGTGCATAGTTCAGTGTTCAACTGCTTTGAATGAGCACTTAGGATGGCACACGGGGAGATTTGTTGCCTGTGACAAACCTTCACTACTGCAGATGACAGGGCCGCCATTAGAACATTTTTGGGGGCCCCTGGTCCTGCCCACCCTGGCACCCAAACCCCACCCCTGATCCCGCCCACTACATATCAACGATAAAAGACCACACAGATATCAGCGCTAAGAAAGTAACCCACCCACACATATTCAAAAAGGGAGATTGTGGGAGCACTCTAAAGGCTAAGTGAAAGTATATTTAAGTATAATGGGAGTGCTACTTGCAAAGCACACTCCCTGGGCCCCTGTCTCATAATTAAATCAGTATAAATGCCAGTGCATATTGTTTAAAAACAGGGGTTATTTTGAAACCAAGGCTCAACACACTGACTACAGGTAATGCTACTATGCAAAGAAATAAAAGACTTTATATACTATGTAAACAAGTTAGGGACCGCCATATGGGGTTTACCTTGACATGGTATGGTGGCTTATCAACTTTATGATCATAACTTTGTACAAAATAACCCCTGTTTTTAAACAATATGTACTGGCATTTATACTGATTTACTTATGAGACAGGGGCCCAGGGAGTGTGCTTTGCAAGTAGCACTCCCATTATACTTAAATATACTTTCACTTAGCCTTTAGAGTGCTCCCACAATCCCCCTTTTTGATATTGTATTATAGCCAGAAGCTGTGGCTGAGCTTCAGTGGTTGTAGCACCCCATACCCCCCCCTTTAAACTAATGGTGGTCCTGTGCTTTTAAAAAATGGACGTTGGTTTGGGAATTTCTCTCTCTTAAAAGCCGCACACTGGCAGGGGAGGATTTAGCCCTCAAATTGAAACCAAGGCTCAACACACTGACTACAGGTAATGCTACTATGCAAAGAAATAAAAGACTTTATATACTATGTAAACAAGTTAGGGACCGCCATATGGGGTTTACCTTGACGTGGTATGGTGGCTTATCAACTTTATGATCATAACAATCCCCCTTTTTGACACCCACCCATATTGGTCAGGACTTTTTTTTAAAAATACACGTTAAAAAAAATTGGGGCCTGAAAAAATAATTAAAAAAAAAAAACATTGGCACCAGGGCCCCCTTAAAAGTTTTTTAAAAAAACGGGGGCCCCAAAAAATATTTAAAAATAAAAAATTGGTGCAGGGGCCTATAGAGTATTAAAATAAAACATTGGTGGCCAGGCAGATTAGAAAAAAAAACCTCCACATAGGTGTCAGTAGAATTGAACTCGTGGCTTCAGGACTTCAGTGTTGGCTCTTTTGGTGACTTTGGCTTTTCCGCCGCTTCAGGACTGTTCTGCATTTCCGCATTCAGGCAGCAGGGCTTCGGCACTCGCAAGGGGGGCCTGGCTCTTCGAAAAGTGCAGCATTTCCGGGCCCCTCTTCAGCCCAAGGCCTGGGACCCTTGTCCCCCCTGATGGCGGCCCTGGCAGGCGACTAATCTCCCTGAAGAGCCAGAATGTGAATCGCCAGTGGGATGACATACGTGTCACTTTAGATTTGCGAAGTCGCCCATAACTGCCTCACAAGGAAACTTCGGGCAACATAGGAAAACTGAAGCGGAGTGCAATTTTGCACTTGTAGTCATAAATAACCCCTACAAGACCATTATGGACAAATTACACTGCTTCTTTTTACTCTTAATTTTCATTTATTAATATAAGGGACATCTGTTTACAGATAAAAGGTATTCAGATACACCTCAGTTTGTAATGTTCTTACAATAAATAATAGAGAATAAAGTCCAAGTCAAGCTGCACTGTAATAAGCATCTGGTAGCTGAATACATTATGAGTTTGTACCTAATGAACTTTAGAAACTTACACATACAATCTGATTTCAGGTGCTATATTGTCTCTGTCAGTCGGGTATGTGAAGGTCAGTTGTGAGCTGTTCGGGGAAGTGGTTCTTACCTGTCTCTTCATTGTTGATGCTGGAGTCCTTTTCTTTATGAGTTTCAGCAGGAGTGTCTGGATCAGCTATGCTGGATACATAATATTCAAATCCTCCTATATGCTCTTCATCACCATTGCCACGTGAGTACATATTCAGCTAACCTGCTGGACTCATGGAAGTTATGTAATCTGCAAATAATCTGCAAATACCCATAATAAATATTTAAGTGATTATTATTATTGTAATTTAGGGAATGTTATAAAATAGGGAAATATGCTTCTTATCTTATATGGACATCCAAAAGTACCATTTTGCCATAGATTAGCCATAGATCCTATGATTTTAGCTCAATCTCACCAGAGTCCGTTCTCTTGTATCACAATCATGCAAAATAATCTTTTTATACAAGATAAGGGGGGCAGATATGAAAAGTAAAAGCAGATCTATGGAAATGACTAAAATGATGGATATAAATGGGAAGTCGCTGCACCATATGATAGTGCGCATTTTTTTCCTTATCTCCCCAGGCTGCACAGGGAGATAATAATAGTAATTAGTGGTTTAGATAAGAGCCTATGATTGCTACTAGTTTCTGCTACAATATATCAAATGGCAACATGTTCCCTAGGCTAAGGAATAATACACACAGAGCTCTGCTACTTTTAACCTGCAAATAATATGCTCCCTGTGCCCATGGCCTAATGCCACACAAATGCTGAAATTGTCTTGCTGAAATACACAGGCCAAGAATCAAACCTTAAAGGAACAGTAACACCAAAAAAATTAAAATATCTTCATGTACTGTTGTACTTGCACAGGTAAAACTGCTGTGTTTGCTTCAGAAACACTGCCATTGTTTATATAAACAAGCTGCTGTGTAGCAATGACAGAAATTGAAAAAAGGCTATATGGCACAGGTTAAATAGTGCATAACAGATAACATAGAGTTATCATATATTATTAACACAGTTTTAGGTTTTTTTTGCGATGCATAGCACTTAGTGCTATGCATCTCAAATAAAACAAAAAAACGGATTTTCACGAATGTGCTCTCCAGTGGACCTCCAGTGTTTACATGCTATATTGAAGTAGAGATGGTAAAGCTACTACACTGTTTGATGAGCTGAACTCTCACACACTCTCAGCCCAGCAACTAAATCTCCCTGAATCTGCCCATGTGCCCTTACCCTTATCAGTGCAGGGCAACACTGCATTATATTTTTATTACTTCAAAACACTTTAATTTTTTGATGTTACTGTTCCTTTAAGAAGACATTAGCCTCCTATCCTGCCTGCACCCAGAACCATTGTGTTGGCTCAGGTGCAAACACACTAAGTAGCTTTTGGCACAAGAATGCAAACTCTTGCATTTCTTAACAGATATTTAAGGCAGCACATTGGCCTTAACGAAACAGTAACACCAAAAAATTTAAGTGTTTTAAAGTAAAGAAAATATAATGTAGTGTTGCCCTGCGCTGTTAAAACTGATGTGTTTTCTTCAGAAACACTACTGTAGTTCATATAAACAAGCTGCTGAGTAGCAATGGTGGAAACTGAAAAAAGGCTATATGGCACAGGATAAGCAATGGATAACAGATAACATTGTGTTCTACAGAGCTTATCTGCTATCTGCTGTGTAACTTGAGCCTTTTTTTCCGTTGACTGGTTGCCCCCAACAATAGTAGTGCTTCTGAAGCAATCACTGCAGTTTTACCAGTGCAGGGCAACACTGCATTATATTTTTATTACTTTAAAACAATTTAATTTTTTGATGTTACTGGTCCTTTAAAATCATGCTGCTGATATACGCAGGCAGAGAATCGGCTCCTACACTGACATTAAAGGGATACTGTCATGGGAAAACATGTTTTTTTTTTCAAAACGCATCAGTTAATAGTGCTGCTCCAGTAGACTTCTGCACTGAAATCCATTTCTCAAAAGATCAAACATTATTCAGTTTTGAAATCTGACATGGGGCTAGACATTTTGTCAATTTCCCAGCTGCCCCAGTCATGTGACATATGCCAGCACTTTAGGAGGAAACTGCTTTCTGGCAGGCCGTTGTTTTTCCTTCTCAATGTAACTGAATGGAACGCAGTGGGACATGGGTTTTTACTACTGAGTGCTGTTCTTAGATATACCAGTCAGCTGTTATCTTGTGTTAGGGAGCTGTCATCTGGTTATCTTCCCATTGTTCTGTTGTTAGGCTGCTGGGTGGGGGAAAGGGAGGGGGTGATATCACTCCAATTTGCAGTACAGCAGTAAAGAGTGACTGAAGTTTATCAGAGCACAAGTCACATGACTTGGGGCAGCTGGGAAATTGACAAAATGGCTAGCCCCGTGTCAGATTTCAAAATGAAATATAAAGAAATCTGTTTACTCTTTTAAGAAATTGATTTTAATTCAGAATTCTTCAGGAACAGTACTCATAACGGATGCATTTTGAAAAAAATGTTTTTTCCCATGACAGTATCCCTTTAACATCCTCTCCTGCCTGCACTCAGAAGAATTGTGTTGGCCCAGGTGCAAGCACACGCAGCTGATTCAATGAGGATAAACAAGACTTTGAATTCCTGTGCCAAAATCAGCCATGTTGCCTGCACCTGGGCCAAGACAATTATGCGGGGTGCTGGCAGGAGAGGATGCTAAGGGAGCAGAAGCTTTAGGGCCCTTACACACGGGCGTTTTTACCTGCGCTCCCCTGTGTTCTGTTTTGCTGCGTTCAGCCGCAGGGGAGCGCAGGTATAGACGCACTCAATTATTTTCAATGGGTCTGTACTCGCATGTAGGCGCCAAACGCAGGAAAAATTCAGCATGTTGCGTCTGAATCTGCGTTCGGCGCTTACACGCGTCTCGTGGGTACAACCTCATTGAACAAAATGAGGTGCGTCTAGACCTGCGCTCCCCTGCGGCTGAGCGCAGCCAAACGCAACGCAGGGGAGCGCAGGTCCAAAACGCCCATGTGTACCGGCCCTTAAGCTGGCCATATATTATAAGAACCGATTGTTTTGACAGATTTTTGTGAGATATTCGTCAATTCAGACCTGTCCGCTGCCTTCTCGGCTTGTGAATGTCCACCTTTATGCAACAAGAAAATGTTTCTAAATACTCTTTTATAAATTATTTTAATAATTGTTTTAAACATTAACATTATTTTCTACACAACACGTTTTTATGTAAAAATTAAACATAGTTTGGCTGACAGTGTCCCTTTCAATACAAGAAAGAAGGTATCCTAGTGCACTGGCAGTGCAGCTATAGGTTTTTGGGAAAACAAAATAGTTAAAAAAAACAATCAATAACTACAATACACTGCTGTTCTATTTGTAGATTCAACATTGCTGTGAATCTGAGCATGGAACGTTATGCTCTACTTTTTGGCTTCAATACATTAGTTGCGTTGGTTCTTCAGACCGTCCTCACTCTGTTTGTGAATCACCGTGGGCTTGGACTGGACATTACCTCTCAGGTATAGGATTAAGGATCTTATTTACGGGAAAATATTCTACTGGCAGTAACAGAAAACAAAAGAAATAGATCAACTGATGGGTTCTCTAATGCAGAGCAGTAGATGTAAACTCTTAAAGGGCACTTGTCGGCTGAAAATATTTTCTCCAAGCAAAGGTGTGGGCTAATAGAGCCCAAACTCCAGTTGGGGGGTAACAGTAGTTTTTTTTTTTATATTGCCCCGTCAGCGCTGAGACACTCACATCAAAGAGCTTCTGGTTCGAGTAGTCATGTTGGGGCACAAGCATGCACATAATGAGCAAATGCCTAGACTTGCTCATTATGTACATGTGTGTGACATCAGAAGCTCATTATGTACATGTGTGTGACATCAGAAGCTAATAATGTACATACATGTGACATCACAAGCTATAATGTACATGCATGTGACATCAGAAGCTCATAATGTACATACATGTGACATCAGAAGCTCATTATGTACATGCGTGTGACATCAGGAGCTCATTATGTACATGCGTGTGACATCAGGAGCTCATTATGTACATGCGTGTGACATCAGAAGCTCATTATGTACATGCATGTGACATCAGAAGCTCATTATTTACATGCGTGTGACATCAGGAGCTCATTATTTACATGCATGTGACATCAGAAGCTCATAATGTACATACATGTGACATCAGAAGCTCATTGTGTACATGCGTGTGACATCAGAAGCTCATTATGTACATGTGTGTGACATCAGAAGCTTATTATGCGCATGCACTCTGCCCGACACAACAGCATCGCTGGCCTTACATGAAATTCCCGTAGAGTCAGCATAACGGGCAATAGCTTAGTGAGTTTTTTTTTCGAGACACTTTGCAGCAAAAGCAAACTGGATCTTCAGGTACAACAGACTGTGATGAGGTTTGACATGTAAGATAACAGGAGAGGTTTGTTTCTGATTACTATCTGATAATGACAAATGCTTACCCACAGCCTAGTTATATCAAGAGAGGTTATTTTTTTTTTTTAATTAAAAATGATTGATTAGACATGGCATACTACTTTCTTCTCTTAGGTACATGTAGAATGTTTGCTGTCAGCTCTGTGGTGTGCACCCCCTTTGTGTTTTATGGAGCTGAAGGGTAACGGCAAATAGGGTATTTGGGCAGGGGCACATTGGCTGATTGGGGGAGATTTAATCACCTGGCGACTAATCGAACTGCCTTCCCCCTTCCTTCGGCCTGCAATGCACTCGCTGCACTTCGATTTCCAAAGTCGCCCGAAGTTGCCTCACAAGGAAACTTTAGGCGACTTCGGAAATTGAAGTGATGCAAGTGTATTGCGCTGGTGTTTTCTCATTAAAGCAAGCAGAAGGCAGGGGAAAGGCAGTTTGGGGAGATTGCAGCCCAGAAGAAGAGGAGAAGCCCTTGCCTCTCCCCTGTCAATAGTAAATGAGCCCTCAGATTTACACACGTTTACTTATTAGCATTACTGACTTTTGAATGGGAACTATTGCGAAAATGAAAATTTAACATAAGCTTCAGCATACTGAAATAAGACATTTTCTAAATATAATCAATTCTGTACCATTTCTAAAATTATCAATTTTATATTCTCTATTCCTCTCTCAGTATCTGTTTCTCTTCATTCTGTCTTCATGCAGCAGTTGGGTGTCAGAAATACATTGACAGTTAGATACAATATATCTTATAGGGGGGCTCCTTTAGCCTAAAAGATGTATTAGAGCTCACTCTATTAAAATCACCAGACATCATGTCTCTCTACATGCAGAATTTGTGCAAACAGCAGTTATTTTGTTAGATTTTGTTCTGCAATCAGTTATTTGAGTGAGCTGTTCTGCTAGGAAAGGAAGCCCTCCTATAGGATGCATTGGATGTAACTAAATATTCAACTCTTTAACAGGAAGAAGTGTGGAAGCAAAAGACACAACTCTGTCTGTTAATTGGCTCGTGTGACCTAACTTTATAGTTTGTTTGGTATGTTTGTGTGCACCGTTGGATCCTAGGATCCCAGGAGGCTGTCCTTATCTTTTAAAATGGCTATTTTCTATTTATGATTACTCAATGGCACATGCTACTAAAAAGTATATTATTATGAAAATGGTTTATTTACATGAAGCAGGGTTTTACATATGAGTTGTTTTATGCAATATCTTTTTATAGAGACCTACATTGTTAGGGGGGGGTATAACTTTCCTTTAATACAATGCAGAATATTTAATTGATTGTATTTACAAAGTTTCTTATTTCAGCTTATATGAAGCTTATATGCAGTTTTAATTTTTGCGATAGTTCCCCTTTAAGTTACTTGTCCAGTATCACAAGGATCTGGCACTGGGCCACTCCTGCCAACTTAGGAACCTTGCCTCAGGTGCCAGTGTGCAGCTAATTACCCGGCACCAATCATAACTTTTAGGGCAGGGGCAAACGGGCAGACTCAGGGGGGGTTTAGTCCCCGAACGACTAATCACCTCTTCTTTGGGGGCAACAATCTCCCCGAACTGTCTCATTATAGCAAGTCGAAGGCAGGGTGAAGGCAGTTCAGGGAGATTGTCGCCCAGAAAGAAGAGGCAATTAGTCGCCAGGCCAGGCGTCTAAATCTCCCCGAATCTGCCCATGTGACCTTACCCTAAGAGAGGAAATTATGTTCTCTGCATTAGCAATGTAGAGGGGGGAGGATGCATTGGGATGGCTGTCTTGGGAGCAGAATCACATCCTCATGGATCTACAGTGTAATGATGTTTTATTTTAGATATATTTTAGATATATCCTATATAATATCACTTGGGGTTTTTGGAATTTGAAAGGCATCATTAGCTCTGGAGGCCTCTCAGTTTTTTATTTCTGTTTGTCCCTCACCCCAGAACAAAAGTTGCCAGTCCACCCTCATCACATGTCTCTTTAGAATGTTTTAGAAATTTCATCCAATACTTTTCCATCCCTACTTATAAGAGTAGGGGAAGCTATAACCTCTGGGCCAACTCTAAGGCTAATGATGTTTTCATTGTAATGGCTGGCTGTTTGGTGGAGGGACTGGATTTTCTGCTGCTAGTTTCTTAGCCCCTCACTTTTGACATGGAGGAGCTTTGGTAAGGCAACTTCCCTCCCTCCAGACAGTAGTATTCCTTTAAACACAATTTTGGTGAGTTAAATCTTAAGGAGAGTGGGGTTTAGACTATTAATTGCCCCCTTTTGTACCTCCTGCCTGACAACTTGTTCAACTGATATAATGTGTACAGTTATGATAATTATAGAATAAAGTTGTGGCCTTATTTCCCCCCCAGCATGGTCTTATTTCAGATATACCCATATATTTTGTGTCCAAGTTTGGCAGCCATGGATTTCCAAAAACAAACTGCACAAGCCTGATATTTCTCAATTTTGTTTGCAGTTTTTGGTGTACGGAAGCTACTTTGCTGTTACCGCTTTGATATTCATGTTGTGGACCACATATCTGCTCATCTCTCACTACTGCAAGAACCCAGACAGTGACCTTCACAGTACAATCAAGGCCATGTCCCCCCAGGGATACGGACTAAACTCACCTACAGCTGGAAGTGTTGACCCCGATAATGTTTCACATAAACACTCCTTCACTCAATAAGCCTGGGAGACATTGGAAAAGGGAACTTTTAATACAGTTTTCCTTAAAGGGGATGTTCACCATCAAAATAACTTTTAGTATGCTGTAGAGCAGTAATCCCCAACCAGTAGCTTGTGAGCAACATGTTGCTCTCCAACCCCTTGGATGTTGCTCCCAGTAGCCTCTAAACAGGTGCTTATTTTTGAATTCCTGGCTTAGAGGCAAGTTTTGGTTGTATAAAAACCAGGTGCACTGGCAAACAGAGCCTCAATGCAGGTTGACAATCCACATAGGGGCTAATAAATGGCCAATCATAGCACTTATTTGGCACCCCAAGTACATTTTTCATGCTTATGATGCTCCTCAACTCCTTTTAATTCTTAATGTTGCTCACTGGTCCAAAAGGTTGGGGATCCGTGATGTAGAGAGATATTCTGAGACAATTTACAATTGGTTTTCATTTCATTTTTATTATTTGTGGTTTTTGAGTTATTTAGCTTTTTATTCAGCAGCTCTCCAGTTTGCAGTTTCAGCCATGTGGTTCCTACAGCCCACCTAGCAACCATGCATGATTTGAATAAGTGAATGGAATATTAAAAGGAGAGACCTGGATAGAAAGATGAGTAGTAAAAAGTAGCAGTAGCAATAACAATACATTTGTAGCCTTACAGAGAATTTGCTTTTAGATGGGGTCAGTGACCCCCATTTGAAAGCTGGAAAGAGAGACAAGTAAAAGGCAAACAATTAATAAGCAAAATAATGAACACCAATTAAATAGTTGCTTAAAATTGGACATTCTATAACATACTAAAAGTTAACTCAAAGGTGAATCACCCCTTTACAGGAGGGTTATACGGGTGTGGGATCAATTATCTGGAAACCTGTTATCCAGCTCTAAATTATGGGAAATTCATCTCCCATAGACTCCATTTTAATCAAATAAGTCAACATTTTAAAAAATATTTAAATAGTATAGTATCTTGTAAGTGATTACATCTGAGATATAATTAATCCTTGTTGGAGGAAAAACAGTCCTATTGGGTTAATTTAATATTTTGATGATTCTTTTTAGTAGACTTAAAGTATGGAGATCCCTTATCAGGAAACCCCCAAATCCTGAGCATTCTGGATAAAAGATACCATACCTGTACTCAGTATCGGAAATGCTGAACTCATAATAAAGTCAGTTTAGTGTCATTAAGTTGTGCTCATCTGAGATATGTGTATATGTATACTGTGTATATGCAAGCAGAAATGGCTCTTTATGAAAGAAACTCTATATAGTTTGTTTTTCATCATGCAATATAAATACTCAGCAACGCTTTACAAACTTTCACAGTGTTCAAGTGATATTTTCTACCCAAATATTTATGGTAATGGGTACAGGGAGAAGGGGTAGCGGGTTATGTATTTGCCTAAGATATAGTGTATCCCGCTAATAAAATATAAAAATAATATAATACACCATTGTGGAACATGGTTAATACAGAGTGATGGAACTCCTCACTGATTTCTAATATCATCACATTACACGGTGAGTACAGGATATATTTATTCCATGTAAAGAAGCAAAGGGTACATGGTATTATTTATTGAATTTTAATATAAATAGGTATGATTCCTTAGCATCTCATGCTGATAACCATAGGTTCATGTACAAACATGCAGCAAAATTGGCTTATTTTTAATTGGGTCAGAAGACGTGTTAAAGGGATACTGTCATGGGAAAAACATTTTTTTCAAAATGCATTAGTTAACAGTGCTACTCCATTTCTCAAAAGAGCAAAAAGATTTTTTTTATTTATCATTTTGAAATCTGACATGAGGCTAGACATATTGCCAATTTCCCAGCTGCCCCAAGTCATGTGACTTGTGCTCTGATAAACTTCAATCACTCTTACTGCTGTACTGCAAGTTGGAGTGATATCACCCCTTCCCGTTTACAGTAACACCAAAAAATGAAAGTTTAAAAGTAAAGAAAATAACATTTAATGTTGCCCTGCACTGTTAAAATGGATCTGTTTGCTTCAGAAACACTACTATAGTTCATATAAACAAGCTGCTAAGTAGCAATGGCGGAAATTTAAAAATGGCTTTATTGCACAGGATAAGTAATGTATAACAGATAACATTATGTTTTACAGAGCTTATCTGCTATCTGCTGTGTAACCTGAGTCTTTTCTCCTTTGAATGACTACACAGCAGTATATATATATAAAAAGTAACTCAAAGCAACTGGACTTGCTGAGATATTTTAATGAAGACGTTTCACTGCTCATCCAAGCAGCTTCTTCAGTTCAACTGACTGGTGTAGGGGAGTTCTCGGCAAATAGACTCTTCCAACAATCCAATCACAATGGCACATTGTAACTCTTCAGAGAGGTGACATTTGAAATTCACAGTGGTCTTGATTCTGTGTAGTTAAAGTGATAGAATAACCAATGTGTCATGCAACTCCTAGACACAGGTGTTACTTGTGAGAGTTGCATGAATGGATGTGTCAAGAGTTCTGAAACCGCCGGGGAACAGATGCGAGAACAGCATTGTATGTAGCAGACAGGTGGTGTCGAAGGCCCCCGCCTCTGTTCAGGGATGGTTTCTCCACCCTAACATGAATCGCCTCTTTCACACCTCTTTCAAACACAGCAGCTTTTTTATATATACAATAGTAATGCTTCTGAAGCAAACACTGCACTTTTACCAGTGCAGGGCAACACTGCATTATATTTTTTATTACTTTAAAACACTTTCATTTTTTGATGTTACTGGTCCTTTAACAACAGAGCAATGGGACAGTAACCAGATAACAGCTCCCTAACACAAGAGAACAGCTGCCTGGTAGATCTAAGAACAGCACTCAATAGTAAAAACCCATGTCCCACTGCGTTACATTGAGAAGGAAAAACAACAGCCTGCCAGAAAGCAGTCCCCTCCTAAAATGCTGGCACAAGTCAAATGACCAGGGGCAGCAAGGAAATTGACAAAATGTCCAGCCCCATGTCAGATTTAAAAAATGAAACTCTTCAGTTTCTTCTATTTTGAGAAATGGATTTCAGTGCAGAAGTCTACTGGAACAGCACTATTAACTGATTCATTTTTTTTTTTTTATTAAAATATCCCTTTAAAGGAGAAGGAAGCTTTATCAGAAACGTCTAAATAAATACATAAACCCTGCTGCTCTGAGTCCACTGTCAAAAGAAGCATTTTGTTTTTTCTATTGTGTACACATGGGCTCATGGGCTTCTGTATCAGACTTCCTGTTTTCAGCATAAACCTCCAGGGCTAGGGCTTGAGCATGCTCAGTTTGCTCCGCTCTCCCTCTCTCCCTCTTTCCTCTCCCCCCTTCTCCCTGCTGTAATCTGAGCCCAGAGCTATGAGTGAGCAGGGAGAGACTCAAGCAGGAAGTGATGTCACACCAAGCTACTATGGTAGCTGCTATCCTTAGCAAACAGAGATTCTATAGCTGGTAAAGCATTCTGCTGAATAAATATAGTGTTATAGCTTGCACTATTGTGGCTAATCTATTGGCAATAAACTGCTTTCCTTCTCCTTTAAAGTGGACCCGTCACACAGACACAAAAATCTGTATAATAAAAGTCCTTTTCAAATTAAACATGAAATCCAATTTCTAATTTTTATTAAAGCATTCATAGCTGTTTTAAGTTCATTAAAAAATCTCAGTTAAAAATCTCTAATTACTTTCACTTTCCATTCAGCACTTCCTAGATGCCACTGCTCCCCACACATTCCCCCAGTTCTCTTAACTGATTGTTTGTGTTATGTGAACTATTATATTAACACATGTTTTAGAAAGGTGAACAACCATTTAATTGTGTAGCCAGGACATGGGGATGGACATTTGGGCCCCCCCTATTCTGGTGCACAAACATGATTATGAGATGATCCGATCATTCGATCCATTCGATCTATTCTATATTCGATGATTGAAGAGGCCAAATTTGCATATACGATTTCACGAAAAATTTGTACGATCGTTATTTGATCGAACTTCAATCATTTCACATGAATTTCGTAAATTGGCCCTGTAGTGTTGCCTTGTGCTGTTCTGTTTGCTTCAGAAACACTACTATAGTTCATATAAACAAGCTGCTAAGTAGCAATGGCGGAAATTGAAAAACAGCTATATGGCACAGGTTGAGTAATGGATAACAGATAACATTATGTTCTACAGAGCTTATCTGCTGTGTAACTTTTAATCTTTTCTCCTTTGAATGACTGCCCCCATGGCTACACAGCAGCTTATTTATATAAACAATAGTAGTGTTTCTCAAGCAAACACTTCAGTTTTACCAGTGCAGGGCAACACTGCATTATATTTTTATTACTTTAAAATTTTTGATGTTACTGGTCCTTTAATAATGACAGCTAAGAAATGTATTGTAATGCAATGGAAAGCGAGCAACCCTGAGAAACAAAGGGAGAACGCCGAACTGGAGGAAAGAGTATTCGTGTCTGCCTGACACCCGACCCAGGTCTACAGAGCCGCTCTGGCCGCTGTGTATTGTCAGAAGTATAGGTAAAAAGCGTAGAGACCGGATGGGCTGGTAAGGAAGTCCACGGTGGAACAAAAATTTTAAAACGATAAACTTTTATTGCTTCATATTTAAAACATGTCTGCAGGGAGACGCGGCTTGACGCGTTTCGTGACCCGAATAGTTTTCAGTGACGATTCGGGTCAGGAAACGCATCAAGCCGCGTCTCCCTGCAGACATGTTTTAAATATGAAGCAATAAAAGTTTATCGTTTTAAAATTTTTGTTCCACCGTGGACTTCCTTACCAGCCCATCCGGTCGATACGCATTTTTCCTATACTTCAAAGCTAATATAAACCTATATATGTGAGGAGGGGCTGTCCAGAATAAACATGATAAAGTGTGGGGCCCTTGGCTAAATGCACATAAAGGGGCAGATATACTAAGGTTTCAATTGATTCGAATTTGAAAAAATTTGAATTTAATTTTGGGCTTATTCGACTATCGAATAGCCCAAAATTTGATTCAAATTGGCCTAATTAGAAAATTCGAATTCGATTGTCGAAGTACTGGCCCTTTAAAAGAAAATTCGATATAACAATTCTGCAGATTAAACGTACCAAATTGCTATATATCCCTATGGGAAGTTCCCATAGGATTTTCCCAAGTTTTTTTGAACGAATATAAAAAATTTGATCGAATGGTTAAAATCGTTAAATTTTTCATATTGGATTGTTTGATAAATCAAATTGCGTTAAAACGCAATCCAAACTGTGCATCCAAACTGATTCTGCACATGAAAATTATATGCAAATCTTGTAGTCAGCAGTTACTTCTCAGACCAATTAATACTTAAAAATAAACATCCCAGGGGTATAGTACTGTATATATTAATTGGTCTGAGAAGTAACTGTCTACAAGATTCGCATATCATTTTCGTGTGCAGAATCAGTTTGGATGCATCTCAGGTAATGACAGACCATCTAAGTATCACTTTTAAAGGAAATGTTTGTCTTTTATTACACTTTGAACTTGTAGGAATGAAGATTCACAAATTAATTCACACAATCAGGGCTGGGCCAAGGTAGTTTGGCACCCTAGGCAAGGGTTTCAATCAGCGCCCCCCCCCAAACCCCCGTAATCAGCGCCCCCCCAAACCCCCGTTATGTATGACCATTTCCCACCTATTCACTTTTTCTTAAATAAAGAAACCTTATAACACATTAATGAATCAAACTGTACGTGTGCCAGCCAGCAGCACCCAAGAAATTGATCCCAATCTGTACCTGTGTCAACCTGCACCCAAAATATTGCCCAAAATCTGTACCTGTGCCATCTGCATTTCCCCCTAAGTCTGTACTTGTGCCACCAGCTGCCCCCTAAGTCTCTAACTGTGCCACAAGTCTGTACCAGCCATTGCCCCAAGTCTGTACCTGTGCCACCAGCCTGTGCCAGAGCAGCAGCAAAAATATTGCCCCAGATCTGTGCCAGGCAAAGGGCAAGTAAGAGGGAGGTGGGGACTGAAGTAGAGCAGAACGCTGCTACTGGAGACAGGGGTGAAGTTAAAACTTAAAGAAATAAAAAAAAACATTATTTCCCTTCTAAAGTGCGCCCCCTCTATGACTGCACCCTAGGCGGCCGCCTACTCTGCCTACCCCTAGTTCCGGCCCTGCACACAATGGATCACACCACAGACTTTTAAAGAGACTTATTCTCTACTTGGATACATGATTTATATTTTTTTATATTTATTTATTATATATGATGTTTATTATTATATATGATCATTATTATATAGGATCATTTGGGCTGTACCGTTTCTAGTTTCCACATCCAGAACGCTTCTCATTTGAGAAGTCCCAGTTTCATCTCATTGCCATGGGGTACCTCAATCTTCTCTAGAATTTGCCACCTTATTTGTGATATTGTATGTGTTTGTGTGAAATAATGTTTTGCTAAAAGTGTTTCTTTTTTAAATTTCTCCTTTTTCATTGCTTACTTTTGTGTCAACCTCCTTCATTTCTGGTTTAAAATTTCTGATGACACTTTTATGCTCATTAGTCTGATCCTAAAGGCTCTTGAGGTTTGTCCCACATAGCCAAGTCCACATGGACATTGCAGGTGGCAAATCCCTTTAGTTCTACAGGGAAGCCTTTACTCGGATGGGGACAGACATTTGCTTTAATGATTCCACTGCAATGTCCACAGTTCTAGCAGGGAAAGATACCCACCTTTTCGGATATCGTTTTTTTGGGCTTTACAAACCTCATCTCTGTTCTAGTAAGCTGGTCCCGTATACTCTTGCCTCTTCTGTATGAAAAGATTTTCAGTGAACAGTTTTCCATATAATTTATCATTCGGTAGTATGGGCCAGTGTTTTTTAATCACATTTTTAATAAATGTAGAATGTGGGCCATACTGTATGTAGTTATGCAAGTTATGCATTTTTTTTGTGTCACTTTTCTCTTCTGGAGTAAATCCTCCTCTATGTCTTGGGCCACACAGGACCAAAATCAGTCTTCTGAAATACACAGGCTGATTTCAGCCCCTACTATGGGCATTAGCTGCCTTCTTTGCAATTGGAACCATTGTATTGGCTCCATCACAAACACGTTCGGCAGAATTTGATCAAGAACAAGTCTTTGCACTTGTTCTTCATCAAATGAGTTTGTTTGCACCAGATGCAGTACATAACAGTACCGGATGTGAACAGAAGAAGGAGGCTGCTGCCTGCAGTAGGGGCTGAAATTGTTCTGTGTATTTCAGCAAGCTGGTTTCAGCCCTGTGTGTCCCCTGACAGATTCAGTCAATAAAGTCTTCATAGAAGCTAGAGTGCACAATAAGAAAACATTAGTTATACACTGGCACATCTGAAAGGAAAACAAAGGAAAATAAAGGTGTAAAGTGACTTTAAGAGCATGCACTTTTCAGCAGAATATTTGTCTATATTTAATTTACAATGTAGTGCCCAGGCTCTTATTAGATTATCACCTCCTAAAAAAAATAAATAAAAGCTCCGACATAATGGCAGCAAAATAGTGATATTATTGTTAATGTACAAGATTATTCCATTGTTCTCTACAGAGTGCATGTAATGTAAGAAGATCAACAGAAGCTTCATAATGTTACTGTCCACAAATATACTTTAGTTACACAAACTAAAAGGAACACTTACTGTACAGTCAGAGTATGTCAGCACAACACAGAGATTCTGCTCAGCAGGGACAAAGATAAGAAATGTATCCATTAAATGTATCAGTTAAGAGCAGTTGCTTTAGAAGGTGAAAAATGACACTTTACACTTCAATATTAAAAAAACGGTTAAAATAAAAAATTGAAAGTAATTGGAAAAAGTCATTATTTATGGTGATCTATCTGAAAACAACTAGTTGTTTGAAGGTGAACAAGCTTTTTTCAAATTGCTGGTTGATTAATTTTTTAGCTCTGACTGCCAGGTCAGTTTTTGTACAATTTATGCAGAACATATTCAGAAGAAAAAGAGAGAACTGTTCTGCTGTTTCTGATGTTCTGAAGCTTCACTTGGACTTTCTCATGTCTTTCCAGTGCAAATCAATATCTGTTTTCCTTCTGAACATTTTATCTATGACTGTACAGTTCAAAAACTGACCAGCAGATCGTGCCACTGTGATAAGTGATATGCCCTTGAAAGAACAACAAAAAAATCATCAAAATTACAAAAGTGTTTAGTTGATCATTTATTCGTTTGTAAGATTTATATTTCCAGTTAGAATATAATATTCACTAGTATTACTGAGCAGAGCATCACCTGTTGCCAATAACAGAAGCAGTAGTTCCTGGGTCCAGGTACAGGTCGTGCCAGGCCCCCCATTGGACAGAATTTTATTGCTGGACTCCTGCTGCTTATTTGTGATGTGCATTTCCTACAGATTGCTGTTTTTTGCCTGATAGCGCTGGCCTTTAAAAATGTCAATAATGTGACATTGCCCTTAGTGTGCAAATGTAATGTATTACTATGACTTGTGTTGAACATTCTTCATCTTCAATTTTCAGCAATAAAAAACTGATTGCTGAGGGTCCCGGTGAATCTGTCACAGCCGCAGAAGAGGAGGCTGCCCATGTGGCTCTGAGAAATATTTTTGGACTCACAGAGAACAGGAGACCATGGGACTATTCTTCAACCTCTCAGGAGATTACAGAACAAGAGGCTACACTAGAACCATTTTTTACTTCAATTTCAGACTGGAAACAGTGCCCAGTAAAACTGACTATATTTTATCAACAAAAAAAAAAGTTTAAAAAGGCATGAGCTGATTTTTGCCATTTCCTTGTCTCCCCAGCAGAAAAGGAATGTTGCAAATAGGGTTGCCACCTGACGGGTATTTTACCGGCCTGGCCGGTATTTTTGATGGTTGATCCCAATGTTATTAATAGGAAAAAAAGATAAATATATAGGAAGGCAGGTATTTTTTTCAAGAAAATGTGGCAACCCTAGTTGTAACCATTATCAATCTCTCTTTGTTCCATTGTTTTTGTACTCATTTTACCACTGATAGGAAACAAATAACCCATAGAATTATAGCAAACAGTACATGGTGTAAAGCCATAACACAACCAACAGGTTCTGTTTTTTTGCTGAGTTAAGCTGGCCTTACACAATTCCACAAATTTGGAAATTCATGTTCTGGGCAAACTTTGATCCAATTGTTCACCTTGGGTGGGGCAAACAATTAGATTACACAGAGGGGCTTATGGAGACCCATTGTATAATGCAGTCCTCATCTGATGGGAGGTTTTAAACCTGTCTGATGGATATCTCCCCATTTTCACTAATTCATAGACAGGCAGGTACTCCATATGGCCCTATACAATTTATGGCAAACTGCCAACTCAGTCTGGAGGGGCAACTTCCAACAGTGTCAGCAAATATATAATGTGAGTCTTACAGTTTCAAGAAGCCACTTGCAAATCAGTGTATTTTATTCGACAAAGTTGCTTTTTATGTTAGGCAATCATATACTGTATCATACGGGTAACATTTCCCCAACAATCAGCATTTAGGAAAGTGTTCAGTGACTGCTATCTAACCAACCAAGATGTGATTCACAGAATGCACAGAGATTAAGGGCCGGTACACACGGGCGTTTTGGACCTGCGCTCCCCTGCGTTGCGTTTGGCTGCGCTCAGCCGCAGGGGAGCGCAGGTCTAGACGCACCTCATTTTGTTTAATGCGGTTGTAACCACGAGACGCGTGTAAGCGCCGAACGCAGATTCAGACGCAACATGCTGCATTTTTCCTGCGTTTGGCGCCTACATGCGTTCGTGTGAGTACAGACCCATTGAAATAATTGAGTGCGTCTATACCTGCGCTCCCCTTCGGCTGAACGCAGCAAAACGGAACGCAGGGGAGCGCAGGTAAAAACGCCTGTGTGTAAGGGCCCTAAAGAGGTATTTCACATATAAAACTTTAGGCATGAATGCCAAGAAAGGGAATGCTGCTCCAGGTCCATAAACACCGGATTGGTGTCAGGTGTCGTTAGGTAACGGCCCACTGCTGCTCAGAGCCCAAAGACTGTATGTAGCAAAAACCTGTGGCACAACTGATGCAATTGTATCTGTGATCAGTGTTTTATCAGCTCACAAAGTGGCAACGTTTCAGGCCTCGACTGGGCCCCTTGTCAGCTTGACAAAGGACCCAGTGGAGGCCCGAAACGTTGCCACTTTGTTTGTGAGCTGATAAAACACTGATCACAGATAGAATTGCATCAGTTGTGCCACAGGTTTTTGCTAAAACTTTAAATATGACATTGACTAAACCAGTTTGCCGTAATAAGGGGCATCATTTAGGGGGCCCATCCCCCCTGCAAAAAAAATTCCAAGCCCCCTCTGCAATTTTGTGGCGGTCGTAGGTTTGCTCCAGTTGTGGGTGATCCATGACCCCCCACAAAATCACAGGTGACTACAAAGGTCTGCTAGTTACCTTATAGTGATGTGCCAGTCGAGTTTTTCTTGACCAGAACCAGTCCCACACCCAACCGCACCCGACTTCCTTCCATAGACAGAGGGATCTTCTTCTGTCTTCCTCCTTCGCGCGGCTGTGCATGCGCAGTAGAATGAAAAGCCAACCTTTAACTAAAAAGTAGGCTATTTCATTCAACTGTGCACGTGAAATTTGAAGACAGAAGAAGCAGGAAGAGGATCGCTCCATGGTGCTCACTGGTACAACCCCAGGCTGATGCAGTTTTCTGCTGATAGGAGCACCACCCCAGGGTTTCCGGTAAGTCAATACAATCACTTTGGGGTGCCTAACATTTGGTACCCCCAAGTGCAGCAAACCTTTCCTTCTCCTTTAAGCGGGTTATTTATCAAAGGTCAAATGTTTTTTTACGGGGTTGTTTTTTTGACTAATGAGAATATGGAGAGGGAGAGGGTATTGGGGCAATGGCAGGTAGTTAAGAGTGGCTTTTGGTACATGGGGTTAGTTCTCCTTTAAGAAATGTAAAAAACTCAATTCTGTGAGTTCAAGTTGTGAAACCCAAATACTCAAACTAATTCCACAGGAAAAAACTGAAATTGCTTGAGTTTTTGGGCAAAACCCTATGGAAAAAACTCAAACATCATGAATAGTGATGGGCGAATTTATTCGACAGACACAAATTCACAGAAAATCCCCGCAATTTTGCCAGCAGCAAATAAATTTGCGAATTACCTGTGAAAATTAGCTGGCATCAAAAAAATCAGATGCCGTTGTTCGTTTTTTGGACACCAGCGTCTGTTTTTGGGCGCATTTTGACCAATGAAATTTCGCTAATTTTTCCAGAGAAACTGGACAAATTCGCCCATCACTAATCATGAAGGCTATTAACATCTTCAAATGGTTTATGGGACCTTTGCCTACATGACCTTGACAAGTTTTACATGGTGTATTTTTTTTATTTTTAACCAGAAAATGTGAGTTTAGACCAATAAATATCAACTCAAAAGCTTGAATTTTTCATGGAAAACACAACTCAAACTTTAATAAATAAATAACCCCCTAATATGGTGGGGTGAGATTTCAAACCTACAATCCTCCAACTACAATTAAACTGAATGTATGTTTATTTATATAGCATTACTAGGATATGCCGCACTGTACAATTTTACAATGTAGGAAATCACATTACATAGAGGAAGGAAAAGCATTATAAAAATATGTATAATGGCAATGAGCATAACGATAAAGTACAGAGAATAAATGTTTTTTTTCACCTTTCAGTTAACTTTTCGTATGTTATGGAGTGGCCAACTCTAAGCAACTTTTCAACTGGTCTTCATGATTTATTTTTTATTTTACCATTTGCCTTTTTCTTCTGATTCTTTGTAGCTTTCAAGTGTGGGGGGGGGGGGGTCACTGACCCCATCAGCTAAAAACAAATGCTCTTTAAAACTACACATGAATTGTCATTGCTACTTTTTACTCCTCACCTTGCCATTAAGACTCTTTCCTTTTCATATTCCAGTCTCTTCCAGTGCATGGTTGCCAAGGTAATTTGGACCCTAGCAACCAGATAGCTAAAATAGCTAAAGAGCTGTGGAATAAAAAGCTAAATAACACAAAAAACACAAATAATAAAAAATGAAAACCCATTTCAAATTCTCTCAGAATATCATTCTCTAGTGATGGATTCGCCTGCCATGAATTTGTGGCAAATTTTTCGTGTTTTGCAGCCATCGGATAAATTTACGAAAACGCCGCAAAAAATTTACGGGCAAAAATTCACCGGCAACAAAAAAGTTTGACACCAGCAACCATTTTTGCGCTGGCGACCATTCTGATGACGGCAACAATTTAGCGCACGGCCACTGGCTAGGGTAGAAAAATACCGTCTTTCCTATATATTTATCTTTTTTTTCCTATTAATAACATTGGGATCAACCATCATTTGTACAGGCAAGGCCAGTAAAATACCGGCCTAGTGGCAACCCAACCACTGAAGTGCAGTAAATTGTTGCCGCCATTAAAATGGCTTTTTTCCCTATTAATAACATTGAGATCAGCCATCAAAAATACCAGCCAGGCTGGTAAAAAACTGTCCAGGAGGCAACCATAGTGGCAAGTAGTAAGAGACACAGTAGGAAAATGGCCCCAGCCCCGTAGATGTTACATTTAAACTATAACTCTCAGCATCATCCTCCAGACAAACTTTCGCTGGAGCACTTAAGCTGGCCATAGACGCAAAGATCCGATCGTAAGATGATTCCAACGATCGGATCT
>CM044439.1:142081058-142103307 GCA_024363595.1 Xenopus borealis
ACGATCCGAAAATCGTACGAATCGAGGATTCGTATGATCGGATCGTTGCGTCTATGGCCATCTTAAGTTATGGCTGAGTGGTTAGTTGTTTTGCAACTGAAATGCTTAGTTTGAATTCTAATCCAGACCTGGGGTGAAGTATTTAAACCCTTGTAATAGCGGGGGTTTAATGATGATGCAAACTTTTATACTTTCTATATATTTTTTTATTTATTATTAACTTTACAGTGGAGCAAATGTTTCCAAGTCATCATTCAATGAGTACAAGGTAAAGGGCAAGTCTCTGGTGTAAGACACTCCCAGTCAGTATAGTTGTTAATAGTGATGTGTGGGTCTGCAAAAAGCTGACTCGTCCCTAACCTACCCCAGACTCAGGGGCGATTCGGCCAAACCCTCAAATACATTGTGAAAGATTCACCGAACCGAATCCAAACCCTAATTTGCATGTGCAAGTTAGTGAGAGGAAGGGTAAAAGCCAGCCGTGCACTTCGTGCGTGGCTAAAAAAAAAATTTGTTTTGTGACAAAAAGTCACATGATTTTAAGGATTCGGTTCGGCCAGGAACAAGGACTCGCCCCAATCCAAATCCTGCTAAAAACGGCCGAATCCTGGCCGAATACCGAACTGAATCCTGGATTCGGTGCATCCCTAGTTATTAATAGGGAAAAAAGATAAATATATAGGATGTAAATATATTATTGTTGTTGCCAGAACCCCCCATAAATGTTTTTTTTTTAAAAAGCTCCCCCTTACAAGTTGAAAAGAAACATCCGGGCCCCCGAGAATATTTTTATAAAAAACATTGGTGGCAGGGGTCTATAGAGTATTAAAATAATACATTGGTGGCCAGGGGTTTAATAAAATAAAAACCACACATTGGTGTTTAGTAGGCTTCAGGACTTTTCTCGGCACTTCTGCTTTTTGGCACTAGGGCAGATGCATATTAGCTATGGCACTGTCAAGGACGGTATCGCGTTGAAAGATGCCCATGGAGTTCTACCCTAGAAAAGTACAGCAGAGCCTGCACTGGGTGTTAGCAGTCTGGAATAAAACACATGCATCTCTCATCTATGCCCAAGGAAACTGTGCAGAAAGATATTATCAGTGGCAGTGTGTGGGTCAGGGGAAAATCAACCCCCACCCTAACACACAAAATGTTCTATTATAATAGGACCCACACCCCAAACGATACCTGTGTTTTCCCACTCTGTATGCTACTTTGTGTGCAACTCTGGGTCCAAGACAGGGAATGTTTGGGAGCAAGGATTAGGGAATGCTTGGAAGCAGAAAGTAGGGAATCTTTGGGAGCAGAAAGTAGGGAATCTTTGGGAGCAGAAAGTAGGGAATCTTTGGTAGCAGGGATAAGGGAATCTTTGAAAGCAAGGATTAGGGCATTTTTGAGAGCAGGGATTAGGGCATTTTTGAGAGCAGGGATTAGGGCATTTTTGAGAGCAGGGATTAGGGAATCTTTGAGAGCAGGGATTAAAGGATTTTTGGGAGCAGAGAAGTAGTATACTTCAGTTCTGGACTGAGATGCAAAATAGGCCCTGGCGTTTCAGGTACAAACAGCCCCATTTGCCAGAACCCACAGATTGCCAGTCCGGGCCTGGTATACTTCCTTAGATTTACCTGCACCTAGAACTCACAATAGTTACACAAATTTTAACCCAAGCTGCCTGACCAATGGTTAAAGCCTCCGGTCCTGTGGGTTTAGGGTCAACTAGGGTTGCCACCTGGCCGGTATTTTACCGGCCTGGCCGGTATTTTTAATGGTTGATCCCAATGTTATTAATAGGAAAAACAGATAAATATATAGGAAGGCCAGTATTTTTTTCAAGAAAAGGTGGTAACCCTAGGGTCAACCCACGCATTACTAATCAGTAAGGTTACACTTAGCATACATTTCACATAGCTCTGCATGAAATAGGATTTAGCACCCTTGATCTCTTTGTGTTTAGCTGTCTGAAATACCCTGCCTGAAAAGGCTGCATGTAACATTGGCTCCCCCCTGAAAACCAATTTTTTGTCTAATAAAAGAAAATATAATTCTATAACTCCCAATAAACATTTAGTATGCAATTGCAGGTAAAAGTAGTATTTGTTTATCCCTTTCTGCCCTCTCACTCGTACTCTTAAAGGAACAGTAACACCAACAAAGTTTAAGTGAAAGTGTATTAAATTAAACCATATTTAGTGCCATCAGCTGGCTTCCAACATTGTTTCAGGAGTGAGGGAAAGGAGTGCAGAGAATATCAACAGCCAGACATATTGCATTTCATACTAATTACATTGTAAAATACTGTCACTCTGGAACTGTTGAATTTTAAATTCATGTATAGGAATTGTAGTTGTTTGGAACTACATTTTTTGCTCAAACTGTCAAACACAAAATGATGAATCAAAGCATTAATCTGCTTTGATAAAAGTAAATTCGTTAAGCAGTTTCATGAAAGCCAAAAATCTGACCTTTTGATTTATTTTCTCCTCCCACTTGCAGAGCCTGATTAGTAGTAACCTGTCTGCTCAGCACATCAGCACAAGTAATATCAGGCAATGTGTATGGGACTCGCAGAAAGTCAGCAGATGCAGGAGCTATGGCAGGGTGCTGTAAGGAATACACAGAAGGCTGGAAATATCCAACAATTCTTCTCTGCCTCTTTGGACTTTTTGTTAATTTGAGAGCTGTAGAACCATTCTTTACTGCATATCTTATAGGACCTCATCACAATCTGACTGCTGAACAGGTAAATTAATCACTATTGTGCTCAAGGTGCATAATGAGGACTATATATGCACCCAGTAACTCTCCATATTTTCTTTATGGCTCATAGTATGGAATATGGAATTCCCATTTACAGCTGATCATATCATATGTAAGCACAGACATATGCAAAGGACATATTTAAGTTTGAAACAAGCAGGAGTTACTCAGCACCATAGTCTGCAATCACCTTTATTTGGTGTAGTTCCACAACATGTTTTGGGAGCTAGTCCCTTTCTCAGACTATAGTGCTGTGTAACTCCTGCTTGTTTCAAACTTAAATGTGCCAAATTGGATTTACACGGTGGATGGAACGTGTTTGGAAACAGCGGGTAAAGCTATTGCCTTGATTCCTACCTCTACTATTGTTTGAATATGCATTGGGCATCTTATCCACCAGCTTCCCATCTAAGCATGTCTGAGCTGATGGTCATGGCAGGACCAATGCCAGCTAGGGAGGGTATGTAGCTGATAGGATGGAGACTGGAAGTTGATGCAATGCTTACTGCCAGTGAAGGATTTAATACAATACAAATTGTGGGGATCAGATCATACATTTAAACATTTAAATAGTACTAAGCCAATCACCTATCATCATATATGTATTGGATCCACATGGAGAATTGATAGGCAGACCTCCACATGAAAAAAACATTAAATCATTATCACTTATCATTAGTATTAAGAACAATGGCAAATGGAAAGGGACATTTTTGTCTGCCATTGTTTTCTGCTGGATGGTTGCAGAGAAAAAAAAGCCCCATTGTTCCATAGTTCCTTACACCATTTATGTAAATAGACTCCTATGTAACAATGGAGCCCAGTATGCAGCTACAGCTACCTGATCAGGGGCGCTCCCCTCACGCAGCAGCGCCCCCCTGGTTACAAGGGGCGGCAAAAATGGTAACTAAGAGCCAAATTTACGGTTTTCAACCTGGAAATTCGGCTCTTCTAGTGCAGAGTGCACGCTTACTTGTGATCGCCCCTGTACCTGATATGTAGATTTTATATATGTAAGTGCTCTTACACAGGGGCGTTTTTTCCTGCGCTCCCCTGGGTTGTGTTTTCTTCCGTTCAACAACAGGGGAGAGCAGGAGTAGACGCACTCAATTATTGTGAAAGGGGTTGTACTCACACTGATGCATGTAAGTGCCCAATGCAGGTGGAATGCAACATCTGTGACCCACCTGCGTTTGGCGCTTAAATGCTGCTGAAAAATGATGCTGCTGCAAAGATAACATTTGAAAGTTTACATCTCAGTAGAAGCAGGAGGAAATTTTGGCAGTCCTTCCAACTGAATGTGCATGCTGCATTTTTACTGGGTTGTGCATAAACCCCTTCTGATACAATTTAACCGTAGGCTGATGCTGGACTTACTTTCCTAAAAAAACACTGATGGCATCAAGGGAAAGTTGAGCTAGAAGTAGTAAGTGAAGTGATAGAAAGAGTGTCTAGCCAGACCAAACTAAAATATAAACTACATTTCTGACCATTGTTCCAATATTTATAGTAGAAAATAAGTGTTTGCTTAAAGAGGTGGTTCACCTTCAAGTTAACTTTTAGTATATTGTAGAAGGGCCAATTCTAAGAAACTTTTCAATTGGTCTTCATTATTTATTTTTCATAGTTTTTTTAATGATGAGCAATTTTCTTCTGTTTCTTTGCAGCATTCAAATGGGGGTCACTGACACCATCTAAAAACAAATGCCCTGTAAGGCTACAAATGTATTGTTATTGCCACTTTTACTTATCATTCTATTCAGTCCATCTCCTATTCATATTCCAGTCTCTTATTCAAATCAATGCAGGGTTGCTAGGGTCATTTGTACCCTAGAAACCAAATTGCTGACACTGCAAACTAGAGAGCTGCTGAATAAAAAGCTAAATAACTCAAAAACCACAAACAATAAAAAATGAAAGCCAACTGCAAATTTTCTCAGTATATCACTGTCTACGTTATACTAAAAGTTAACTCAAAGGTGAACAACTCCTTTAAGATCTTAGCCTAAGTAACCTTCAAGTTGAAATTTCAGAATTACTAGTTGAGAAACCAGGCATTCTTACCAAATCTTGCCCTAATTGTCATTCAATGGGGTTTGTGGAAGACAGTCTGCTCAAGGATTATTCAATAATGTCATGGGTCTTCCATATTGCAATTATATCAGCTATCTCCTTTTAAGTTTTACATGCAGAATATTCAGCAGTTCCTGCCATGCCATCCTTGGATCTATGTGTAATGCTAAGCATCGCATATTAGTAATCCGAGCAGCTACCTCTGCTGTAGTCCATCAGATCTGCTTTATTTTACTTTTGATATTTTGATGGAATATAATAAGTGTCATTTTTGGTGTGTCATGCAATTTCATTCTATATTTTTATATCTGAAACAGTATTCTTCCAGTTCCACATTGCAGGGTATTGTAGAACACAGTTTTAGAACTTCTCTATATTTTGCTTTTAAAGATTGTGTTCTGTTGGAGTGAAAACTCAGATTATTCTTAAACATGTTATTTTGAGTTCATATGTAGAAACCTTGTCCTAATATAAATGATGTATATACTGATGTTTAACCTTTTCACTAATAAGCTGTTATTTTTTTAACTTCTAACTTTACAGGTATCAGCCTCTGTGCTTCCAGTATGGACCTACAGCCACCTGGCATTGTTGATTCCAGTATTCCTGCTAACAGATTATCTGTGTTACAAACCAGTCATAATCCTGCAAGGCCTTGGAATCATCATCTCGTTGCTTTTATCGCTGCTGACCCATGGCCTTCTAGCAATGCAAGTGATGGAGTTTTTCTATGGCGTGTTTAATGCCTGCGATCCAGCATATTACGCCTACATCTACAGTGTGGTTGACATAGCACATTACCAGAAGGTAACTGGTTACTGCCGGAGCATTACACTGGTTGGTGTTACCCTTGGTGCAGTGATTGGACAATTGCTAGTCTCCTTGGCAGGGATGTCATTAGTCTATCTCAATGTAATCTCATTGACATCAACCTCGGTGGCTTTTTTGTGCTCTTTGTTTCTTCCCTTACCCAGTAGGACCATGTTTATTCGCAAGAATATGGCTGGAGACACTACAAATATATTATCCAAAGAGATAGAATCTCCTCATTCAGAGGAAATACAGAGTGTGACTATTACAGAAAATGAGAACAAGAGTAAGGGCAGTAATCAATGCTTCCAGTTACTTTGGCGCCTGGGAAAAGAAATGAAAGACTGTTACTCCTCTATGCAAATCTTGTACTGGTCCTTGTGGTGGGCTTTTGCAACAGCCGGATATAATCAAATTATGAATTATGTGCAGCTTCTATGGGAACACATAGAACCTTCTCAGAAATTTGCTATGTACAATGGGGGAGCTCAGGCCATATCCACACTTCTTGGTGAGTACATTGTGTGTTGATATCATTTTGGCATTAATTTCATCTAGAATTTTCATTGTAACATTGCTGATTCCCATAATGCCTTGCTGTCAATTTAATTGAGCCATTTTTTAATTGAGTATAAAAATGTGCCTTTGCCCTTGTGCAATTCCAAGATAAATTCAGAGACAAAAATCATTTTAGGTGCTGTTTTGTCTTTCTTGGTGGGATATGTGAAGGTGAACTGGGATGTGTTTGGGGAACTGGCTCTTACAATTTTCTCTGCCATTGACGCTGGAGCCATCTTCATCTTCATGGTTTACAGCAGAAATATCTGGATGTGCTATGCTGGATTCATCATATTCAAATCCTGTTACATGCTTCTCATCACCATTGCAACGTAAGTATAACTTTGTTGAACAAACAAATTACTGGCCATAGCAACATAGAAATGTAATGGATTTACTAAGTCAAATTTATTATCAAATTATACATTTAACATAATGGAGAGAAAAGCACCACAATGTGCTGTATGAAAGCACTGATGCCCCACTGAATCTCCTCCCACCTTGATCCATTGTGAATTATGCACAATGAATATGATAAGGGTACCAATACAGATCAAAAGGTATCTTAGTGTTGTTTTTGCCTTAAGGTTGATTCATTTGCTGTATGAAAGTTTTTTATACAGTCATATAAAAAAGTTTAGGAACCCCTCTTAATTCATTGGAGTTTTGTTTATCATTGTCTTAGCTTTCAAATTAGCAACGTCCTTTTAATATATAACATGCCTTATGTAAACAGTAGCATTTCAGCAGTGGCATAAAGTTTATTGGATTAACAGAAAATATGCATACATTTGGGCACCCCAATGGAGAGATTACATCAATACTTAGTTGAGCCTCCTTTTGCAAATGTAACAGCCTGCAGATGCCTCCTGTAGACTTTCATGTCTGGATGGTGATATTTTTTACCATTTTTGACAAAATCCCTCCTGTTCAGTTAAATTTGATGGTTGTTGATCATGGACAGTCTGCTTCAAATCATCCCATAGATTTTCCATGATATTCAAGTTGGGGGACTGTGACGGCCATTCCAGAATATTGTAATTCTCCCTCTGCATAAATGCCTTTGTAGATTTCACAAGTGTGTTTAGGATCATTGTCTTGGTGAAATATCCAACCCCTGCGTAACTTCAACTTTGTGACTGATGCTTGAACATTATCCTGAAGAATTTGTTGATATTGGGTTGAATTCATCTAACTCTCAACTTTAACAAGTGTCCCAGTCCCTGAACTAGCCACACAATCCCACAGCATGATGGAACCTCCACCAAATTTGACAGTAGGTAGCGGGTGTTTTTCTTGGAATGAAGTGTTCTTCTTCCGCCATGCAAAGGGCTTTTTGTTATCATTAGTCCAAAGCACTTTGTTCCAAAATGACTGTGGCTTGTCTAAATGAGCTTTTGCATACAACAAGCGACTTTGTGGGTTGCGTGCAGAAAGGGCTTCTTTCTCATCACCCTGCCATACAGGTGTTCTTTGTGCAGATTGCACTGAATTGTAGAAAAATGTACAGATACACCATCTGCAGCAAGATATGCTTGTAGGTCTTTGGAGGTGATCTTTGGGTTGTCTGTAACCATTTTCACAATCCTCCGCATATGCCACTCTGACCTGGGTTTTATAGCAACTGTGCCTGTGGCTTTCCATTTCCTGATTCCATTCCTTACAGGTGAAACTGACAGTTTAAACCTCTGAGAGCTTTTTGTAGCCTTCCCCTAAACCAGGGGTCCCTAACCTTTTTTGCTTGTGAGCCACATTTCAATTTAAAAGGAGAGCAACACAAGCATGAAAAAGTCCATGGGATGTCAAATAAGAGCTCTGATTGGCTTTTTGGTAGCCCCTATATGGACTGGCAGCCTACAGGAGAGAATGTTTGGCAGGACATCTGTTTTTTATGCAACCAAAACTTGCCTCTAAGACATTAATTAAAAAATAAGCACCTGCTTTGAGGCCACTGGAAGCAACATCCAAGGGGTTGGAGAGCAACATGTTGCTTGCGAGCTACTGATTGGGGCTCACTGCGGCCTACTGAGTAATCTTTGTTTTCAGATCATTTGAGAGTTGCTTTGAGGATCCCATGCTGCCACTCTTCAGAGGAAAGTCATACAGAAGTACAACTTGGCAGTTCAAGGCTTAATGAGCTAATCTAACCAATTTGGTGTTGCCAGTAATCAGTATTTATTGAGCAGTTACATGCATTCAAATTAGCAAAATTACAAGGGTACCCAAATGTTTGCACAGACACACATTTGATTTAATTTCATACAACTTAATACTGCTTATATAAAAATCTTTGTTCAGTAAATACCCCATTAGTCAGATGTTCCTGGGAAATGAAAGACATACCATGGTTATCTTTTTTTTTGAAAGTGGAATACATTTTTATGCAGGCTGAGTAGGGTTCCCAGATTTTTTCATATGACTGTATACAGGTATGGGATCTATTATCTGAAAACCTGTTCTCCATAAAGCTCCAAATTATAGAAAGGCCATCTGCCATATACTGTATTTTATCCAAATCATCCAAATTTTTTATTTTCTCTAGGAGACCCTAGGCAGCACAAGGACATCTGTGTTAATGCACACTTCCATTCAGGAGGCAGAATGGCTTGAATAAGTGAAACTGAATGGTCCATCCCACTGGTCCTCCTCTTTCCTGCATTGACCCCCCTGCATTGGCTTTTCAGTCAACCATTGTGGGCATGACAGCCTCTATTGACAAACTAGTGGCAATAACAGCCCACCAAGCTCAGAACAGGGAGGCCATACCACAAACTTCATCAGGGCCTATCTCGCCCCCAGCCCAAGATGATTCACAGAACATTTCCTCAGAGGAAAAAGGTATTGTGCATGAAGCAGAAGGCAAAGGCTCTGAACTCCAACCAGTAACAGAGCACTCGCACAAATCTCCAGCGGAGGCAGTCAATGCACTCCTAACAGATATGTTCCATTCACTAGGGATTCAAGACGAACATAAGGAACAAAAAACATTAGACAAACTGTTTGGTTTCAAACAAACAAAGCAAAGACACTTTCCGGTACATGACATAATTACTGAAACTATTCAAAAGGACGACTATTCCACTGAAGGGTGGAATATCATTTCAAGACCCAAATGGACCGGAATGCAGAAAACTTGATGTACATGTGCATGTACTACATCAGCATTCAAACCCATGGTGGCATCAGCATGCAGTCCTCTGGCTAGAGGAGGCCTTAGAGGCAACAGACAATCAAAACTTTGATATGCATACCCACTAATCCAAGGTCATAAATGCATTCCATTTTCTTTGCGACTCCTCCATGGACATACTACAGCTGTTAGCTAGGTCATCATCAATGTCCGTAGCAGCGAAGCGAGCGTTATGGATGAAGACTTGGAACGCCGATCCGGCTTTCAAAAAGAACCTAGTAGCACTACCCTTTAAATGGACATCCCTGTTCGGACCAGAATTGGACACACTCATTATCAAAATTACAGGGGGAAAGAGTAATTTTCTACCACAAGATAGGAAAACAAAGCAACCTTTTACAACACAAAAGCGGTCCTTTTGTACAACAAATTATGACCGCAGATTGCCGCAATGCTCCCCAAGACAAAACACGTATCCGAGCACTTCCAAGGGCTTTCAATCTTCTACGAAACCAAACTGGTCATACCAGAAACGCTCCTTTAAGGGAGCATCTGACAAAACACAGGACCAATGAAATATACCCTCCTCCAAACAGGGAGGTGGCGGCAGGAGGGTGTCTCTCACTGTTCAAGGAGGAATGGTGTCTCGCCACTTCAGACAAGTTGGTCTTAAAAGTAATCTCCACAGGATACAAAATACATTTCATTCGTACTCCCCATTTCATGCGGTCAAGACCGCCCACGTCTCCACAATAACGGATAGCTCTACAGCAGGTCATAGCAGATATGCTTGCTTCCAAAACTATTATTCCAGTCCCTCCACGTCAAAGATACCAAGGTTTCTATTCGAACCTGTTCCCAAATAGGAAGGAAAATCAGACCGGTCCTCGACCTCAAATCCCTAAACAACTTCCTTCACATACCAACTTTTAAGATGGAGTCCTCCTTTCTCCTGGAAAAAGGAGATTTCTTCACGTGCATAGATTTAACCAATGTATATCTGCACATACCCATATACAAAGAGCAACAACAATATCTACGCTTTACAGCTCTCTGTGGCCATTATCAATTTCAATCACTCCCATTTGGTCTAGCTACGGCACCAAGAGTGTTGGCAGTTTTAGTAGGCCACGTGAGATTGCAACAGATGTAGATGTAGCCTGCCCTACCTCGACGATCTTCTGCTAAGATCACCATCTCTAGAATCCGTGATAACCAGCACTCACAAGTGCATGCAAATTTTGACAGCGCACGGCTGGTTAATAAATCACGCAAAAAGTGCGCTGATACCTTAAAAAAAAATTGTATTTCTAGGGATGCACACACACCGTGTCATTTCCTGAGCTAAAAGCAGACAAGCTGAAATCGGCCATACAGCAAGCAATTCTACAAAGCCATTTAACCATGAGGACTTGCATGCATTTATTAGGCCTTATGATGGCTTCAATAGAGGTGGTTCAGTAAGCTCAGTTTCATATGTGCTATCTTCAACTGGAGTCCCTCCGTAAATGGGCCAAGATTCACCACAATCTGGAGGCTCGGATCAACCTTCCATCACAAACCAGACAATCCCTATGTTGGTGGCTCTTGACCGACAACCTCAGAAGAGGCAGAGGTTGCTCAACCACACATTGGTCGCTGGTCACCACAGACAGCAGTCACAGGCTGGGGCAGCGTCTATGGGTATCACAAGATCCAAGGCAAATGGACAAACAAGAATCAAAATTGTACATCAATGTGCTCGAGATCAGGGCAATTCACCATGCCCTCACACATTGGACCCATCTACTACATCATCGGCCAATAACTAGTACTGCAATGGGAAGAACACACTGCCTGCACGCTAAGGGCAATTTACATTCCCGGACAGCTCAACTGGGAAGCCGACCTTCTCAGTCGCCATTTCCTGGACCCGGTAGAATGGTCCCTCAATGCAGAAGTGTTCTACCAAATCACAAGCCGGTGGGGAGCACCACAAATAGACTTAATGGCATCCTAATTCAATAACTAGGTGCCCAGATATTGCTCCAGGTCCATCACACTTTTACGATCGACACAACAGTGACTCCATGGATATTCGAAAAGATATACTTGTTTCCACCAATTCCCATGATATATCCAGTGCCACACAGACTGCACCTTCCAAACAACGGCAATTGTGATCACCCCATACTAGCCCAGAAGAGCCTGGTTTTCGGACCTACTAAAAATGTCAGTGACAGAACCATGGCATCTACCTTGCAGGGAGGACCTTCTCACCCACTGCCATTACAGGCACCCCAACCTCAGCCAGTTATCCCTCACAGAATGGCTCTTGAAAGCACCATCTGGAGACGGCAGAGTAACTAACACACTGCTGAAAGCACATACTGTAAGCCAACTACAGCCTAATCTTACTACTGCATTTGGTGCACCTTTATCATCTGGTGCCAACAAAATGACATAAACCACACGGTGTACAAGATTACAATGGTGCTGGAGTTCCTTCAAGCAGGAAGGATTCAGCTCACTCAAAGTACAAACATCAGCACTATCACTTTTTTTTTCAAGTTCCACTGGTACTAACACATGAGGTTAAAACCTTTGTGCAAGCTGCGAACCACATCAACCCACCTTTTCGCCAACCCACACCACCATGGGACTTGAATCTAGTATTGCGAGTACTTCAAACAGAACCATTTGAACTGCTAGCTTCCATCAGGTTACAGTTATTAACTTGGAAGGTTATCTTTCTAGTGGCCATCTCGTTGGCTTGACGCGTATTAGAATTAGGGGCACTAAGTCACAGACAGGACAAAGTGGTCCTGAGAACAGTACCAACGTTCTTACCAAAAGTCAACTCCTCGATTCACATCAATCAGGAACTAGTACTGCCTTCTTTATGTCCAAAACCAAGCACAAGAGCAGAACGGTCTCTACATACCTTGGATGTGGTACCACCTTTAAAGTTTTATTTACACAGAACACAAGAATTTAGAAAATCCAAGGCTCTGTTTGTCCTCTGGTTCTCGACGCAAGGGATGTAAAGCGTCTAAACATTCAATTGCCAGATGGATCAAGTTGCTGATCACAAAGGCGTTCCAGGTCAAATAACAGCCGGTGCCCTTCAAAATTACAGCACATTCAACAAGATCACTCAGCACATCATGGGCCCTATTGAATGACACCTCGGCAGAACAACTTTGCAAGGCAGCCACCTGGGCGTCATTCCACATGTTCACAAAGTTTTAGAAGTTCAATGTCTTTGCCTCAGCAGATGCGGCATTTGACCGTAAAGTTCTACAGTCAGTTGTCACATAACCAGTTCCTGCCAGTGTTGCCATGTTAGAGCAGTCTTTCCTATCCAGCTATTTACTTCTTATGCTCTGTAAATTCTCCTATTTCTTCTACTACATATTGCCCACCCTTTTGATATGCTTTGGGATTAACCCAGATGTCCCTGTGCTGCCTAGGGACTCCACAGGGAGCCCCACCCTCAGCATAGTAAGTCCTGAATAGGGATGCACCGAATCCAGGATTCGGTTCGGTATTCAGCCAGGATTCGGCCATTTTCAGCTGAATCTGAATCCAAAAAATCATGTGACTTTTCGTCACAAAACAAGGAAGTCAAAAATGTACCCTCCCCCTTGCTAATTTGCATATGCAAATTAGGGGTTGGGTTCAGTATTCTGCCAAATCTTTTGCAATGGATTCGGGAGTTTGCATTCGGTGCATCCCTAGTCCTGAAACATTGCACTGCTAACCGGAACTGATAGGGGAGGGGTCAATGTAGGGAAGAGGAGGACCAGTGGGACGGACCATTCAGTTTCACTTATTCAAGTCATCCTGCCTACTGAAGGGAAGTGTGTTAACCCAGATATCCCTGTGCTGCCATGACGGGACTCCTAGAAATGGATTTATCGGTAAGTAAAACAAAACCGTTTATTTTTATTACTTCTCTGTAATAATAAAAAAAGTACCTTGTACTTAAAGAAGAAGTAAGCTACAGATGTAGATTATTGCCAATTATTTAGCCACAATAGTGCAAGCTAGAACACTATATTTATTCTGTAGAATGCTTTATCATACCAGAGTAAACCACACTCTGTGTTTGTTTAGGATAGCAGCTGCCATATTACCATCACTTCCTGCTTGAGTCTCTCCCTGTTCACTCATAACACTGAGCTCAGATTACAGGAGGGAGGGAGAGATTAGCAAACTAAGTATGCTGAAGCCCATGCCCTGGAGGTTTCAAAAAGGGAAGTCTGATACAGATGCCCATGTATACGCAATAGAAGGAAATAAATGTGGTGTTTCTTTTGATAGAGGACCCTGAGGTTTACTGGTGTATTTATACAGACCTTTCTGATAAAGCTTACTTATATAGTAATTAGGTTGAAAAAAGACACACGTCCATCAAATTCAACTTTTTTTTTAAAAACTGGTCTACCTGCTAATTGATCCAGAGGAAGGCAAAAATAAACTCTATCTGAAGCCTCCCCAATTTGCCTTCCTGACTTGTCCTGGATCAACTTGTACTATGAGCTATCTTCCATAACCATGTATTCCCTTACTTACTAAATAAGACATCCAATCCCTTCTTAAAGCTATCTAATGTATCAGCCTGTACCACTGATTCAGGGAGAGAATTCCACATCTTCACTGCTCTCACTGTAAAAAACCCCTTCTGAATATTTAGGTGGAACCTCTTTTCTTCTAATCGGAATGGGTGACCTTGTGTCAGCTGGAAAGACCTACTGGTGAATAAAGCATTAGAGAGATTATTATATGATCCTCTTATATATTTATACATAGTTATCATATCACCCTTTAAGCACCTCTTCTCCAGCGTGATAACTATGTATAAATATATGAGGATCATATAATAATCTCTCTAATGCTTTATTTACCAGTAGGTCTTTCCATCTGACACAAGGTCACCCATTCCGATTAGAAGAAAAGAGGTTCCACCTAAATATTGGGAAAGGGTTTGTTACAGTGAGAGCAGTGAAGATGTGGAATTATCTCCCTGAATCAGTGGTACAGGCTGATACATTAGATAGCTTTAAGAAGGGATTGGATGTCTTATTTAGTCTTTCAGTCTTTCCTCATAGCTAAGATTTTCCATACCTTTTACCAGCTTAGTTGCCCTTCTCTGTACCCTCTCTAATACAATAATGTCCTGTTTGAGTGATGGAGACCAAAACTGTACGGCATATTCTAGACGTGGCCTTACAAGTGCTCTATAAAGTGGAAGAATGACCCCCACCTCCAGTGACTCTATGCCCCTTTTAATGCAGCTCAAGACCTTATTGGCCCTTGATGCTGCTGACTGGCACTGCTTGCTACAGCCAAGTTGATCATCTACAAGGACTCCAAGGTCCTTTTCCATAATGGATTTGCCTAGTGCAGTCCCATTAAGGGTATAAGTGGCTTGGATATTTTTACATCCCAGGTGCATGACTTTACATTTATCAATATTGAATCTCATTTGCCACTTAGCTGCCCAGATTGCCAGTTTGTCAAGATCCTGTTGCAAGGATGCCACATCCTGGAAGGAATTAATTGGGTTGAATAGTTTTGTTTCATTTCCCCTAAATCACCAATGAACAAGTTAAATACTTGGTTTTAACCTTTCCTTATCTAAGATACAGTTAATCCTTATTAGAAGCAAAACCAGCCTATTGGGTTTATTTAATGTGATTTTCTAGCAGACTTAAGGTATGAAGATCCAAATTAGGACAAGATCCATTATCTGGAAAGCCCCAGGTCCTGAGAATTGTGCATAACAGGTCCTACGCCTATATAAGGCTGGATAAGGTATATTTTTGGGTGCTTTCACTCACTGGAGAGGTGGTTTCTGACAAAGCTCCCCTTCTGGTATCAGCGTAACAGACCTTAATTGTGTCCGATTATTGTGTGAACAATAATCTGATAATCTTTGCATTATAATAACAACATATCTAATGCAGAGAGCTCTCTGTACTTAAAGAGATGGTTTATAAACTGGAAATTTAGCTCTTACATTTTCCAGGAGCAACTATTTTCCTCATGACAAAAATACCCCTGCTTATACACACATTCTGCAGGGTCGGACTGGACCAGTAGGACACCTGGAAAAAACCCAGTGGGCTCCTCCGACGCAGACCCGCTCTTTGTGCAAATCATGTTCCTGCCACTGGTCAAGCCAAAAGCACAATAAGTGCACATGCGCACACGTACAACTACAGCACAGGGGCGGGTAGGGTTAAACTAGGAGGGGGGACCTGAAACATCAGCCCCATTGGGTCCTGGGCCCCCCAGTCCGACCCCGAAACCGTGTCAGTTACATTCAAACCACTGACACATATATTTATTATGTTTTAAATGTATTTCGGTGAAGAAATGGTGTAAAAAGCTGTGTAAAATATCGTGTGTGTGTGTAATTTTACGAAAAAAGCTAGATTTGCCACCACTATTTATTTACATTGCTTTCGTTGGTAGTCACTCTAAAAAACAAAGCCTAATAAATTTGCCCCATAGATCCCTTTCATGTCTTGGCTACTCTGTCCCAGGACTAGACTTTCAATCTGTGTATTCTGGAAAATGCCAGAGGGGCTGCTATAGGATACTATAGAGAGTTACTCTTTTTTTTTTTCTTTTTTTTTGGGTTGGAGGCGGCTGTTTGGGCCTTTGAGTACTTGAAATGCCAGGGCCTATTTTGAATCCCAGTCTGGGCCTGTTCTTTCCGATTACCATCCCAGATAATGGTGAAAATTAATGATTGTGCCGCAGCCTATACATAGAGGAACACTCACTTTTTCCAATAAATTGTTATATTATCTATAGGTTCCAGGTTGCTGTTAATCTGAGCATGGAACGTTATGCACTGCTCTTTGGCTTCAACACTTTTGTTGCACTGGTTCTTCAGACAATCCTGACTCTCATTGTGGTGGATCCTCGAGGCCTGGCACTGGACATTGTTACACAGGTATGTGGCAAAATAAACACACCTCTGTATACTTTGAGTTTGTGAAATACCCGATCAGATCTTTACATCTCTGGCGTGTAAAATGGTCAAAACTAAGCTTAGTGGCTTTGTCTCAATAGCCACAAATGGCTCCTGGCTGTGGAACATGAGGTGTTACAATTGCAGCAAGCTGAGAATGACATGCTATATACCTCCAAACTGTCCCGTTTTCTGTGTTACAGTACCGATTTTGACCGTTCAACCTGCAGTCCCGGACTTTTACTGAAATATCCCCACTTTCACTTTGATCTCTTGCACTGAACAGCCAAAAAAAGATACAAAGTTTCTAAAACATAAAAGTGGACCTGTCACCCAGATCTAAAAAGCTGTATATTAAATGTCCTTTTCAAATTAAAAATGAAACCCAAATAATTTTTTTATTTAAGCATTCATAGCTGTTGCAAACTCATTTGCAAATCTCAGCTGTCAATCAAATATTGCCTGCCCCTCCTCTATGCCTTAGGTGTAGAGGTGTGGCAGGCAATTGCTTTCAATTCCGTTCAGCACTTACTAAATGTCACTACTCTCCACACATTTTTCACCCCCACTCGGTTCACCATTTAATTGTGGAATCAGTGCATGCGGATGGACATCAGGTCCCCCATTCTGGTGCAAACAATACTTGCCTTAATAACAGTGTCCACTAGTTATGGGCGAATTTATTTGCCTGCGGAGAATTTGCAGCAAATTCCCGTGATTCGCCGCAGGCGAATAGATTTGCAAAACGCCGGCAAAATTTCTCCCTGGTGAATGGCTATGGGCGCCAGCGTCTTGTCCAAAAACGGATCCGCGTGTCCAAAACGAGACGCGGCTGCATTTCGCTAATTTTTTGCCGTTTTGCAAATTTCTCTCTAGAAATACCCAAAAATTTGGTGGAACACCGCTGATTCCCCTATCAATAGTGTCCACAAAATGGCTCGAGCCTGCTTGCTATAATTATAAATTCCCAGACAGGAAACACAATTCAAATAATTTTTATAGTGTAATTAGTTAATTTTGTTTGACTAACATAATAAAATAGGATTTGGATTTTTTTGGGGGGTGACAGACTAGAAGTAAATAGTAGCCCAGGCAAAAAAATCAAACCAGCCCACATGTAAATACAGAATATAGTCTTGTACACATATATTGGGGTAAAACTGCAAAAACGTATGTGCATAAAAAGCTGCATTCTCACTTAAGTGTAATTAATGTAAAATATGTTAAAGACTAGGGAGGGTAGAGAGATTGGCACATATATTTGGTACCTGTAGCTGAGGGGCAGCTGTTGGCAGTGGATAATATTGTCCTCAGATCAGGGGGTTGAACTGATGGGCACAATCCAATCACAGAGGAGACCCGTCATCAGCTGACAGTTACACATTGGTCAGCAGTGCCTCACTGCGAGTGTCAGACTGTGGGCGCGGGGCCCACATGACCTGCAATCTCAGGGCCCTTCCACACTGTCCCCCGGCTCCCCCAGCCGCAAACGATACCTCCTCCACCCTCTATGTGTGCATGTGAACACACGCGTGCTGGTTAGCAGAAGAGTGAGCGAGAACATTGTAGGAGCGGTTACAGGGCCCCCAGCCACAAACTAATTGCCAATATCTCCTTTACCCCTGTTGTGTTTGGTAGCCGAGGATGAGGAGCTTTATTAGCAGGCCTTTACATAACAGCAGTAAGTCTTACTTTCACTTTCAAGTTCAGAAAGTTCTATGTATGCACAGTGCCACCTGCAGGCCATTTTAAACACCACAACCCCCTCAGCATGTTCGTGCATTAGTGCACATGCATGCTGCTGAGTCTTTTCTGCAGAAGAGACAGTGCTAGAGCGGGTCCGGGCCCTCCAGGGGCAAACTATTGAGTATCTCCTGTGTCCCTGTACATGCGCTGTTGCCAGTCCGACCCTGTGCAAGCAGCCCACTTGAACTAAATTTGAAGAGGCCCCTCGGGCATTTGCCTGAAAGGAGAGATTGCCAGCCCGGGCCTGATGGGTCCCCTTTAATTGGCTTTTGACAGAGAGCCCAGAATAGGTGGCAGATACACTTAGATGCATTTGTAACAATTTAAGATGAGCAAAGAAACAATTGTAACAATTTAAGATAAGCAGGTCTCTTGGGGAAACTGTGACCTGCAGTTCACCTTCTTTAGCAAAACTGTAATGGCACATAAAAACCACAGAAACATGTTCAAACTTTCATAACCTGCCAAATTTTGTAAAATGAACATGGGAATTGGGGGGTGGCCACAAAAATAGGTGTGATCAAAAATTTTCACCTCACTGTGCACGGCAAATCTTTTTGTCACCTTTTTCTATTTCCAAAATGTTGGGAGGTACATACAACTATAATACAAAGCCATTATTCACATATGCCAGAACTCTGGCAACATTTAGAGAGGCACCACATTTTTGCCACAGATCATAAATCTCTCAACGTTTATATCTTTTACACACACACTGCTTAGTAACTCAGTTTGGTATAGAAGCATGAACCAGGAAGTACCACACAAAGAAGGATGCCGAAGCAATAGTCTTTAAACCTTCAGAACCCGAGAAAAAATTAGGCTAAACCTCCACCAGTCATGAACTTAACAATAATCAATCATGGGAAACAATAATATATAATATAAAAGGCAATTTTTATTCACCACCATGCCCGTTTGTTAAAACATATTTAAAACTGCGGCATTACCGTGGGAGACGGGGTCCCACTCATGTAAATCATTTGGCTACAATGCCCGGTCACCGCTTTAAAGCGTGACCGATTACTTAAAAAAAAAAAAATTAGAAATTGTTAACCAACAGGTTGTATGTTGTTATGCCAAAAATATACTCCACATGTATGCATACATATTCAAACGACAAGCTAGCTCAACTCCTGTATCACCATCCATGTATGGTCTGTGTCTTGAGAAAAAGGTATTCACAGTCTAGTTATGCGTTTAGTAAAACCTTTCCGAGTGCGGTTTCAAAAAAGTTATACATCAATTGCATCCGAATGATTATATTGGTGACTGGTATCAGAATGTAACTGTAACATCCACGGGCGAATTATGCATAGAATTATTTGAATTATGGTTCCAGGAGGAGGGAGGTTATAAATCAATTGCACCTAAATGCCACGATAGTGATTAATGTCATGACTTTATCTCCTTATGTATTCCAGGAAGAGGAGAATTATAAATATTCAGTGTTCTGCAGCTGCCGCCTTTAAGTAACTCCGCATGTTGCGATATGGCGGTGGGCTATGAAAGTCCATATGGTGTAAATGATATTCTCCCAATTCCTTTAGTGTGGCTTTTCGTGCTTAAATGGTGCAAAATTGTGAGACAGTCGAATGACAAATATCTCATACTCAACGAACTTCCCTCCTTATTGGCAATTGGTATTATGCAGTCCCGATATGAGATGTACGTCCATTTTGGAGTCTTGGATGCTTTCACATGTCAACACCGTTAGTTACTTGTGTGTGGCAAATGTTGCTTGTCATCCGTGGAGAGGGGCCCCGTCTCCCAAGGATCGCCAGAAACCTCGACGACCGTTTCGCCGCTCAACGCGGCTTTGTTTTTTTTTTTGTTTTTTTTTTTTTGTGTGCCTAATATATATGTGATTTAAGTAATCGGTCACGCTTTAAAGCGGTGACCGGGCATTGTAGCCAAATGATTTACATGAGTGGGACCCCGTCTCCCACGGTAATGCCGCAGTTTTAAATATGTTTTAACAAACAGGCATGGTGGTGAATAAAAATTGCCTTTTATATTATATATTATTGTTTCCCATGATTGATTATTGTTAAGTTCATGACTGGTGGAGGTTTAGCCTAATTTTTTCTCGGGTTCTGATTTATAGTTACATTTGGGCACTCCACACAGCCAAACATAAAGTGATTGGCTTAAGGCCTTGCTTACTTTGGAGTTTTGTAAAAGTCTTTAAACCTTGTAACGACGAACACACATCACTTATGAGATAAGCTCCATATCGCTCACCAGGCCTGGATCTGTGGAAAGGCCACCTAGGCCCGGGACTAGGGCGGCAGGATTTTAGGGGCGGCAGCCACATTTGTTCAGAAACACTGGGGATATGTAGGAGACATGACAGTTTGCTGTGCAACAATCCTCATTGCTCCAGTCCCAATGATGGAAATTTGCCTGAATATAGGGGAGGGGACGGGTGTGATGAACGCTATACTGCGGTGCGCACTATATAAATCCGGCCCTGCCGGTCACTTCATAGACAAGCAGGTTGTGCCTTGGGAACTCCTGGAAGGGAGGGGGGACTTTTGATCACACTCTGTAAATTTTTAGTGAGCAGGCTAATAATATATGGTACTCATGCCCCAGACCTTTAGCAAAGGGGATTAAATCACAGGAAATTATAATTGCAGGCAGGCACCAATCTGGAATATCAAAGAGTAGAATCCAGGAACCCAAAATTTAAATAATACAAACATTTTATTTTACATTATGTATAAAAATAAAAGCCTTGCAAGTTTCATGTTACTAAGAGACACTCAATCATAGGCTCTCTTGGGGACACGAAACGCATATCTGCGTCTACCACTTAAGGTAAGCACCAACTTTAATTATTAATACTGTTCTAGCAATTTATTTTCGCTACAGCTTTGTATTTGGGAAAGTGTGTACTACCATATTGGTAGAATTAGACAAATACAATTTGTGATTCAGACATTTTTCCAGGAGGTCTGGAGATCCCAAAATGACAGTTACATACCCAAGTGTGAAGTAGCAACAAAGTGTGTGTCCAACCCTCCAAAGGAACATAATAAACTTGCAAAATAAACATTTATTTTTAAAGATTTACTGAAAACACTGACACTGTTTTTTTCTTTGTTCTTCTTGCAGTTTATCGTGTATGGAAGCTACTTTGTTGTTATTACTGGGGTTTTCCTTGTAAGGAGCATGTACCTCTTGATACCCCTGTACTGCAAGGGACCAGTGAATCAACTACACACTGCAATAAAAGCTAAAACTCACCATTATGGGATAAACTGATGGCTCTTCATCTGCCTGACCCAATACTGTGCATACAAGGATACTGCAAGGGACCACTGGGCATCCAGGCACTCAAAAGTAAAAAAAAAAAGTGTTTTTTGAAAATTACATTTAAAACTTCAGTAACTGCACTGACTCACGCATTTGTTGCCCCAAGGGCAGGTCTATAACTATCCTTTGAACATGGCGAGTGTATTCTGAAGTGGTTTACTTTGTGTATTCTGAGTGGTTCTGAAGTGGAATAATAAAAATAATTATTATTAACCCTATCCTCACAGTCCATCTCCTATCGGCCCTTGATCCACTGACCCTAACAAGGAATCGCGTGGCATTTCTTTTCAGACTAAACCAAAATATAAACTGCAAATTTGCGCAGATTTTTCATGTTAACAAATTCATGTGACTTGCAGTGCCTGTTTTGAACCATTAAAATAAACCTGATGGGATTATTAAATATGATTTTATGATTTACATTTTTTCTATCCAACATTTTCAGCAAATGTTTTGTGAGTACATGTCTCTTAAAGGAGAAGCAAAGGCATATTTAATTGAGGGTGCCAAATTTTAGGCACCTCCAAGGGATTAAATAGTGAATAAAGTACCCACTCTTTTAAATTATAAGGATATTATAAGTTACCAAGGAGTTTCATGGAACTCCGAGGTGACTTCTAATATCCTCATATTTTGCAACATGGGGTACTTTATTTATTATAATACACAAGTTTCAGTGAGTCATGTGACAGAAGTGACATCACTACTTACTATTTATAACTGATGACATCAGTACTCACTGTTTATTAGGATATAATTTACAAGCTATTCATGGCTTTTATGTATTATATATATATATGTATTTGTATTATATATATATGTATTATATATATATGTATTATATATATATGTATTATATATATATATATATGTATTATATATAT
>CM044439.1:142104545-142128716 GCA_024363595.1 Xenopus borealis
CTAAGTTCAAGTTAAAACTTACCTTTCTCGCAGTCTTCAGCCGATCGTAGGACGTGGCCCCGCCCCTTTAACGTCACTCTCCACCCCTTTGTAGCCACGCCCCCCGCCTGCCGGTAAAAAAAATTAACAAAGGTGGCAACCCTAGCACTGGCTGGGGTTTCAGGCACCCCCAAGAAAAGAGTGCCTTTCCCTTTCCTTTAAAACACGCAAAGGCTAATTTACAAAGTACATGGCAAGTGTATAAAGTGCAAACCGCCATGGGGTTTTTTTTGCATCATGCCCCGCACTTTACAGTATTCAGAGTGCTGTGATTGCTCTCATGAATACAGTATTGCTGGCATTCCTCACGACATTTCGAATTGAGTTTTTTAAAATTGGATTCAAGTTTTTCCTCCGATAAATAAATGTCGACCCTTGATAAACCTGCCCCATAATGTTAACCAATCCAACATCATCGATAATTACTAGTATTCTATATGGTGCGCTAGTGCTTTATACCAGTGGAAAGGTGGATCCACACATACTTTCGGTGCAGCTGTCCCCCTAAGCATTTTCCCTTTTTGGTTACATTTATTGGCGAGTGCGGATTTCACGCTATTTTGATCATCGATAATTAGATTTGATTTTTTTTTTTTTTTAAATGTATGATTTGGGCAAACTTTTATGGGAGTTTAGGGCAGGTTTTAAATGAATTTGAAATTCGACCTTTGACAAATGTGCCTCCAAATATCAGACTGTTGAGTCAATGTGTAAGGAGTTCTTAGCTAACACAATGCATGCACCACACTAATATATAGAAGTATGTGGCAAACAATATGCCAGGGGATGGAGATAGACTAGTCCCATTTACTTCTGCTTATTTTATATGATCAGATCAGTGTGACACATAAGCAAGTATGGCAATCATTAAACAGTCAATGAACAACTGCTTTTTGACCCTAGCATGGATCTGTCACTTCCAGAAAAGGGGCGGGACTCATTACATAAGTGCACAGTTTTTACAAATGGCAGGGAGGGGCTTTTTCTTTTAGGCATGTTGGGAGTTGGTGAGAACCCCCTTTTACATTTTTCAGGGGACCAGAACAAAATGCTGTAAAATTTAGGAAAATGTAAAATCAGGGAAATGTATTATGCATAATATATAGGTGGGACCACAAAACAACAATGCAAAATGAGGGAAAACGGGGTTCTACTGTAGTGAATAAAGTACCCCCTATTTAGGGTTGCCACCTTTTCACAAAGGTTTTACCAGCGGGGGTGGGGGGGGTGGGCACAAAAGGGGTGGTTTATATGTAAGTATATTTTTATTTGTAAAGTGCTCCTTGAGGGCAAAGCACTGTACAGAAAAGCAAAAGGGGGCAGAGCTACATCCCGTGCTGCAAAAAAGGGATGGAGCAACTTCACGTGAAAAACCAGTAAGTTCTGAGTTTTCTTTAAGGGTATTACAAATTTACTGGCAACTACATTGCCGGTAAATTTGTAATACCGGCCTTGGCAGTAGTAATGTAATTTGTGTCACATGAGTCACTAAAACTTGTGTACCCCTTGTTGGAAAATATGAGGATATTATAAGTTACCGAGGAGTTCCATAACCATATAAAAGCATGAGGCCAAAGGCCAATTGTTTTCATACAGGTCATGGAACTCGCCTCACATTAGAGAGAGACTGCTCTTAGAACAGGATTTAAGCCTTTCAAAGGCTATTAAAGTTGCTAGCCAAGTTGAAACTACTGGGAATGTACAGGCTGTGAATCCAGCACTGTGGCCTAATAATGCACAGTCACAGGCAGAATACTATGGAAATAGACAAATAAAAAATACTGCTTCGACTGTGGTTCAACACAACACACTGCAAATTATGCTGCATGTCCTGCAAAAGCAATACAGTGCCGCAAATACAAAAAAGTAGGTAATTTTGCTAAGATCTGCCGTAGTTTTGCTAAAGATATTCAAGAAGTCACTGCCCAAATGTCACAGTATTATGGTAAAGCTTGTACATTTATTCCAGACAAGTTTATATGCACTGTCAGTGTCAGTACTGCTTCTGATGACAAGGGACACTCCAGTAACCTGATGTTTGATACAGGCTCAGTTGTCTCTATACTACCAAAGGATATTTTCTTGAAATACTTTGCAAAAGATCTGCTTGTTGCACCTGCCCTGAGAAGGATCAGTTACTTAAAGGATCCAATCCCTGTGCTTGGTTGCTTGCCATTCACTGTACACTTAGAAACAAATACTGCAAAATGTGGCTTTTACATTGTGATGGTATAGTTGATGGTCTAATTACTACAGCACCAGTGCCTGCCACACAACCAGTGTGTGATGAACACTCCCTCTTGTGGTCTAGTGGTGCAGCGGGGATGCCCGCCACTCTGCTCTTCTATCCTGCCGTCTCCTTAGTGCGTGTATTTAAAGGCGCGGGCATGCTGACGTCAGACAACGGCACCAAATTTAAATATATTTAAAGGGGCATTTTGATTTTTAGTATTGCCCGTGATAGGATTTTGCTCCTGGTGCCTTTCCTAGGGCTGTAAAGCTTCTGTTGTTCCTGATTCCTGTGTTTGACCCTGCCTGACCTTTTGACCACTCTCATTATCTGTATCCTGACCCAAGCCTGTTGTTTGACTACCGATTCTGCCTCAACCTATCCATTAATCACCCGGTTTGATCCTTTGCCTGCCTGACGACTCTTAGCTATCTGCCTGCCTCGACCCAGCCTGTCTGACTATGAATCTGCCTATTCCCGCCTGTACCGTAACCTTCGGCCTTAATAGACTCCTTCTACAGTTGTTCCCCATTGCTAGCCAGAACTCCTGCTCTGGACCTCTAGTTTAAGTCCAGGTTGCATCTGAGTAGCTGAGGGCTCCTCCCCGAAGCCAAAGGCGGTCACATACTGGTGAAGCACGAGCCGAGACCAGGGTTCTTGGCATTTGTTCTGGTATTGGGTGCCGACCGTGACACAGTGTTTAAAATTTCTCCACAAAGCAACACTTCAGTGGGTTGTGCAAAGAACTTTCTACACAAAGTTAAGCTGAGATCTAATGTAAAACCAGTACACCAGAAATTGAGACAAGTGCCCTACTCTATAAGGGAGACTGTCTCACAGGAGTAAATATTTTCAGAACTCAGAGGACCACAATTATTTTCTACTCTTGATCTGCAGAGTGCTTATCATCAAGCATTACTACATGAGGAAATCAAAGACCTAACCTCATGCATGTAACTTTTGGATGGCTTCAGCACTGAGTTGTTTTCTATACTCCATTGAATACTTGGTGTACACTGCTACTTGGATGATATAATTGTCTATATTGATGGGTGTATAATTTTACAAGATGAATTACTACCTGACTCTGACCATGTCAACACTGTCACACACACACCTACTCCATCTGATTTTCAGACCTTACAAGCTTTCCTAGGTCTTACTTCATGGTAATCTAAGTTTATTCCCAACTATGCTTTAATTGTGGAGCAACTTAGGGCACTACTAGATGGAACTTCAAGTTTGGTTTAGTCAGAGACTGCTCAACATATTAATTGTGAACAGTCCAGCACTAGCTTTATTTGATCCTGCACTACTCACTAGTGCAGGTGAAACAGGCTATGGGGTTGGTGCAGTTCTCACACAGAACCATACCGATCATACAAAGAGAACTTTTGCATTTGCATCCAGAACACTTACAGAGGCAGATCGTAAGTATTCAAGTGTTGACAAAGAAGCTCTAGCATGTGTTGGGGCAACAGAAAACTACCTATGGGGTAGAGAATTTACCTTATGCACTGATCATAGCCCTTTAACTACACTGCTTACAACAGGGACTAGGAAGAGCTGGAATGCGTATAGCTAGATGGTCAGCAAGGCTACTGAATTTCAACTTCAAAATGCAATACAAACCAGGTTTGAAAAATGTTACTGCTGATTGTTTGTCACCTTTACCTGCAGCTTCTGATACATTGGATGAGGACATAGAAGTTGTAGCATTGACTGATATATTGTCTTCTACAGTTACAGCTGCTGATTTTAAGCAAGCTAGCCTCAATTCAAGTAAAACTACGGGATATCTTACAAAGCAAATGGCCAAATGCTGAGAAGAAACTCGGCCCTGATCTTCAACCTTACTACAGGATTAAACATGAATTGTCCTTAGTAGGTGGCTATGTTGTCTGTGGAGCCCACCGCTTACTGGTACCAGAGACCTGAGAGACAAGCTTATGCAACTTGCACATGAGAGTCAAGGAATTATACATACAAAACAAAGACTATGATAACTATACTGGTGGCTAACAATGGATGCCGATGTGGTAACTGCCATTCATTCTTGTGTTACTTGTCAGAATCATGACAAAACAGCTATCACACATACACCACCACTTCAGCCAGTACCATTCCCTGATTCAGCATGGGAAAAACTTGCTATTGATATTGTGGCTCCTTTTGCAGATGCTCCTATAGACTGCAGATTTGCTATAACTCTGATTTGTTTCTCATATAACATCAGCCACAGTACATTTCTGTCCACAGTCTTTAGCAGAAAAGGTAATGCAAATGAATAAATATCAGACAATGGACTACAGTTTGTCTGATATGAGTTTGAATTCTTTCTGAGAGAGAGAGAAATATTGTGCATAGGAAATATTCAGTGTATTACCCACAAGCAAATGGAGAAATCGAGTGACAGCAAATCTTACTTGGGAATATTGGAAAGTATTTACAACAGACTTCCTACATAACTACAGAGCAATGTGCCATGCAACAACCCAAGCATCTCCAGTTGATGTATTACATGGCAGACAGATGTGCACTAAATTACATGTTGCAGACATCAAACTTTCACCAAATACTGTTCCTACAAAATCATCTACTGCTAACATTGCCAAACGTCAACAAGCCAAATGCAAGCCTTATACTGACAGAAAATGTGGCACTTTAGTCAGAATTAAGAAACCAGGACTACTGAAACAAGGACAATCTAAATTTACTACACCACTTGAAGTGAGACGCCAGCGAAGAACATACACATCTGAACTGTCTGATGGGCATATATGGAATGCAAGTCGCCTTGCTCCTGCTAGATATGACTTTGGAGAAGCTCTATTTGAAGGACATTTTCCTACTCCTGATGCCAACTGCAATAGGCCTGAAGTAAGTGAACCTATAAGGCGTAGAATCAGAAAACTACCTGCATTGACCAAGGACTATGTCATGTGAAGAATGTATATTAATGCTTAAAGATGCATTGTTGTTGTTGTTTTATTACATTTGCCCAAATGCTTTCCTAATATAGGGGGAATATGTGGTGTTTATACAAATAGCCTGTAGATGTCACTGTGCATACACAGTACTGTCTATACTGCTTAAAGGAAAAGTAAATGTTTTTCCTTTTCTTTCTGTAAATTTGCTCTAAACAGCCCCCCAGATTAATGTACCTTAGTCCCTGCTGCAAGTCTGCTCTGGTTTCTGTGTTATCAGCAGCTTCTTTCCCTTCTTCCTGGTGCAGAGTGAAGCCCAGCCCCTTAGTTTACTGAGCAGTCCATTTGCTGCTGTTCCACAATAGAGAGGAAGAGGGAGCCAGTGTTTCATTAGTAAGCTAGTTTCCCCAAGCAAAAGCTGCTACACACACTGCTCTCTGCTATGTCATAGTATGCAAATGATCTCCTGGACTAGTCCAAGATATAAGGTCAGCTCAGTAAGCTAAGGGGCTGGGCTTCACTCTGCACCAGGAAGAAGGTGAAACAAGCTGCTGATAACACAGAAACCAGAGCAGACTTGCAGCAGGGACTAAGGTACATTAATTTGAGGGGCTGTTTAGAGCAAATTTAGAGATAGAAAAAAAAAACGTTTACTTGTTCTTTAAGGCAGTGATCCCCTACCAGTAGCTCGCGAGCAACATGTTGCTCTCCAACCCCTTGGATGTTGCTTACCAGTGGCCTCAAAGCAGGTGCTTATTTTTGAATTACTGGCTTAGAAGCAAGTTTTGGTTGCATAAAAAACAGATATCCTGCCAAACATTATCTCCTGTAGGTTGCCAGTCCATATAGGGGTTACCAAAAAGCCAATCAGAGCTCTTATTTGACATCCACATGGACTTTTTCATGCTTGTGTTGCTCTCCAACTCTTTTTTAAATTTAAATGTGGCTCACGAGCAAAAAAGGTTGGGGACCCCTGGCTTAAGGTCTTGATCTCTACTCTACTCATCCTCGGCGTTCAAAACACAATACCCAGTAAAACCAACTATATTTCATCATGGGAAAAATTATAAAAAGGCGTTGAGCGGATTTGGTTGCTATTTTGCCATTTCCTTGTCTCCCCAGCAGAGAAGGAATGTTGTAACCAGTATATTTTTGTTTTGCTATCTATAAGCTATTCCACTTATTTGGGGATCCATGTCCTGGGCAAACATTGATCCAATTGTTCACCTGAGGTTGAGCTAACAATTATATCATAAAGAGGCATTATGGCAACCAATAGGATAATGCAGTCCTCATCTGATGTGGGTTTTTTAACCTGCCTAATAAATTTCTCCCCATCTTCAGTAAATCATAGACATCTAACCAACCAAGATGTGATTCCCAAAATGCACAGAGATTAAAGAGGTATTTCACCTATGAACCCATATGAAGTTTTAGTACAGGGGTGCCCAACCTGCGGCCCGAGGGCCACATGCGGCCCAGGATGGACATGAATGTGGCCCAGCTTGAAAGTTTTTGTTCTGGAGGAAACTTCATGTTGCAAAGGATATAGGAGTAGGCAGGAGGGGGGACTTTGCCCATTGCCCAGTTAGCAGTAATGATAATATAATAATAAGTCTATTTAATGTCCAGGTGTCCCATATTCCAGTGTATCTGGTTATCAAACTGGTATTGTAGTTCTTTTCTGTGTATTTTCTTTACTTTTACAAATCAAAAGTGTTTGTGTATTTCATGTGTGGCAATTTTTCTTTTTCCATTGTGGCCCGGGAAGCCAAAAGGTTGGACACCCCTGTTTTAGTATGATGTAGTTTGCTGTGAGCTTTTATTTTTGTGGTTTTTAAATTATTTACAGTTGTAGCAGTTCTTAGTTTGGAACATCAGCAGCTATCTGGTTGCTAGTGTCTAAACACTAGAGGATGAATGGGAGAGGCTTGAATAGAAAGATAAATTATAAAATGTAATATCAATACAACTTTTGCCCTTAAAGAGCAATCAATTTTGGCATCTTGGATCAGCAACCCCAATTTAAAAGCTGGAAAAAGGCAGAGTAAGGCAAATCATTTAAAATCTGTTTAAAAAAAGTACCAGTTGAAACAAACAGGATAGTTTATTAAATGCTAAAAGCGAAATTTATGGGGAGATTTATTTTTACACAAACCAAGCACATATTGCAGCAGCTTCCATACAAATACATAAATATGTGGATAAGAACGTTGCTCAACAAGGAATAAACTTTTATCTTTATGAAAACTTTGTGGAAAAGTAAATCTTTGTTAACTGCAGATAAATAAACAGTGACCTAGCCAGAACAAACAGTAGTATTGTTCATTGTCATACAGGTCATTGATATAGCAAAGAAGTAGCAAATACACCATTTAAGCAGTGATTACATTTCCTTTAGCGAGTACATAAATTAGTCTTAATATTGACCGAGCAATGCCAACTTACTTTTATCAGGTTGCCCAAATGACACCCACCCAGGGACGGATTTACATAGCAGGCGCCCCTAGGCCCATTGCCTTTCGTCACCCCCATACTCTGCCCTTTATTTGCAAATTTTCATCATCAGGACCGGAGAAATGGGGATTGTACATGGGAAATTTATAAAACTATTGTATCTCCTGCATATTCCCAGTGTTTCTGGACCAATGTGGGTGTGGCTGGGCAGCATGCCACCCCCTAAAATCCTGTCACCCTAGGCCCGGGCCTAGGTGGCCTTTCCACAAATCCGGGCCTGCACCCACCCCAAGGAGAATTCAACCCTAACATAAAAAAACCCTACAGCCCTACCCTACATAGACCCCGCTCCCTCTTCCCACCCTCTTACCCATGGCAAATGCCCCTAACGTTTAACTTACCCCTCTGTGCAGATTCAGCCACTGGAGTTCATGGGCGTCATCTTCAGCCACTTCAGAATGAGACCGGCACTTCGACAATATTCATGAAATTCAGCTCATGCGCAGTTGCCACGAAACAGGAAATTGCTCCAACTGCGCAGAAGCCGAAACTCCTCTAGAAGACGGTGCCCGTGAACTCTGATGCCTGCATCTGCACCAAGGGGTAAGTAAAATGTTTGGGACATTTGCCTGGGTTAACACCTAATGGTGTTACGGAAATCGCAGCACTTCCATTTTTTATAGTCGCCCGAAGTTGCCTCACGAGGAAACTTTGGGTAACTTCGGAAATCGAAGCTCTGCGAGTGTATTAGTGCAGGCAATTCTTTATACAAGCAGACTGAAAGCAGTTCGTGGAGACGATTAGTCACCAGGTGACTAAATCTTCCCAAATCTGCCCATGTGCCCCAACCCTAACAATTAGAATTAGTCAGGAAATGGTTGGAGTGCCTGTCAAGAGGGAAGCAAGTATTCCCCTAGATCTGCTGTTGTCCTTGTGAATAATGATAATATCTTTGCATGACAGAATATGACAACTCTTCTTCACCAAAGAAGATCATAGTCCATATTCTTAGAAATACATAGAGAAACATTAAAGGAGAACTAAACCCTAAAAATGAAGGGGGCTAAAAATGGCATGTTTTATATACTGCACTTATTGTACCAGCCTAAATTTTCAGCTTGTCAATAGCAGCAATGATCCAGGACTTCAAACTTGTCACAGGGGGTCACCATCTTGGAAAGTGTCAGTGACATGCACATGCTCAATTAACATGATAATTATCCAGCAGAAAATAAGGTTGGCCTGTAATATAAGCTGATGCTACAGGGCTGATTATTAAATTCAGATGCTAATTACACAGGTTTCTGTGCTGCCATGTAGTAATTATCTGTATGTATTACCAATCAGCCTTATATTGTGACCATATTTCTATTCTATGTGTACTGTATATTGTCAGTGGGTCCCTAAGCTCAGTAATTGACAGCAGCACAGAGCATGTGAATCAGTGAATCAGCAGAAAAGAAGATGGGGAGCTATTGGGGCATCTTTGGAAACACAGATCTTTACTGCTAAAGGGCTTTGGATGCCTGAGGCTGGTTCAGAAGCTCGAAAGACAATGTGCAACATTTCTAGGTACATCTATAGTTTAACTTTTCTTGTGTTTTAAGCAGCCATACACAGGCCAATTAAAGAAGATGATTTGGCAGCTTCTCAACCTGCCTATGAGGAGGTGCTGTCTGACCTATACATGCAGGGAAATTAGCCAGAGATGGATCAGGCAGGTTGAATATCCCATTGGATGAGGACCGAATTGGCACAATGATGTAGTCCACTCAGGCAGGTCTATGTAGACCCCCATTATAATCCTATTGTAGGCCCAGGTGCTAAATAATTGGATCATCTGGATTTGGTCTCCCATGCTCCCAAATTAGTAAAGATCAGCTCATCTGGCTACAATGCCACAAATATTTTATAATGTTTGTTCAACTTTGCAGTGTATGTGATTATGGCAACCCCTACTTTAAAGGACAATGAAAGTCAAATCACTGGGGCTTTGTAATTTGTTAAACTACCATTGAGTAATTAAAATAATCAAGCCTGATTTTCTCTTTGTCAAAAAAAAATAATTATATTGTACTGTTGTGCGGAGTTCTCAGGTATTCCCTGTGCTGCCCTGTTTAGAATCAGTTGAAGAGGTGCCAGAGAGCATGACATGCTCTACACAACAGTACCTAGGGCCTGTGCATTCTTAAGAAATGGATTGCCAGCCCGTGGCAGAAGGTTGGCCATTAAAGTCACTAGAGGTTTCCAAACACATTTGCATCCCTGTGGTGATTTTCCATTTCACTGGCCTTTATTTCTTAAGCATATGGGCTTTGCCTTCTTTTAGATGTTCCACAGATGAAGCCAAAAATTCCAGCTGCAGTCTGGCTGATGGCCACCAATATCTCTACAAGCCCAATAATTGCCAATGCCACAAACACAGTGATGTGGATGATCTTCTGTGTGTCTTCATTCAGTTCTATGGAAATGTTCCTCTGGTGGCTAATTCCTTGTGCTGATATCATGGCAGGATCGACTCTTGGCATGCAGGTGGTGTTCCGGAGCCAGGCCAAATCAAATCTGAGCTCTTTGAAGGAGTTAGAGCTGTAGCAGAGATAACACATTATCACAATGTATGGAGATATATTTTATATATATAATATATATTTCATCTTCCCCATCTCAACCCAGGGCAACATGGGGGAGTTAAGGTGGCCATACATGTGCAGATCTGCTCATTGGAGAATTCACCAAGTGCATCTTGCCCTGATATGCCCACCTTGAGTGGGCTATATAGGGCTGATCCCTAGGGCTCAACAATTAGATCAGAACATGGGGGAATGCAGATGGTAAGCCCAAGTATTGCATCAAAGAACCAATGATGTCCTTAATCAAACAGGATTTTTAAACCTGCAAGATCAACATCTTCCTGATTTTTGTCCAGTTATCAGTTGGGGAAGCCTGTCGGAGGGCCCCATACACTGGCCAGTAAGCTGTTAATTTAGTGTATAATGGCCACCTTAAGGGCATAAAAAATTTTCAGGTCAATTGCATCTGATTCGCATTAAAGTACAAGTAGCCTTAGCGCGCTGTGTTACGGTAAGTAAATGACCCCTTTCATTTGTTAGTGAGCACTTAAATAGAATGCCTATAATAAAGCTTGAGAAAGCTGATTTTCTGCCAAAATATAAGAGCAACAGGTTTATGAGTGCATTCCACACACACAAAAATATATCGACTATGCCTTTTTCAGAAGGAAATCCATTCTGCTGAAACACCCTATTAATCATATTAGGTACAAGTAACTTTTGTTATCTGTTCACCCTTCAAACCTTGGCTATCGATCTGTTCTGCATGTTGCTATGTAAACAAGTGCACAGCATCGATCGAAGAGAAGACTGGAAAGGTAGGCACTATGGGTTTTTTTTATGTGAGCAACATAGATTCTACATCTACATTCTGTGGCACTTAAAGGATTTAAGGGGACATGCCATTCAGACATAAAAAGCATTATAATAAAAGTCATTTTCAAATTAAACATGAAACCCACTTTATTTTTATTTTTAAAACATCCATACCTGTTATAAACTAATTAAGAAGTCTCTGCTACCAATCATATATTGCTTGCCCCTGCTCTTTGCCTTAGACATAGGGGCGGGGAAGACAATTACATTCACTTTCTATTCTGTCCTTCCTAGATTTCACTGCACTGCCCACATTCCTCCTGCCTCCTCTCCATCTAATTGTGTAGCCAGTGCATGGACAGGGGTGTCAGGTTAATAACAGTGTCTACAAAATGGCAGCTGCCAAGACAAAAAAAAAAACAAGATTTAAATAACATTTATAGTGCAAGTGATATTTTTTCTGCTTGGCTAACTGGCTAAAATAGGATTCGGAATTATTTCTTACGGTAACAGGTCCGCTTTAAACGGCAAGGAAAGGCAAAGAAATAAAATCCCATTTTTACTTTCTTTAATGAAAAAGAAATCTCCAATAATATTTAATTTAAAAAATGTGTACAGTTTTTACAAGAAACCTGACTGTATGCAGTGAAATTTTCCTTTCATTTAATGCTGTGGATAGGAATTGTCAGATGGTCCCTAACTTCTGGCAGGGAAAAAATCATACTTATGAACAGAAGGGGGAGCCCCTGCCTTACTTACCAGCCATGCAGAACTCAAACAGCTTTGTTTTTTGATCATTTATGATGATCCCTAAGAAGCCCAGACCATACTGAGCATGTGTATGTAGTCTAGTCTTGCAAAGATGTATAACAAAATTACAAGATGACAGCCCCCTGTGGCCTGGTTTGATTAGGCTTGTGGTGCAGTAAGTTTATGTTTATGTTTAATATACAAAATACAGCATTTCAAGCCTTATTCTATTTTAGACTTTCCTTGCCCTTTAATGAACATAGGAAACTTCTATTATAAAGCATAAACTGCTCAGAAATAAATATTGCAGTAGTGAGTCGAGTGAAAAAGTAAAAGGACCCCTGTTCCAAAATATCATAAGCCTGAATGTGCTTCACTGTGGAGCAATGTTTGAACGTTATTTTTATGTGGCATTTCAGAGTTTCACCACGAAAATGACACCCATAGATTCTGGGTAAAAAAATTTGATGCGTGTTGTGCAATTTGCGGCGCGTCAAGCTCATTTTTGTCAGCCATTGACTTCACTGCATTTCAGTTAATTTTTGCTGTTTCTGAAATGTTTAGCGAAGCCATCCATTCTGAAAGAAGACAAAAGAGAAGATGTCAGTGAAACGTACCTGAGGTTGGCTAGGGTGTAGTCACAACTGCTCAGCTCGTTGCTTCCAGTCTCACAAATCAGTGGTCCTTTGGCAACCGCAAAGAGGGAGATGATAGTGCAGTAGATTGCTCCAATGATACTGAAGACACTCAAAAGAGCCGACGCCAGCATCTGGGAAAGATCAGATATTGTTCAATGACTTAGAAAGTAAAGGCCAGGGATTTTCTTCTTATTGTGTCTTCCTTGTATATTCATACTTATTATTAATAATTCGGAACTTTCTTGATAATGGGTATCTGGATAACGGATCCTATATCTGTACTTTTCTATACATTAAGATTGTACAGCGTTTTGTGTCTTAATACTGCTTTATAAATAAAGTTATGCATACCTGAATCCATTTACTGACTTGTGTATTAATGCAATTAAAGACAATTTTTGCGTTTTTTGCTTGATACCAGAACTTCCTTTCTCTGCGCCCTATGTCACTGGACAAAATATAGCGGAGGATCTCACAGTGACCATACATGCAAAGAGATCAGCTTGAAATTGGTCACATTTCCTGAGCAAATCCATAAATATCAGCTCCAAATGTAATGCATCTGTTCAGCACTTACCCCTCCTCTGGAATTACAGCTTCCCTTCTTCCTTGCGGCTAGTGTCATTGATACTGCGGGTAGGACCTGTGGGTTGCATCAGAGAAAGATGTCACTATTGTTGTTCTTCAAAAGAAAATAAACCTCATTTGATTCAAGGTGGCAACAGATGCACCAACAATATCTTACGAAAATTTTGTACAGTATTCAGTTAAAGTATGGTGGGAGACGAGCCAACTGATATCGGCAGAAGATATTAGTTGACTTGTTGATCAGGCTGACCGGAAAGGCACCTAAACATCGGCCATTGATACAGGTAGAATTCTATTGTTTTTACCTGTATACCTCTGACGATTCAGCTCTTTACGAGTATTGTAACAAACTATCTTTCTTGGAAAGATCTTTTTCAAGAAAGATCATAATCTTAATGTCTATGGCCACAATAAGGCTTTATTTCAGATACACATGGTTTGCGCAGGTTAAATTTGAATAGCACTGAAGCTATATGAAATGTTTCCCACCTATTTGGTTTTGACCTCAGAAGTGGACACTGAAAACCACAGATGTTCATATGAAATATAGGCAGACAACATCCTCCATAAAATATGAATATGACCTCAAAAAAGGTTGAGACAAAAAAAAGTTAAAATAATAAAATCCTTATTGCATGCTTCGGTTACCCATCTATGTTGGCAGCAACCAGAAAGTCTGTAATAAAAAAACATTACTAAAAAAAGAAATATACTAGGTCTTCTGTAATCCGTTTATTCAGATCCGTTTCACCTTCAAAATGCTACTAATAAATACTTATTATACAGTGGCGTAACTACTCGCTGGTGGGCCCTGGTGCAGGATTGGCACCGGGGCCCCCCTATCGGGCTCTCCCCTATTAATTGCACATTGGAGTTCTCCTAGCCTCTACAGTGGGCCCCAAGAAGGAGCGGGCCCTGGTGCAACTGCACCCTCTGCTCCCCTGGTAGTTACGCCACTGTTATTATATGAGGTTATAGGTTATCTAAACATACAATTCATCACTTAAGTCTTTTTTTTCAATACAATCCATCATACATAGAATATATAGATTTAAAAATAGATCTAAAAAAATTCTAATAATAAACTCTAGTAATAAATGCAAAACCGTGACATTTGTTCAAGTATAAAAATCCAAAAAATATAAAATTTTTGGATTTGGAATTAAAAGTCACTACAACACATATCTCAAACCACTAGATTTGAATTCTTATATTATTTATAACAGATGCCATAATAAGGTTTGAAGCTTCAAAGTCTGGGCCAGGCAAGGGGGTGACATTTGGTGGACAGATCAGTGTTGTCAGGGGGGGGGGGGGCAGTACTGTTATGTGGTGATTGGCTGATAAAGAATGGTATATAGAAAAACTAAACTTGTTAAGTAGATTGTGGCCCTCTACAACTTAAGATTTGAAAATCAAAGCAGGTCATTACAGGGAGGAGTGGGAACATATCCCTATTCCAGAAGTGTTAATTGGAAATATGTCTCTAAGGAAAAGGGTGAGAGCTGTTTAAGAAAATATTCTTTTTATCAGTCCAATTATGTTATATACATGATACAGTCCTTTGATTTAGATATATAGGAAAAATCCAAGGTTGATCAGAGGGCCATAGAGTGGCTATTGAAGGGGTGGTTCACCTTTAAGTAAATATTTAGTATGTTATAGAATGCCCAATGCGAAGCAACTTTTCAATTGGTCTCCATTGTTTTATTTTTTAAAGTTTTTAAATTATTTGCCATCTGCTTCTGACTCTTCCAGCTAACCCAATCAAAAACAAATGCTCTGTAAGGCTACGCCATTTATTGTTATTGCTTCTTTTTATTACTCATCTTTGTATTCAGTCTACATCATACTAAAAGATAAGTTAAAGGTGAACAACCCCTTTAAGGGTAGGGACAGACAGGGAGAAGGAAATTCAGGGAGATTGTCGCCTGCTAAAAACGCCAGGCGACAGAATCTCTCCGAATCTCCCTGTCTGTCCCTACCCTAAGAAAGCAAAAGAACTGATTTCAAAAGGAAAACTTTTTTGTTTCAATAAACCACACACTATGCAACAGTCTTTTTTGAGGGTAGTATAGTTATAGACCTTTTGGGTATATCACAGGTGTCTGTAATTATGTTGGGGTAATCCAAATGGAACATCTTAGGCTTTCATACAGTAACACCACTTGGGCTAAATGACGGTATGGAATTAAGAATTGAGCTAAATAGATGTAAGGTTGTGTCCATAGCAAAACCTTAGCCAGTCTGAATGAAGCAGCCAGAATATACAGAAGTAAGGTTAAAGGAATGGTTTTTAAGTTTTTTTTTTTATTTTGTGTGAAAGCCCAATTGAGTTGATGAAACACATAGCAATATTAATAAAGGCATACCTTCCAGTTTATGAATTTTTAGAAATGGTCACACATCACAAATTTATTTTACATTCTTAATACAGATTTTGTGTAAAGTTTTATAAATCTACTTAGTATTGCTTTAACCTTACCCATTTGCATTAGGATTGGTCGCTATTGTTTGCTAGCACTATATTATCCCTTTTTGAATAATAAAAAAAATAAAAAAATATGCCTTGGTAGCAGTATTTAAACTAAATGTATTTTAAAATAAATGTAATTAATTGGTAGTACAATGGATCCCATACCGGTAATAAGAGAGCAAGAAATAGGGGTTTTTGGTAATTCTCTATGGAATATATTAGGGTTTGTCATATCTAAGGGTAGGGACAGGCAGGGAGATTCGGGGAGATTCTGTCGCCTGGCGTTTTTAGCAGGCGACAATCTCCCCGAATTTCCGTAATCGCCCGAAGTTTCCTCACGAGGTATCTTCGGGCGATTCCGGAAATCGCCGCGCCGCGTCTGCACAGGCGCTGGCGCTGTGTCCCTTTACGATAGGCAGACAGGGAGAAGGAAATTCGGGGAGATTGTCGCCTGCTAAAAACGCCAGGCGACAGAATCTCCCCGAATCTCCCTGTCTGTCCCTACCCCACATGGAAACACAAGTCGTGATTGTTCTTTCCACCTTTTCTCATGAGCAGCCATATTAGCAATTGTAGGGTGATACTAACTTTAAGCCTTTTCTTTTGTATCTATTTTACATTATTTCACAAGCTGTCTCAAATGTTATAACATAATTAGGCCCCCCATTAACTCTATCTACACCAAGACACAAGGAGAGACCATCTACTCAGGAACTTTGTCATCTAAGATCCCACCTAGTATAGATGTCGAAACAGATAGGAGGGTTCAAATGACCATGACCACAACCTCACCGCCTTCACCATGAAGCAGCACCTTCAATGCTTCAAATGAGATCCACCTGAGCCCCATTCAGAAGTAAAGCTGCAGGTGTTTTAGGGCTCCTACACACGGGCGTTTTTGACCTGCGCTCCCCTGCGTTGCGTTTGGCTGTGTTCAGCCGCAGGGGAGCGCAGGTCTAGACGCACCTCATTTTGTTCAATGAGGTTGTACCCACGAGACGCGTGTAAGCACCGAACGCAGATTTAGACGCAACATGCTGCATTTTTCCTGCGTTCGGCGCTTACATGCGTTCGTGTGAGTACAGCCCCATTGAAAATAATTGAGTGTGTCTATACCTGCGCTCCCCTGCGTTTGAACGCAGCAAAACACAACGCAGGGGAGCGCAGGTAAAAATGCCCGTGTGTAGGAGCCCTTATAATTCATCTTTGCCTTAGCTCATCTTTCAGCCTATCTTTCGTTAGGTAAGCCTTATAGAATGAGAGACTCAAAACGATATGAGAGACTTAAAACAATGTAGAATCTAGCAGGTGTCATCTTATCTTTTAGTGCCTACAGCTTTGTTCATGTATCTTACATTTTTATATGTATTTTTTTTTAAATGATGGGGGTTCTATTTGGTACAAGCTAATTGTGCCATGTTACTCTTTCTTACATATAGTAGATGGTGTCAAAAAAAAGTCTTCTTACCAGCAATCCTCCTCCAACCAAACCAGGTAGCCACCATTCATAGCACGAGATAGGGCTAACAAAGAGTCTTCCATCTTCCACATAATCAGCAATCAGTGGGGTCAGGTTAAAGGCAATAGCCAATAAAGATAAGATCAAAAGGAAGAATCCATTGCAGGACGACCAGCCTTCAGTGCAAGTCATCTTGAAGAATCCCACAAATCCAGTATCTGTGTCAGACTGACTGGTATCAGTGATTGTTTTGCTTTCTTGTATGTGGTCAAAGTTAAAATTTAGCAGAAAGGGAAAATAAATTTGCATCAATTGGATGTCAGCAGTTCCAGAGTTCATTCCCAGCAGGAAACTAATAGAGCCGTGATAGTCATTTGTCTAAATGTCATGTTTATACTTTTATATTTTTTTTAAATATAATCTTATGACGTAAGCAAAGAGAGCATTCCTATTTGCACTGGATAATGAAATATATCTACTAAGTGTGCATATAAAGATGGAAACCAGACTTACCAATTAGCCAACCTTCACAGGAGCCCCGCAATTAGCAACCTCTGAGTTTTTAAAAACTAAATAAGTGTGTCAGAGACATAATAACTCTTTACAAGTACATTAGAGGAAATTATCGGCATATTGCGGGAGATCTTTTTTTTCATAGAGAATAAGATGTCACCCTTTGGGGGTTGGGGACTTGAGGAACTAAACTGTTCATTTGAAACAGTGAAAGTGCTGCTTCATTGTGAGGGAGGTGGTTATGGTCATTTTACATAATCATGCAAAAAGTTCATAGTGGTACAAATCATGGGATGTGATTGGCAATTGGTACCCCCATGTGGATTGGCAGCCTACAGGAGGCTTATTTTGGTAGTGAACCTTTTTTTTGGCAAACAAAACCTCCAAGCCAGGAATTCAAAAATAAGCACCTGCTTTGAGGCCACTGAGAGCAACAGCCAAGGGGCTGGGGAGCATCATGTTTCTCAGGAGCCACTGGTTGGTGATTGCTAATCTATACTATGTGTTTTGGCATTAATAGCAATGTTTTGACTGTACCAGAGCATGCTGAAAGTATAAGTCCACAAATCCCATGTGGTCACACAAAGTGGTCAGCCAAATTCATGAAGACTGCAATATATAGTGTGCTGAAAAAGAAACACAAAAAAGTCCCACTGAGAAAATTTTTTGGCTAAGCGAAATAGGACAGCTTTATTCATCACTTGATTGGGCCAGATTGTAGGAAATTATATGATTTAGCCAAGTTCAAAATGAGCAGTGTCAGCCAGTGGCCCCTATATATACACCGGCAGAACAGATTCCCAAGAGGCCTGTACACTGTTGTCTATAAGGACATTTTACTATGTAGCCAGTAGGTTTTCACAACTTTCTCCGGTGACCAGTCCCCCATACACAACATGGCAGTTTTATAGCATTATTACAACTTTATTATATATATCACCCATTTTCATGAACTGTAGCAAATATAGTTAGCATGCACTCCATAGAAACACAGAAACAAGAGTAATTTGTACAGGGAAAAAATTCTTAGGACACAGAGAAAACTATTAACAGAACAGAAGAGGAAATTGGCAACTGTGAAGGATCAGACCTTGACCTTTAATACATGGTTCCTACAGAGAAGTTGTAAAGTGCTGTGATCCTCATGGGGAAAAGCTTAAACATCAGAAATGTTTATAAAATGCCATAAAATAATATGTGAGCTGTAATAACATACCTTGCTGTAAGTCATTAAAACTATAAAATGCAAATGATTTCTCTGCCTGTACAAAGGCAATAAAAATAAGAGCTATCCTTGCCATGGAAAACAGGAATTGTGGACAAAAACAAATAAAGAATACAACTCTATGGAATGTTGTGCAAGTGATAGAGTACAGTACAGTTCATGGAACTCCAGTAAAGTTGTGCCACTTACATGCCACTCCCGTCTGCCCCTCATATATACAGTGAGACCAAACAAAGGCAGAGCTTTTATAATAGGATTGGGCACAGGTGCTTGCACTCTGCATCTATGGGTGGAGGTGCTCAGTGGCGTAACTACTGGGGGAGCAAGGGGTGCGAGTGTACCAGGGTCAGCACCTCCTCAGGGCAGATTTCGCCTTGCTGCAGCCGGCTTCAGACGCAGGCACAAAAAAAATCGGCACAGAGGGGAGTGGGGGGGGGGCTGCACGGCCTGCACCCACCTAGTTACTGTATGTTACTGGTTGTGCTGCTCGTGGGACAGTGTGCAAACTGTGACAAACATGGTGTCTTTCCCCCTGTTATATTTTACTTTATACTTCTCCTGCCATCAGTAAATGATCACTTTGATCTCATGTCATGAAGAAATAATTATCGTATATAAATAATAAGCAGCCATTCAGGGATAAGTCTGTTGGGCAAATCATTACAATTTTTCAGACAACAAGGTTATTTGATTAAAGCGCAACAGATACTCAGAATATCCACCAAGCTGGATGGATCCTTATTAAAGGGATACTGTCATGGGAAAGCATGTTTTTTTTCAAAACACATCAGTTAATAGTACTGCTCCAGTAGACTTCTGCACTGAAATCCATTTCTCAAAAGAGCAAACAGATTTTTTTATATTCAGTTTTGAAATCTGACATGGGGCTAGACATATTGTCAATTTCCCAGCTGCCCCAGTCATGTGACTTGTATCAGCACTTTAGGGTGGAACTACTTTCTGGCAGGCTGTTATTCCTCCTACTTTATGTAACTGAATCAGTCTCGTGGGACTTTTACTATTGAGTGCTGTTCTTAGATCTACCAGGCAGCTGTTATCTTGTGTTAGGGAGCTGTTATCTGGTTACCTTCCCATTGTTCTGTTGTTAGGCTGCTGGGGGGGGGGAAGGGAGGGGGTGATATCACTCCAACTTGCAGTACACCAGTAAGGAGTGACTGACTTTTATGAAAGCACATGTCTGGGGGCAGCTGGGAAACTGACAATATGTCTAGCCCGATGTCAGCATTCAAAATTGAATATAAAAAATCTGTTTGCTCTTTTGAAAAATGGATTTCAGTGCTGGAGCAGCACTATTAACTGATGCATTTTGAAAAAAAACATGTTTTTCCATGACAGTATCCCTTTAAATGTATTTCCCAAGTAATTTTTCCCCTTCTACTTTTGAATTATTCAAGGTTTTTGTTTGTCATTTTCCTCAACCCAAATTTTTTTCCTGCTGCCAACAATTTACTAAGTCCAAATTTATAGCAGCAACAAATTGATTTTTTACAAACAAAACCTTGTTATATTGTGCATTTTGAGTAGAAAAATCTTTCTTCCCAACAGCTAAAAGTCACTTTACTAAAATATAACTATATTTTACATTCAAACACAGTAAAGGTCTTTTAGAATGACACTGGGCGCTACAGCACTAGGGACTCACTCCTTACTGCTCATTTAGCAGACTTTGTTCTGCATCTTACTTGGAAGTGGAAAAGAAGAGAGCTGAAATTCTTTAAACGGAAGCCAATGAGACCCATTGTTCTTGGGGCTAGGTTTGCTGACTGCCAGTGAGAGGGGAGGAGATTAAAGCTTATAAGGTGAGGTGGGGATGAGAGGGGTCTGATATAGTGATGTGCAGGCCAGCACAATACCTATGGGACCTGCAGATGGGTCAGATCTGAGTACTTCATTTAAAGGGCACCTATCATGAAAAACAGTTACCCCCAACCAAATGTGCGGGCTGATAGAGCTTGCATTCCGGTTGGGGGTACTGGTGTTTTTTTTTTTTTTTTTAAATGCCCCAACGCACTCGAACCGGAGGGAGCTCCCGGTGTGAGCCACCATGACTCTGCATTTGCGCGTGCGTGATGTCAGGCGCATTAAGAAAGGCGGCCCCAACACTTTTCTTAATGCGAATGTGCATTTTTAAAAAAAAAGAAAAACCCACCAGTACCCCCAACCGGAATGCATGCTCTATCAGCCCCCACATTTGGTTGGGGGTAACTGTTTCTCATGATAGGAGCCCTTTGAGGGTCTCTTTTGCCTGTTCTCCCTGTCCCCGACCTTACACTGCCAACTTCCTGCTTCTGTTTATAGGAGCACGATCACACAGGCCTATAAATAGAGGTAGCCAAATAAGTAACCACTTCTTCATTGCATCACAATCACGCAAACATTTTGTAACCCTGTAATGACATATTTGTATCAGTAATATAATACGTATCACTTAGGTGTAAGGGATCGGTAGCTCTCACATTATCAGCCCATAAAACTTCTTATCAGTCTCTATTTGCCTATTATTATTCATATATGATTAGCAAAAGTGAAATACTTCTGACGGTAGCATTACCTTCACCATTCATTAACATTCCAAAATGGATCACTTTGGTATACAAGTATGGGACCTGTTATCCAGAATGCTCAGGACCTGGCTTTTTCTAGACAATGGATCTTTTGTCAGTTTGGATCTCCATATATTAAGCCCAATAAAAATCATGTAAACATTAAATAAACCCAATATGCTGGTTTTGTTTCCGATTAATTATATCTTGGATAAAGTCAGGCCTGTATTTGTGGAGAGGCCAACTAGGCCCGGCCTGGGGTGGCAGGATTTTAGGGGTCGGCATGCTGTTTAACCACACCCACATTGGTTCAGAAAATTTTTATTTCCTGTGTACCAATTCCTATTGATGAAAATTTGAACAAATAAAAGTGACAGGGGCGACAAACAACAGGGGGCCTAGGGGTATGTAAATCCAGCCCTGGGTAAAGTACAAGGTACTGTTTTATTATTACAGAAAAAATGGAAATCATTTATACAACTTTAATTATTTGTTGAAAATGAAGTTTTTATGAGCATTATGGATAAGGGTTTCCAGATAAAGGATCCTATACCAACAGTATACTGATTACTCAGTTCATTATATCCATCCTTGTAGGATCTAACAGTAAATTGTGACTGGTGACTTGTGTTATGGAAAATACAGTTATCCACATCTCATATCTCTGGATAAAGCGCAAGAACATAAATCATTCTTTCAGATTAAAAACAGATTTACAATTACATTCATTGTTTAGGAGTAAATTATTACTGTCCAAGTTACTTTTTTTTCCCACACCAAAGTTCCTTTTCACTCTCCATAAACCTCAGTTTAGATGGATCCAACTGGTGAAATTGTCTCATATGTGTTCAGCCCCTAAATAACTTCCCTACATACTTAAAATGGTGTAATATCTTGGTTGCTTAGTTAAAAGACTGCAAGGTCAAAGCAGGGATCTAACCTTATTTGATTAAATAGTGATTGGAGAATAAAGACAGTACCCTGTGCGATCCTATTGCTAGAATTTCCCAAATACAATCAATCCTAGCCCATCTCAATGTCTATTGTTTGTGGAATCAATCTCCCTTTATCACCTTAATAAACCCCCAGTCAAATAAAAATAAAGTGCAATAATTGAAACCACAGCCACGGTTATCCTGTCTGCCTCCCTCTTTGTGTTGTTGTTGTGGGACATTTTATAAATTGGTGCTTTAGTCTAATTAACTTGAATAAGGAACTGGGAATTCAATTTATTTATACACAGCACTTTACAATTCATATCACTTTTTTAATTAATATATGCAATATAATTGATTCAATATAATTCAGTTGTCGTCATGGCTATATATAATCCAATCTAAGCAATCAATTTGAGTATTATCCTAATTATTAGGTCTTTAATATTAAGCACTTGCATTTTATTTTTTATTTGACTGGGGATTTATTAGATTGTTTGATTCCACAAACGATAGACATTGATTATAAGATTGATTGTAATTGAAATTCTAGCAGTAGGGTTGAATGGGGTACTGTCTTTATTCTCCAATCACTATTTTTTCCTACATACCTTTAGGACAATCAAAACCAATTGTGGGCAATGCATCATACTGAGCCCAGTTTTTCTTGCCGTCATTCAGTGTTGAAACCATATCTGCACCCACTTTTATAGGTATAAGTTAGATGCGGCATCTGAGAGCCTAAGGGCCCGTACACACGGGCGTTTTGGACCTGCGTTGCGTTTGGCTGCGTTCAGCCGCAGGGGAGCACAAGTAAAAACACCCGTGTGTAAGGGCCCTAAGAGGGGGGTGGTAGCTCCAGGGTTCCCTTGCATAGCTATGTGCCATGAGTGGCTTTACATGGAAGTTGCTTTAAAGGGGTGGTTCACCTTTAGTACTTTTAGTATGTAAAAGAAATGGCCACTTTTTCAATTGGTCTTCATTACTTATTTTTTATAGTTTTTTAAATATTGCTTTTTTATAGTTTTTTAAAGTTGCTTTAAAGGGGTGGTTCACCTTTAGTACTTTTAGTACGTAAAAAATGGCCACTTTTTCAATTGGTCTTCATCTCTTATTTTTTATAGTTTTTTAAATATTTGACTTTTTTGTCTGACTCTTTCCAGCTTTCAAATGCGGGTCACTGGCCCCATCTAAAAACCAAATGCTCTGTGAGGCTGCAAAATGCTCTTTCGGGTAACAGGTTGTAAATGTTGCCATTCTTTTCCACTTTACGCAACTTTTGTTATCATATTTAGTCATATTCTTCTCCTTTTTCCTGACATCATTCTCCCATCTCTCCATCATCCGAGATCTCCCCAGTTTGTTCCCCTGTGTATATAATATTCTCTTCTCATTTCCCTATGTGCCTTTTTTCTTCCTTTCTTCTCTGTATATGATTGTAACTGTTCATCTGACATTTTCTTATCCTGCCCTAGAGCCAGCTAAGTTTCAGTCTAGAAATATAAAATCAAAGTAAGTGCGATTGGATTGTTTTCTTTTCTTGTTCCTCCCACATGGCAGTGAGAAAATAACAGGGGACATAGAACCAGTTAATAGACACACTGAATTAAAGAAATCAATAAGAATTGTAATGGGCAGGCAAACCTGTCAGTAAAATTGAAACACCATCATTTGCTTGATAAAAAGTCAATACGTCAACTTCTATACAAGGAGGATCAGGCTGCTCCTCAGCATAGTTTGCAATAGAACACACCAGTAGTTTCACATGTAGCCTGTATTACACTAACAGAATACTTCACACAGTCTCATTTAATAATAACAAAATGCTACACTGCCGGAAGCAATAAGATATAACTATGATACAAAATACACTCTATGTGACTCACTTAAAGGGACTTTTGCTGTGGCCCATACACGTAGGTGTGGTTTCCTTATCCTTTAAAGGGCAAGGAAAGTGTAAAATAGAATAAGGCTAGAAATGCTG
>CM044439.1:142134340-142145556 GCA_024363595.1 Xenopus borealis
GCAATTCCACGGACACAGGGACTGGGCGCAGAGACACTTGAACTTTATTATATAGGATTATATCTTAGTTTGATTCAAATACAAGGTATCCTTTTATTATTACAGAGAAAAAGGAAACCATTTTTAAAATGGAGTCTATGGGAGATGGCCTTTCGGTAATTCTGAGCTTTCTCGATAACAGGTTTCCAGATAACAGATCCCATACCTGTATCTGAAAGCTTACTCTGATTGCAGTTCATAAAGTGTGTTAAATTTCTTAATATCTCCCTGTGGACTATTAGCAGACCCAATCATGGCTTTAATCAGGGACAATAATAAAACCTAAACACAGCAACAAAGCATTGCGATCACTACTGCTAAACCCACTAAGTCAGTGCCACTGGTAGGTTTTAACTTTGGGAACAATAGGTCGTTATGCCTATGGTAGTGGTTTAAAAATGAAAAAGATACTGTATAAAATTTAGAACTAAATCTTTACCAATTATTGCCACAAGATGACAGCACAGCATTAGTTTAGAAATAAGACTGCATTAGCTATTGCCACTGGATGTATAACTTTAATCTTGTTGGACTACACACAGTAAAGTATACAGTTAATAATGTACCCCATTGTAAAATATAACCAAAAGCTGAGTGTTTTTTATGGTGTTACAACCCAGTATTATATTAGATACAATTAAGGGATGTCCATCTGGCGGCCCCCTTGTGTGCTTACCATGTGTAAGATTTAAAAGGTATCACTACAGAGAATAACTGGCCCCTGCATTGTTCACACCTGAATTTCAGACAACCATTCCCTGTATTGTTCATACATATAATCCCCCTATATTGTTCACACTTGTAACACATCCATTGTTCTCACCCTACGGTTCACACCTAAGTCCCAGACTTAAACTACCCACATTGTTTATCTGTTCACACTCATACAAACTGCTGAAGGGGCACCAGCACTGTGTCACTGTATGTAGCACATCCTACCGTCCTGATAGGTTTCCCTGTCTCCTGCCCTGTTCTGCCTTTCCTATACTACTTGTGTGTGCCATACTCTGCCTGCCCCATGCTCCCTGTGTGGGCCATACTTTGCCTGCTCTATCCCCCTTGTGTGTGCAATACTCTACACTGACAGCCCTATGCTCCCTGTGTGTGCCAAATTCTGCCTGCCCTATGTTCACTGTGTGAGTGCCATACCTTGCCTGCTCTATGCCCCCTGTGTGTGCCATGCATGGCCCATCCTACTCCTAGCCGGTGTGTCTGCCATACTCTACCTTTCCCATGCTCCCTGTGTGTGTCATACTCTGCCTGCCCTATGCTCCCTGTATGTGCCATACTCTGCCTACTCCATGCACCCTGTGTGTGTCATGCATTGCCCGTCCTACTCAGCCGGTGTGTCTGCCATACTCCATTCCCATCCCACCCTTGTGTGTGCCCTTCTCTGCCTGTGGAACATAAGCCTGGTATTTGATCTGGGGATTGTTAGCATTATAAAATTATTGTTAGGGGGCCCTAAGGTGTTTAATCATGTGCTGGGGGGACTCTGTGCTAGTCAAAGGGGAGGAGGAGGCATATATATTTATGGGTATGTCTTAATATGACTTACATTTTTCACATTTGAGTGATAAGTTATATCCCTGCAATGAGCACCAATCATTTGGTTTTTTTTTGGTGTGCTACCACAATTAATGTGGACATGTTCTTAAAAATTATTGTGGTAACATGGGCGTGGTTTTAAGTGGGTGTGGTTAAAAATAGGGAGTGACTAATAATGGCTTTCCTTATCTGCCCTCCATCATGTAGGCCAGAAAAATTCCAGCCCTTGGTACCACAGAAGTTGGACAGCACTGCATTAGATATATTATATTAGGTATATACAGCTATCGGACCCATTATCCAGAATGTACAGGACCTGGGGTTTTCCAGATAATGGATCCATTATTTGGATCTTCATACCTTAAGTCTACTAGAAAAGCATTTAAATATTAAATAAACCCAACAGGCTGGTTTTTCTTCCAATAAGGATTAATTAAATCTTAGTTGGGATGAAATACAAGATACTGTTTTATTATTACAGACAAAAAGGAATTTGAATTATTTGGATAACAGATCCCATACCTGTACACATAATACATAAGAACCATGAATATCCTGCAAACTATATCCTTATAAATTATTTATAATCAATGTTTAATGATGTAACTTATAATAATAAGTAATACAGTTTATAATAATAAAATAATACATAATCATTTACAGCCTATTGTTAAAGGGCAAGGAAAGGCAAATAAATAAAATCCAATTTTTACTTTCTTTAATGAAAAAGAAACCTATCTCCAATATACTTTAATTAAAAAATGTGTACCGTTTTTATAAGAAACCTGACTGTATGCAGTGAAATTCTCCCTTCATTTACTTCTGTGGATAGGAATTGTCAGACGGTCCCTATCTTCTGGCATACTTATGAACAGCAGGGGGAGCCCCCGCCTTACCAGCCATGCAGAACTCAAGCAGCTTTGTTTTTTTGCTCATTTATGACGATCCCTAAGAAGCCCAGACCACACTGAGCATGTGTATGTAGTCTAGTCTTGCAAAGATGTATAACAAAGTTACAAGATGACAGCCCCCTGTGGCCAACTTTGAAAACATAAATCATTTGTTTGATTAGGCTTGTGGTGCAGTAAGTTCATGTTTATGTTTAGTATACAAAATACAGCATTTCTAGCCTTATTCTATTTTACACTTTCCTTGCACTTTAAATATGAGGATATTGGAATACAGTACATGGACATAGAATCTTTTGCTTTGATCTTGTGGCCCATTACATGTCTTCTTTGGGTTTTTAATTATGCAATCAATGTACAATGTCTCAAAGTCAGAATGTGCTGTATTTGCTGGTGATCTGTGTTCACTTCGATCAGGGATTCTATGGGTTGTCTTCAGATGGATGAAGTGCTCCTGGAGGATTGCCTCAAGGTCTTGTGGTTTCACTGTTTCAGGCAGATTAGTGGATCATTGGACCTCCATGTACTGTAGTTTTGTTCACAATGCAAATCATAGCCTCCTAATTGGAATCCATTCCTTCTAGTCTGTCTCCTATTCATTGTAGAGCCAATCACTGAGAGTTCCTCCTTGTGCGCTTTTTGAATTGCTGTAAATCAGTTTTAGTTGGAAGGGAGGACATGATTTTATGTTTATCTGGAGGAAGCATGCATGGGATTAGATCATCTAGTAGATTCCAAATGGCTACGGTCTGTGTCATCCACCATCTTGCTTTGCCCTTGGATCTGATCATACTTCTCGACTCAAAGGGGTTCGGATTCTTTGTTGGGATAGCTGTGTCTGGTGGTGATGCTCAGGGCCTCCATTAGAAATCACGGGGCCCCATACAACAACATTTTTGGGGCCCCCTGGGCCCCGCCCACCCTGGCGCCCAAGCCCCACCCCTGATCCTGCCCACTCCACATCACAGTTAAAAGACCACAGACATCAGTGTTAAAAAAGTAATCCCCGCACACACAAGTTATAAAAAGCTATTGATTGTCAGGGCCCCCCTTAAAAGTTAAAAAAATTTGGGGCCCCAAAAACTTTAAAAAAAACAAAAAAAAAAAAACGAATATAAACCGTACATTGTGCAGAAAAGATACGTAGCCCAAACAAATGCCATGGATTTGGATGATATGTGCCTTAAACTGGCCATAGATGCAAAGATCTGCTGGTTTGGCAACATCGCCAAACTAGAGGATCCTTCCCCGATATGCCACTAACTGGCAGGGCTATAACAGGGTAATCCGAACGTTCCGTCCTATGGCCAATATCTGGACGCAATCAGGAATACCTGTCGGAAGCCCCCATACATGGGCAGATAAGCTGTCAAATTGGTCTAAACGACTGATGTATGGCCAGCTTCACTAGTTATTTCCAGTAATGAGATTGAGTATCCACATCCATTTGACCATAAAGTGTATACATTAAAGCTGAAACATGGGGGTTTCTGGATAATGGATATTTCTGTAATTTGGATCTTTATAATTGAAGTCTACTAGAAAATCATGTAAATATTAAATAGGCCCTATAAGCTGGTTTTGCTTCCAATAAGGATTAATTATATCTTAGTTGGGATCAAGTACAAGCTACTGTTTTATTATTACACAGAAAATTGAATTATTTGGATAAAATGGAGTCTATGGGAGACAGCCTTTTCTGTAATTCAGAGCTTTCTGGATAACAGGTTTCCTGATAACAGATCCTAAACCTGTAATAGTAGCTGAGACCCATTGGGGCAAATTTACTAAGGGGCGAAAATGCGTTGCCTTCGCTAACAATCGCCGCACTTCGCCAGGTGAATTTTTCGCCAGCGCTACGCTAATTCAATAAGGTGCGAAGTTACGCTCAGGGCAGCGAACGTTAGCGTAGTTGCGCTAGTGTTACTTCGCCAGTCAAAGCACATTTACGCTAGTGATACCTAATTTGCATAGGGGGGCGCAAATTTTCAAAGTATAATAGAAGTATATGTTACAGCCAGTACATTCCACTACACAAGCCCAGGAATAAAATAAAGTTGTCCTATTGCCCTACATGTGCCCCCTGTATAGTTGAGTTGCCATATGTTAGGGAATGTAGGGGGGAAGGAGGGTAACCCCCCTAAAGAACATTGGAGATGTCAGTAGCACAATAACAAGTTTCCCAATAAAAGTTGCTCATGGTCCTAAGGGCAAAATGCTCAACACAAACACAAATTTCCATTTCATAGTGTTTCCTTGATGTATGTAGCCGCTATTAACATAAGCAAACACACATACTCCCTTGCATGGAGACAATGCGCAAGGGTCTCTGAAGTCTGTAAGGCAGTGCTTGCACCACACTCAGGAGCTATGGAACTGTGCTGCAGGAAATACCCCAGCGGATGGATATACCCCACAGTTCTTCTCTGCCTCTATGGCTTTTTTGTCAATCTTAACGCAACAGACCCTTTTATCATCCCATATCTTGTAGGATCATATCACAATCTCACTGCTGTGCAGGTAGGCCAAGTCTCTTTCAATTTATTTACATTTTCACATTTTAATATCTGTACAGGGTAACCAATATTAATAGGTAAGAGTAAGTTACATTTAGTGCAAAATGCATTAGGCTATACATGTCCTAATAAATACTTTTTAAATTGTACTCTTACATTTATTAACTGCTGGTCTTTTCACTCACATTGAGTTTTTCTCAAATTTTTGGTCACCCTTGAACTTGGTTTTTGTGATAAGACCGCTTGGTGACATACCCTTGTTAAACTATACACACACAAGTGGATTTTATACTGCAGCCCAAGTTCAAAGCCTTAATTTTTATTCTAAGAGCCTATTTTTAACTACATGTATTGTCAGTAGAACCTGTTCTTCTTGTATAGCAAAATATATGTTACTTTACTGCAGGGAACGAGAGGCATTGAACTATCAGTGGGCAAGTTCAAGTTTATAAATATTAATTATATTAATTATATTCTGCCTTTAAAAAAGAAAGAGACCTGTTTCAAGGACACATTCTATTACTCATGCCTGAAATGAACAAGCAGTCATACTCTACAGCTTTAACTCTCCCATTAGAGCTTCTGTTTGACTTTAAAGTATAAGTAAACCTTACAAATAAGTGTATGTCCTATTCAAAGCATTTTTGCAATATTCATGCTTTTTTTTTTTAATTCCAAAAAATTTAAGGATAAATGTACTGTTAATGTGAATGAAGTTTGTTACAACAGCACCACCTGCTGGTCATTTTGTGGCCATTCTGACCCCCAAGTAGTCAAGGAAGTTGTCAGCAGAAAGAAAGAGGCTGCTCTGTTGTTCTTCGGGTAAGGAAAGATTTGAAAAAAGTTTATATTTTTTCCTAAGCAGAAGAACATCAGAACGTTGGTTTTTGAGGTATTTAGTTCAGATTCAGAAGCTGTCCAGTTTGCCTTTTCATCTGGTTGCTATGGTCCAAATTTTCCTAGCAACCATTCATTTGAATAAGAATAGGAGATGTGAATAAGCACCATTTACAAGATTCATGAATCCCTTTTGTGTATTATAAATATTTGTGGTTAAGTAATTAAAGACACAAAATTTGCCCAGGAGCAGTAACCCATTCCAACCAATCAGAAGGAAGCATTTTCGGGTCAACTGTTTAAAAGAAAACATCTTATTGGTTGCTATGTGTTACCGTTCATGGGCAAATGTTTATTACATATACGGGATTTAGTTTTAGAAGCCACTAAGTGCTTATTCTATTGTGTTCTGCAAAATCTATTGGGGGGAATGTAATTAAAGTTGCAAAGAAAAAACAATTTGCACCAATAAGAATAACAATCCACATTTCGCAATGTAATATTGTTCCTTAAACTGTTATTGCATTTTAATTGCGCATTGCAAATTTTAAGAAGTGCTTGAAGGTGTTGTAATCTTTTGGAGCAAACATAACTTTTTCAGTAAGAAGTTTTATTACATTTACTGCGCATTGGCACAAACTATTAAATTCGCAAAAGTTATATTATAATCGCACAAACCAAAATTTGTCTGCACAAAGGCATAACTTTTCGCATTGTGAATTGTTTTTCCGTTACTAACTTTTATTACATTCCCCCAATAGTGTTTAAATATTTTCTATAATGACTTTATAGGGCAGTGCAAGGTGCAAGGTGCAGTTGCAGACACTTTTCTTGACCCATTTTTCCACCAGCATAAAAGCAGAGGCAAGGGGAGTAGCATTTGATACAGTCATGTCTGATAAACTAAAATGTACAACGTTGGCCTTATGGTTTGATTTGAATGTAATTGCACTGATAATGTTTGCAGATACTGAAACTGACATTGATGCATTATTGTGTTGGTGCAAGAGTGCTGCACATATTGACTCAGTGGAAACCCTGGAATTCCATCCAACTTCAACTGTCCCAATAAAATGCATAATATAGGATAATTCTTGCATGCTTTTATTTGTTCCTGTTTTTTTTTCCCTGTCAGTTTGTGAAAGTATATCTCTTACCTACTTACCAATTGCAGGTGGCAAACTCAGTGCTCCCAGTGTGGACCTACAGCTACCTGGCATTACTGGTCCCAGTGTTCCTGCTAACGGATTACCTCTGTTACAAACCAGTCATATTCCTGCAAGGCCTGGGATTAAGCATCTCCATGATCGTAATGCTCGTCACCCATGGTGTTCCATGTATGCAAGGGATGGAGTTTGCCTATGCCATTTTCACCTCCTGTGATGTGGCCTATTATGCTTATATCTACAATGTGGTGGACACAATACATTATCAGAGGGTTACTAGTTATTGCAGAAGTATAACGTTGGTGGGTGCTACCCTTGGTGCCTTGGGTGGACAGCTGTTACTGTCCTTGGCTGGGGTCTCCTACTTCACCCTTAATATACTGACACTAACACTGACCTTAGTAGGACTTGTCTTCACTTTATTTCTGCCCATGCCTACAAGGAGCATGTTCTTCCATAAGGAAATGACAGGGGACACAATAAAGATGTCCGTGCAAGAGGCAGAATCTCCTTGCTTAGAGAAAATGAAACCTGTAGCCATGGCCAAGGATGCCGTGCCTGAGATCAAAAGCAGAAAACTCCTCCTCCGAGTACTTTTTCTTCTGTATAAAGAAATAAAACAGTGTTACTCCTCCAAGCAGATCCTGTACTGGTCTCTTTGGTGGGCCTTCGCAACACCCATTTACAACCAACTAATATGTTATGCTCCAATATTGTGGGAGCATGTGGAATCCTCCAAGAGAATGGCTGTGTACAATGGGGGAGTTGAGGCTTTGTCCACTTTTCTTGGTAAGTAAATTATATATATATATATATTGCACATGGATATTGGGGCTTATTATTAAAGGTATTAGACCCATGTTTTTTCTCTCCGTTCAGTGTATTATCCATAAGTTCAGTGTAATTGCAATGTGAAAAATGAGTGGAAAGTGAAAAATGACGCCAATGAGAATATAGTCGTAGAATTGGGCAATATGGCTGAGCCTTGGATGTATGCTTCCCCTCAATTGTCTGACGTTTTGCAGGTGCAAATAATGCGTGCACCCTGGCAGAATGAGCTATGGGTGCCATCTCCTTTTCAACTGGTCAACGGCAGGTCTACAGTATAGGCTTCCCTTGCAAGTCTCAATGTACGCATTGGCACTTGGTTGAAACAAAACAATTTTGCTGCTGTTGCTTTCTACTTTTATCTACAATAGTAAATGAGGGGTTACAACTCTACATGTCACTGTTCTAGGTGCTCTGTTGTCTTTATTGGTCGGACATGTGAAGGTGAGTTGGACAATGTCTTCAGAACTGGCTCTTGCTGTTTTCTCCACCACTGAAGCAGCAGCTCTCTTCCTTATGGCACTCAGCAAGAATATCTGGATGTGCTACGCTGGATATCTAATATTCAAATCCTCCTACATGCTGCTCATCACCATAGCTACGTAAGTCATTTCTTCAGCATGCATAACATTTGTCCACTCAACTGAGGGATCACATGGCCCTCAGTTTTGCATATCATTCATTAAAGGGGATGTAAAGGCAAAAAAATAATAAAATCCCATTTTACTTTCTTTAAAGAAACATGACTGTATGCAGTGAAATTCTCCCTTCATTTTACTTGCTCTGACCCTCTCTAACTACTCTGCAGGGAGACAATCATACTTTCAAACAGCAGGGGGAGCTCCCCCACCTTACCTCCTGGAACTGGAACAGCTTTGTTTGTTTTCCTGTAGAACAGCTGGTGACTGTATAGAGATTTGAACCCACAGACCCAGTGCAGTCTGTATATTCTGATTATTAATCAGTCTTGCTGTATTGGCTTCTGGCAGATATTATTTGACTTGTGCCATTTTGATTATTTATGATGATCCCTAAGTTTAACCTGCCAAGTGAAGCCCAGACCACACTGAGCATGTGCATAGTCTTGGTCTTGCAAAGATGTTACAGGATGATGACCCCCTGCGGCCAACTTTGAAAGCATAAATCATCATCAATTAGGCTTCTGATGTAGTAAGTTCATGTTTATATTTAGTATAAAAATACAGCATTTCTAACATTATTCTATTTTAGACTTGAGTTCCCCTTTAAAGCTAGTGTTCATTTGCCTCAAAGCAACATTCCTGTTAGTGAGAGCATCCCATTTGATAACATTAATGGCATGCCTCTCCCCTTCCACTATATCATCAGTGGGTTCAGATTGATGTGGGTTCATAAAGGGCAGGTTAGGGCTCAATGCAGGTGACCCACGCAATTGGTAATTCCTATGGGAAGACAGACATGGTATCCATGGAGTTAATATATAGTGTACCCTAGATCAGTGGTCCCCAACCTTTTTTGCCCCAGGGACTGGTGTAAAGGCAGATTTTTTTGCAAGGACCAGGGGGCATCAACTGCACTCGCTGCGTCAAATTCGGACGTGCCAGCATCAAATTTCGTCTCCCCCATGTCAAATTTGGACACACTACTGTCAAATTCAGTGCGTCACGTTAAATTCGGTCTGTCCGAATCAAATTTGGTGCGTCCACATTAAATTCAGTGCGTCCACATCAAATGCAGACTCGGCCCGGAGGCTTAGTTCCACCCAAAAACCTTAGATCTGGGGCTCACCATAAAACCTTAGACCTGGGGCTCACCATAAAACCTTAGACCTGGGGCCCACTCTCAGTACTAATATTCTTCATCTCCTCCATCAACCTCTATTCTCCTAGTTTGTTTTCTTTACCTACTATATTCAATTATTCCATCTGTTTAACCTATTTGTTGTCATAGAAATAGGGAATGGCCATGAAATAGGCCAAAAGATTAGCAACATGGGGGCCCACTGACACCATAGCCCACCGGGAGTTTCCCTGGTATTCCGGTGGGCCAGTCCGACACTGTAAGATCATTTAGTGTTGTGTTGCTATTCTAAACAAAGTGCTTGCAGATAAACCTCCATTCCATGATTCCTATTATTCTTATCTAACAATTCTGTCCCATCCATAGGTTCAAGGTGGCGGTGAATCTGAGCATGGAGCATTACGCATTACTCTTTGGCATCAACACCTTGGCAGCTCTGGTTCTTCAGACCCTCCTCACTATCATTGTGGTGGATCCTGTAGGTCTGGCATTGGACATTTTCAGTCAGGTAGACTGGCAGATATCTTATTTCTAGAAGATTGTCTGGTACATGTATGGGAGGGGGGAGTTGTCTTCAGTATTATACTTTACAGCAGTAGATTTAGGATGTGATCAGTGATTTTTGGGTTAGAAACTTCTCTTGATGTATTCTAGATATTTTTGGATAACTCAAACCAACAGTCACATACCTCCCAGATTCAACAATAAGCAAATTCAGAGTCATTCCTAAGAACTTGTTCTTTAATGTTTTGCTCTAAGTCTTCCCAGTTTGATATTTCAATAGAAATGTACTGAAACTACTCTGGAACCCAGGCAGTGGGTTAAATGTCAGACTAGCAGAGGAAGAGTAGAGGGCCTGAATGGATTGAGGCAACCAAGTAGCATTTTAATTGCAATATAGAAAGAACAGATGCAGACCAATTGAAGTTGACAACCAGATCTTTGCAAAATTATGAGACATATTTGCCACAATTCATAATTTTCAAATTATTCAACTCCATGTACCACTTATGTCTCATCATAGTCTAACAAAATGGTACAGGTATGGGACCTATTATCCAGAATGCCTGGGACCTGGGGTTTTCCAGATAATTAATCTTTCTGTAATTTATATCTTCATACCGTAAGTCTGCTAGAAAATAATTTAAATATTATACAAACCCAACAGACTGGTTTTGCTTCCAATAAGGATTAGTAATATCTTAGTTTGGAGTAAGTACAGGTATGGGATCTGTTATCCGGAAACTTGTAATCCAGAAAGCTTAGAATTCCAGAAAAGCCATAGACTCCAAATCATCCGAATAATGACTTTATTTTTCTCTCTAATAATAAAACAATACCTAGTACTTGATCCTAACTATAGTGATCCTAACTATTATTCTAGATAACAGGTCCCATACATGTACAATGCACTGTTTTATTATTGCAGAGAAAAGGATTGCTTCAATAAAATTGAGTCTCTGGGAGATAATAAAGAGTTTTCTGGATAACTAGTTTCCAGATATATAGTGTATATACAAGGGCAAGATTCCAGTATAAAGTTGTTATTATTATGATGAATCAAACTGGTCTTTAATGTATTGAGTATGGCATAA
>CM044439.1:142162091-142174137 GCA_024363595.1 Xenopus borealis
TTTTTTTTCTTGAATCCGATGGATCCGGAACCTGCTATGTTTCAGCTCTCCAGCATCGTGTACGGTGTTAAGAGTTAGAAATACTGATATGAATAATTAACTAGTCCCTAAGAAAAAATATATGTACAGTACTGCAGCTTAATGAATATGGAATCTGCAATAACTTACCAAATTCAATATACATGATACGCCTCAGGTTAGACCCTTCGCTGTCGAGGAGCTACTGACGCACGAAACTGCCAATAAAACCTCCAGGCAGTGAAGGGTTTTGATGCTAAAAGGCTTCCCAATTGCACGTATTACCTTGTTTGCCCTCCTTTTTTGTTTAAATACAAAAAAATATATATATAATTGCAGGCTCTGAAAGAACTCCCTGTGTTTAAAGCTTACGCTGGTTAAACAAGACAAACTGTGCAAGAGGCAGTACATGTACGGTGATGCCCGGTGTTTAGTCTAAGGCTATAAGAAAGGGTTCGTGGATGAACTTCCAGTTGGAAACTGCCCAGAAGGTGCCCCGGCCTGCAAACAGAAAGACAGGATCAGTACATTTCAGATATGGGACGTTTACTATACACGTATCCAGAATGCTTTGGATGTGGGGTTTTATGGATAAGGGATTTCTGTAATTTGGATCCCCATGCCGTAAGGCTACTAAAAAAAATATTTAAACATGAATTAAACCAAATGGGATTATTTGCATCCAGTTAGGATTAATTATATTTTAGTTGGGATCAAGTACAAGCTACTGGTTTATTATTACAGAGAAAAAGGAAATCATTTTGAATTTTTTTTTAATGATTTGATTATAATGGAGTCTATAGGAGACGGCCTTTCTGTTATTCGGAAACATGAACTCCATAACTGTACTTGGCTTTTTATCCAATTACTGATCAGGGTTTAGGTTTTTATTGGTACAACGTAAATAACGTGTAATGAGTGTAAAATGTGAAGACAAATAATGTATTGCCTATGGCAAGAATTAGGATATTAACCATCAAATGGATTTTAAATTCCTTATACAGGTATGGGATCCATTATCCAGAAACCCATTATCCAGAAAGCTCAGAATTACAGGATGGCCATATCCCATAGACTCCCCAGTGCTCCTACGCTTGTGCGCCTGCGCTCTTGCACCTGGGCGCGGTATGCGGGTGCCAGGACCACACAGTCTAGGTGGGCAATATCGGGCTGATTCGATTGTGGGCCCTAGGGCCCAATGATCGGTACGGAGCAAATAAGGATCATGGGACCACATGTATAAACAGATGCGGCTGTGATCCAATGGGATTTTTAGACCAGCCTATTGGGTTTATTTCATGCTTACATGATTTTCTAGTAGATTTAGGGTCGAATTTCGAGGTGATGAGAGTTTTTTTAAACTCCCATCACCTCGAAATTCGAATAAAAAAAGACCAACCAAAATGTATTTAAAAAGCCAGGTAAATAGGCTGTATTCAAATTCATATTGTATTCGATTGTATTCAAATAGAAGGATTTCCCCCCCCCCAAAAAAAACTTAGATTTTTCAGAGTCCACCAAATGCGTAGAATGCATTTCAGTGGGTGCATTTCCCTGATTTTAAGTCACATTTTCCTTGATTTTACATCTGAAAAGTTCCCAAAACTGCCCTTTTTCCTCTATGAATGTCATTGTATTATTTGTGAAATAAAGAGGTTTAAAATAGTAACCACATGTATATTTCTCCATGGTTCAGCTTGTAAATGGTCAAGTCCTATGAGTCTGCCCCTTATACAGTCCTGCACCAATCACTTCTTGCTGTTGGTTGTGCATGTGACTGACAGAGGCCTTGCACATGCCCCCATAGTGTAACATTAACACTGCAATGCTTAACCCTTGTTATTAACCAGTAAATAGTGTATCTCAACATGAAACTGACGCCAGTGCTTATATCCTTTTAGTAGAAAAAGTTACTTTAAAGTGGACCTGTCACCCAAAAAAAATATTCAAAATCACTATTTTATCACATTAGTCAAGCAAAATGAACATTAATTAAACTATATAAATTATTTTAATCTTGTTTTCTTCAGTCTGGGAATTCATAATTATAGCAAGCAAGCAGGAGCAGTTTTGTGGACACTGTTATTAAGGCAAGTCTTGCATCATCTCAGAATCTTGTTAGTGCACCAGAATGGGGGACCCAATGTCTATCCCCATGTCCTGGCTACACAATTAAATGGTTAAGACAGGGATCTGCAACCTTGGCTCTCCAGCTGTTAAGGAACTACAAGTCCCACAATGCAATGAAGGAGTCTGTCATGATTCATTAAGGCTAATGCATTGTGGGACTTGTAGTTCCTTAACAGCTGGAGAGCCAAGGTTGCAGATCCCTGGGTTAAGAGAACTGGGGGAATGTGTGGGGAGCAGTGGCATCTAGGAAGTGCTGAATGGAAAGTGAAAGAAATTGTCTGCCCCGCCTCTATGCCTAAGGCATAGAGGAGTGGCAGACAATATTTGATTGACAGCTGTGATTTTTAAATGAGCTTAAAACAGCTATGAATGGTTTAATTAAAATTTTAAATTGGATTTCATGTTTAATTTGAAAAGGACTTTTATTATACAGATTTTTGTGTCTGGGTGACAGGTCCACTTTAACACATTTTCCTGATTTTACATTTTCATGGATTTTACATAATATTTTCCTGGTCCCCTGAAAAAATATAAATTGGGGGTTCTGTTGTAAATAAAAACAATACTAGAGAATATATAAAGTTTCACATACAGCATGCATTACTTCCAGGCATATAACAAGCGCTAATCAATCATCTGCTGTAGAAATCAGGATTCAATCTTACCATGAAAGGATTGCTAGAGACTCCAGGAGCTGTCACCTGGCCAAAAGGAGTAACGACAGGCTTGGTCTGCCCAAACACAGCAAACCCTGCACCTGTAACACACAAATCCAAAAACAGAAAGGAAAAATGTTTGGCAAAACATCCTATTATTCTGAAAAAATTGCAATAAATAATGGAGTGCTTTTCCCATAGTTACATATGCATTCTGTCCTTATAGGTTTTATTCAGACTTCGGCAATTTATAAAATGATACGTAGAAAGACATTGTTCTGTATTTTTAGCTGTTATTTATGTATAGTCTATAGCTCTTCTTGCTTTTTAGGGTATTCCTATGGGCAAAACGTAATTAGTGCACGCTAAAGTAAGGGTTTGGCAACCAGAGGACATTTCTTTTTAGAGGAGGATTAGCCACTGGGACAATCAAGGCTTCTTATTTCTCCTTAGAGGAGGATTACCCATCAGACATGTAATATAAGTAATTCTAAAAAAAAAACAACTGGACTTGCTGAGCAATCATTGAAGACGTTTTCACTACTCATCCGAGCAGTCCAGTTGTTTTTTTGGAATTACTTACTGTATATTAGATATACCATGGCCTGGATGAATGAAAATCTTCAGTCATTATGCAAAATGTTTCAAATTACGGAAAGCCTTTCTCCATTTTCTCCAAATAATTAGTTTTTAGAAATTTCCTATTGGGTTTATTTAATATTTACATGAGTTTCTAATAGACTTCAGGTATGAATATAAACAAACTGTGACCTATGTGAATTTATTTCTCTAAACTGAGCATATAAACACACTTTACCTTCTGTATTAATTTATATTTCCCATTGTCACACTCACTATAAATTGCTTCCTGAGCTGCAATGATATACTACTCACTACGTACAGCAGTATACTCAACACTGCACTACACAAGCATTTCAGGTAAACTTAGATCTATATCCACCCAATTGTGTCTGGGGTACCTTGAATATTGCCATTGGGCTGCTGTGAGAAAGCAGTCTGTTGGGGGAAGGTTGTCTGAGGGGCGAAGGCAGGTTGGTGGAAACTCCCACTAAAGCTGGTAGGAAGACTGTACGGTGTCTGAGTTCCAAAGCCAGCGGGCATGCTTAGAGATGCGGTGCCAAAGGAAGCTGTGGAAAGAACATAAAACAAATAATTCTACTGCAAAGGTTTCCTGGTATATTTGCACGCCTAGATCATTTCATAACAACAACCAATACACTGAATGAACAGAATGTAATGGAATAACAGGCGGGAGACTAAAAGAAATAAAAGCAGATTTGCATTTCTTATGTATTTATCTGGTGCAAACAGAAATTACTCACTTTAGATTGTTTTATCACTCCTTTAGCAAAAGAACTGGCCTGTCTAATAATTATGAGCAAGTACTTTTATCAGAGTACTCCTCATTACGCATAAACTATAGAAGGAAAGACTCTTCTCCATAAAGGGGATATCTAGAATTAATATGTTTGGCTAAATTCATTACCTATCACGGTCGGACTGGCCAGCAGGATACCGGGAAAAAACCTGGTGGGCCACGACCCTCATGGGCCCCCGCATGGGCCAGACTCCCCTCTCCCAATATTCAGAGTCTACCATCTGTGCGCCACAGTATAGGGGGGGGCATGCACAGCAGTTCGGGTGGGCCCCGGGCCCCCCAGTCTAACCCTGTTAAATGCCCATTCATTATATCAGTGATCCCCAACCGGTAGCTCGTGAGCAACATGTTGCTCTCCAACCCCTTGGGTGTTGCTCTTGGTGTCCTCAAAGCAGGTGCTTATTTTTGAATTTCAGGTTTGGAAGTGAGTATAGTGCCAAGCAGAGCCTCCTGTAGGCTGCTAGTCCACATAGGGGCTACCACAATAGTCAATGATAGCACTTATTTAGCACCCCAAGACATTTTTTCATGCTTGTGTTGCTCCCCAGCCCTTTTTACATTTGAATGTGGCTCACGAGTAAAAAAGGTTGGGGACCCCTGCATTAAATGCTCAGTGACCTCATACATTAAATGTGCTCATAAATATAAAAATAATATATAACACAATTATACAATAACTCGACCTTTGAGCTGGAGATGCACTAGAAGTGATACATTGGGAAATCCATCCATCAAAATGAGTATTTGTGTGGTTTTAGAGGTTTTTAAAACTATTAAAACCATGAATGTCATGAAATGTATTAAAAGATCCAATTACAAAAAGCACAAATAAGAAAAAAAAGCTGAACGATCAGAAAAAGAGTATAAAAAACGCAATATCCACAGTTTCATAAAAAAATTGGTACTATTTCAAACTGACAGATCCCTGAACACCAGTAAAACCACAAGGCAAAAAAATATATTGCAATAGAAGAAGGGCAGTTACCAGTGACTTCTAAATGAACCTGGCAGCTTTTACATGGTGCATTTTTGTATTTTGACTTGTGTTTTTAAAGGGGACATATACCATAACATTTCAGAGTGCAGTAAAATATGCTAATGAAAATGAAATAGAAGAATACATTTTTATTTTTGCACATTTCAGGTCAAATTTGCATTAAAAAAGCAGCACTCAGCCCACCCCTTTCGCATACTTCTGGTTCAAGTCTGCTCTCAATATCTCTCAGTGGCCGACGGCCGTTCCAAAGCAAGAAGCAACAGCATATCCACTTAGGCAGTACTGGGCGTGAGATGTGGGAGGCACGTTTTTACCTACGTCAGTCCCTCTTTGTCCTGCCCTGGCTGCCTCTTCATCATGTGTCCTAATCACCTACCCTTTCTATTGGCCACATTCTTCTCCTGACTGCATTATCTGATCTCTTCCCTGCTGCCATTCACCTCCCTAAAGCAGAATGTTTCCCCACTCTCTTCCCCACTGTCATTTCTGCTGTCTTCTTGATTGCCCGCTCTCTGCCTTTCCCCTCCCCAGATGGCATTCCTTGCTCACCTAATCTGATGTTATGTTAGCATCACTCAGAAGCACTAAATTAGGTGGAGTCATGTACATGGACATATGCATGAGTGTGAAAAGCTACACGGCCTCTGAACTGTGTTATTCACAAAGGCCAGGATTACAATGGCATGATATGTCTTTACTGTTACAGAAAAAGGTTTTATACTCTCAGTAAGAGAAGACAAGGCAGTTTACTCACAGGCATCCAAAGCTCCTGCAGCTGTCGCTAGCCGGGTCTGGTGGAAAGCATGGAATGGGGCTTCTGCTGTGTGACCATCTCGTACCCCTAGCAATGGAAATGCAGTTTATAAAGAAAAGAAAACACTCTTTCAGTTAACATACCAGCATACAGGATAAGCCGAGGTGGAAGGGACAGCTTGCTAATTGCATGTAGTCTAGCCTTACAGACAAGGAAAGGTAGAGTTCACAATGGGGTGCAAAGTTGTTTGGCAGCCCTGAACAATACCAGAACACTTCTCTTTTTTTTTCCTTCTGAAGGTATGTCTGACTGTACAATTAAAGGAACAGGCCAGCAGATGGTGATGTTGTTGCAAAATGAATTATATAGGCAGTTCATAAAAACTCAAAATAGCTCTCAAACAAAGAATGTAATCATGTAAATTGCTTAAGTGCATAGAAAAGCACCCAGTACAATTTTTTTTAAGGTTTACTAATTCTTTAAGAACTTTTTTACTGAATGGTGTTGAAGGCAACTTTCATGCCTGTGTATGCCCTCAGTTCATATTGCAATACAGTATATTGATAAGAACAATTACTGTGCCAGAATCACATAGCAGCTTAATTACAGCAATGTGATTGTGGATAGCAACCAGTTAGCACTCAGCCCTGATAACTCTTCTATATGTTCGGAAATGAAGGAAAGAAATGACTGGTTACTGCAAGTAACTGCATTAATGCCATTTATCAATTGAGTGCCTCTAGATATTTGAATGGATTTATAATGGATCAAATTGAAGGGAATTGTAATTCTAAGCTACTTTCCAACACCCATCAAATATATTAAACAGTTTTAGCTGTTTGTAAATGTAATTGAAAGCAATATCTGTTTGAGACACATTGTTTCAATAACCAGAACCAGCAATGCAGAAAGAAAAACAAATAAGGTTTTAAGTAGCCAATACATTTAAAGGGGTGGTACACCTTTAGGGTAACTTTTATTATGTTATAGAACAGCCAGTTCAATTGGTTTTCATTACTATTTTTTATAGTTTTTTTTTAATTATTTGTCTTTTTCTTCCAGTTCTTTGCAGCTTTCAAATGGGAGTCACCGTCCCCTGCTAAAAAACAAATGCTCTGTCAGGCTACAAATGTATTGTTACTTTTTATTTCTGATATTTCTATTCAGACTCTCTCCAATTCATATTCCAGTCTCTTATTCAAATAAATGCATGGTTGCTAGGGTAATATGGGCCCTAGTTACCAGACTGCTTAAAATGCAAATTGAAGAGCTGTTGAATAAAAAGTGAAATAACTCAAAAAACCACAAATAATAATAAATGAAAACCAATTGCAAATTGTCTCAGAATATCACTCTACATCATACAAAAAGTTCTCAAAGGTGAACAACCCCTTTAAAAGTAAATGGTATATAGTAATGTATATCAGCAAATTACTTAGAATTACATTTTCTTTCATAACACATACAAAAATGTTGTTGTGGAATTCACCTTTAACCTTTCAGTTTAATGCCGTTTACATAAAGCAGATAAGTTTGAGGGACATAACCAGCAGGTTAGAAGACACAGGCAGAGAAACATCTGGATATGAACGCTGTATGAAACATATCCTAACTTGTAAATTATACAAATGTGTATACAGTGGAATGTTAGGCAGTTTAGTGCTGCAGAGCCTAAACCACTATAACAGGGAGTGAATTCACTAACAAAGTAACTGATGTGCATTTTTACACTTTCCTTATCATAAAAGCTCACACCCTTTGTAGCAACTGGCCATACATAAATATTGCCTCAACTCCAGACTGGTTTCTCAGCATTCTGTTTATCATCATAAGTTCTCCAGTTTACTCCCACGCTCCAAACACATACAAGCAAGATCACTGGCTCCTGATTACATTGGCCCTACCGTGTGTGAAAGGGCCTTAAATTGTAAGCTCCTAGTAACGCAACTTGGTGGGGATGGGCCGGATGCTGGTGGTCCGCTTACATCCCCTGCTCCCCCGGTAGTTACGCATCTGTAAGCTCCACTGAGACTCAAGCAAATGATAATATAATATCTGTAAAGCACTGTGGTAATGTGTTGGTGCTAGTTAAATGCAAGGAAATAAAATAAATATATTCAATGGGTCACCAGGGAAGGTGAGCAGCAAGCCCACCATGCTCATCTGCAGGCACACCCCATATGCTTGTGCTTAGCATCTGCATCTCTATAGATCAACATCAGACACTTGCTGAATTGTTCGCTTCTTGCTCTGGATAGAAATAAAGATCATTCCGATATATTCTTTTTGTCCTACCAGTCTTTAAAGATATCATATTCCACACAATTTAGGGTTTTCACTTTATAAAGCTTTACTTACCTGGAGGTGCACGGCCATTAGTCTGGAATGGATTAACTGCAGGGGCCACAGAGGCTGAGACAAATGGATTTGTGGAGGCAGGAGCTAAAAAGGTAATTAAAAAAAAACAGCTATTCAATAAAGCCCATAAAGCATGTGACGATTTCCTTTTCTATTGAACCAGAAATGTCTTTCACCCCATAAATAATGAAGACCCAATGGAAAAGCAAAACCAGCCACAATTTATCGATGCACACAGCTTCATCACATGCCAGACATGCTGCAATGCCTTTTTTGTTACCCCTCTAATTTAGGGTTCAGCAAACTGAGGCAGTCCAGATGTTGCTAAACTCCAAATCTCAGAACCCCTGGCTATCCCACCACACACATATAGCCATCAGCTGTGCTTGGATTCTTGTATTTACAGTGATGCGGGCACATGCATAGGAACACATCAGTATTAATAGTAATCAAGGACTGCAATCTTCTTTTGCCAGCCCAGCTTACTTACTTATCCCTTCCATTTCACAAACAGCGCTTAGATGAATGAGCTTCCACAGGATACAGTACAAACTGAATAGTTTATTGAAGAATTACACTGCACCCAGGAGCTGCAATCCTGTTCAGAGTGATGGGTGGGTAAGATGACTGGGCTTGGGTCAGCTTAGGGGCAGTTGTATAAAGGATTCAAGTTTACAGTCAATGATTACTAGCAAAACTGACATATTTCTACTGCTTATAAGAACGTCAGTATAACAACTTCCAGAGAGCTACATGTTGACATTTACTGCTCTTAGCAGAAGAAAGGCAACACAAATAATTATACACATATTCACTTACCTGCAAAAGGTCTCGCTGCTGATGCAACTGTGTGTGTGTGTGCCTGGGGAACTGCTGAACCCAATCCAAAAACGTTGCTGTAAAATAAAGAGGCTTTGATGTTAAGGGCTACTAAAGTCGAAAGTTCACATAACAAATGTGGTTTCAGACTCAGGAAGAAAAGTATAGCATGTATGGCACAGGCAGGGAGGCAATGTGATCTCAGAATACTTGGTCACGGGTAGGAGAATAATCTGCTTTAATCACAGGTCTAATATTGGGGATCATTTATTACCTGGGACTGGATAATTATATCACCCTAAAGGTGTAATCATTCCTGCATTCAAGTGTACCCCAATCTCCCATTGTCTCTAATTGCAAGGTTAATAACTGACTTGATTGTGCATAAAACTTGGGTGTATGCAATTTTTTCAATTACCTCCCATTCATATATTTAATATATATATATATATATATATTTAATATATATATATATATATATATATTAAATCTACAGTCTGGTCATTTCTGGTTATTTCCCTATGGGACCAGACTGTAAATGATATCCTTATAAACATATAAGAGTTATATGGTCACATAACTACTCGGTGACTTATAATATCTTTATAAATTACAGTAGGGGGGTACATTATCCACTATATATGTTCCTGGTTTTCTCAAGCTACATCAAAAAGGATAATAAACTGATATTAACCTATAGGATCTCTTTGTCAAACTATTGCAAATATCATTTTAAAGGAACACTAACATAATATTTTGTTTTTTTTTTTTAATTAGTTTTTTTTTTTTAAACAAAAATAAACGAAAACAGAGATAAATCTTTAAAATCTTTAAGAAATTACTTACCGATTCTCTGCATGCGCTCCCCTTCTGAGATGGCGATATGGCGACAATCCAACATGCAACGCTCGTAATAATTTCTTATTAAAACCTTACCGATTTTAAAGATTTATCTCTGTGTTCATTTATTTTTGTAAAAAAAAATTATGTTAATGTTCCTTTAAGAGGTGAATTTAAGATGCTTTTAAATATTAGGTTAGCTCACGTTATGCACAGCCTTTTAAAATTGGATGGGGAGTTATCACATAGGGGCAAGTTTGCTAAAATTCCCTTAAAATCCTACGAATCCATTCGAAATTCGATAAGCATTCAACTATCGAATGCTTATCGAATAGTTTTAGGCTATCTTTTTGTTGGATATTCGATTTCTCGAAGAAATCGTACGTTTGGATAACGATAGTTCGATTTCACAAAAAAATCGTACTTTTGCCTTTGAGCCTCTGAAAAATTTGTACGATTCAACCGATCGATGTGTTCGATTGTACGAATGGTATTTGAGCAAGTCTTAGCAAAAGAAGCCTATGGGGGGTGGTCGGTAGGTTCAATCTGGCGAAGTAGGTATTCGTAGGATTTTAAAATTTTAAATCCTTCGCTAATCGAATGATCGAATTATCGAATATCCAATCATTCGTTCTATTCGTTAATTCGGTATTCAATGATCGAAGAGGCCACATTTGCATATTCGAATATCCGAAAAAATCGTAGGATCAGTATTCGAACTAATTCGATCGAACTTCGAATCCTTCACATGAATTTTGTAAATTTGCCCCTTAGTGAAGCAGTGCAGGTTTCTACTTTAACGTGTCTAAATAAGGTGGTTCTGATGACACTAGAACTCATAGTGAAGTGAAACACCTGTTTAACCCTTTTAGTGCCAGGTGATGAAAGTAAAGGTTGTGCTTCTGACCTTAGATTATATATATGTCTGTCGTTACCCATCAGAATGCAAGCCAATGCAATTCACTACACTTCTGATTCCTTAGGGATGTATATATCAGGGAAAGGTCCGTTTGCAAGGACAAGAACGACTTACTTGCTATCACTACTAGAGGAAATGAATGACCTATTAGAAGAGGTGCCAAGCACATTGTCTAATTCATTTAACATGGCATACTTGTCTGTAGGGGCTGGTACTGCTGGGCCAGTTGATGCATGAACGGATGTGCTGCTAAAGCTGCTTGATTGACCACCACTTCCACCTGCAAAACGATAACAGACTAAGAACCAAGTTCTGGTATTGGGTAGCACCACACACACAAGCCCCTAGGACTGATCCTGCTGTAGTGTTAACAGATATTTGCTTTAAGAACTTGATGGAATTTAAGATAAGATACAATTACCCTCCAGCAGAAACAAAGCAGTGAAAATATCACGCAATGCATAATATACCAGCTAAAATGCAAACTGAAGAAATAAAAGCAAACACATCTGCTTTATAAGCTATACACATTTCTATAGAGCAATGTTTAGTGTGCACAGAAAATATTCATTCTTGGATTATTTTTACATTTGAAAGATGAGAGAATCTGTACAATTTTCCATCAGACTTACTGTAGGTGGAAAAAAATGAAAGAACAATTATTTTTGGGTTCCTTAGTAGTACAGGTATGGGACCCGTTATCCAGAATGCTCGGGACCTGGGGTTTTCTGGATAACGGATCTTTTCGCAATTTGGATCTTCATACCCTAAGTCTGTAATGTAATCATTAAATAAACCCAATAGGCTGGTTTTGCTTCCAATAAGGATTAATTATATCTTAGCTTGGATCAAGTGCAAGGTACTGTTTTATTATTACAGAGAAAAATGAAATCATTTATAAAAATTTGGATTATTTGAATAAAATGGAGTCTATGGGAGACGGGCATTCCGTAATTCTGAGCTTACTAGATAATGGGTTTGGAAACGCAGCAGTACTACTACTATTGTCCCACCAGGATCTAATAGCAGATTATAAAGCAGAAAGCATAACCACAAGGGTAACTCGAGATCAATGGTCCCCAACCAGTGGCTTGTGAGTAACATGTTTCTCACCGGCCCCTTGGATGTTGCTCTCAGTGGCCCCAAAGGAGGTGCA
>CM044439.1:142219767-142240866 GCA_024363595.1 Xenopus borealis
GCGAGAAGTTGCCAGGCGACGGATCTCCCCCGAATCTCCCCGTCTGGCCTTAGCCTTAGGCTACGCATTTATTGTTACTGCTACTCTTCTTTCTATTAAGGCCTCTCATATTCATACTCCAGTCTCTTATTCAAATCAAGGCATGGTTGCTAGGGTAATTTGGACCCTAGCAATGTGATTGCTGAAATTGCAAACTGGAGAGCTGCTGAATGATAAGCTAAAAACAAAAATGAAAAACAATTGCAAATAGTCTCAGAACATCACTATCGACATCAAACATTTAAACGTAAACAACTCCTTCCTTCCATGTTTCAATTAAACTACTAAACTATCTAATAAAATATGCTTTTGCAATAGCAAACATTCATAAGTTCTGGAAAATATGTAAAATATAAAGCAGATTGTGACTGTATGGACAGGACTGTAACACAGTGGGTAGGATTGCTGTCTGGCAACTCTGGGGTGCTGGGATTTATTCTGAGAATGAAGTATGTATGCGTGTCCTTTGTCTGAATGGGTTTCCTTCACTGCAAAGCCTAGACACTCTCTGGACCTCTGATGGTAAGAGAATATAGTCTGATATATTTTACTTGTCTTGTAGGAATCAGTAGGTGCAGTCACTGGTAAATGTACAGATAAGGGCTAGTCCACATGGGAAGATTCAGGGAGATTAGTTGCCAGCTTCTTTGGGGAATCTCCCTGAATTGCTTGCCCCTGTCCCGTGCAACTTAGGAAAACAGAGCGCCGTGTGTGAATAGGCACAGGCGACTTTACATTTCAGCGGGCGGAAGACACGGGCAAGCAATTCAGAAGAAGTGGCGATTGGTCGCCAGGCAACAAATCTCCCTGAATCTTGCCGTGTGGACTAGCCCTAAGGCATACAAAGGCAGATTAAGTCATTTGTATTTCATCTGTAGCCCCAAAGTCCCCTGGTCTCCCCTTCAGTGGACAAGTTAATGTGCTGTTTGGCCTGAAAGCAGGCCCGGACTGGCAATCTGTGGGTTCTGGCAAATGCCAGAGGGGCTGCTATAAGGTCCCATTTAGTGGGCTGGTGGGGGCTGTTTGGGCCTCTATGTGGGCTGATGTGGCCTCTATGTACCTGAAATGCCAGGGCCTATTTTAAATTTTCAGTCCGGACCTGCCTGAAAGTCGCTGGCTTATCCTAGGTTGGACGGGCTTGGAGAAAAAAAAAAAACTACCTATAGACTGGATGTGTCATGAGCCAAATTAATTTCAATCAATCAGCCCCCCATTTACACCACGCTAGTTAAAGCACTGCCTATACCCTGCCCATATCTAAGGTTGCTCGCCTATATTAACTTTTAGTATTATGTAGGGAGTGATATTCTGAGACAATTTGCATCAGCAGCCCTCCAGTTTGCAGTGCCAGCAATCTGGTTGCTAGGGTCCAAATTACCACAGCAACCATGAGACTGAAATATGAAAACATATGTATCTGTAAATACATTAAGAAAAAACAATTGACGCTGGTTTTAGTTAAGTGATGTATACTGTATGTATTTTTTTCATGACGAAGAAACATCAGTGTTTAAGTGGAGGGCCCCTTTAAAGGGGTTGTTCACCTTCAAAATACTAGTTGTTTTCAGATAGGTCACCAGAAATAATGACTTTTCCAATTACTTTCTATTTTCTATGTGTGACCATTTTTCTAATATTGACGTGTAAACGGTCATTTTTTCCCCTTCTAAAGAAGGAGTCCCCAAACACCAGGCAGCGGCCCGCAGCCCTGAACTGGGCCACCTGCACTGAATTGGAAGCTGACCCTCTCAACCCCACCCCACCCTGGTCCAAAAAATATTTTTGCCTCGACACCGGTCCCCGGGCCAAAAAAGGTTGGGGACCCCTGTTGTCGACCCTGTAAACGGTTCAAAATGGATACATTTAGTGGATACATTTCTTATCTTTTTCCCTGCTGAGCAGAATCTCTGGGTTTCATTACAGGCAGCTGTTAAAATTGATACAATAGTTGCTAATACTCCAGAGATGCTGCTGAGAAATGTATCAACTAAATGTTGCAAAATTGCACCTGAATTACTGAGCTCCCAAACTCAAACACCAGAGACATAACCATTCAACTTTAAAGGAGAATCCAACCTGCAATGACCTCCCTCTGTGAGCAACAGCTTGGCACGGCCACATCTGTTCGTTGATGCGGTACCGCAATCCCACCGCCCGTATGGCCTCCATTGTGATCAGACAGATCAGCAGGAGAGCAGGAGGCTAGTCTTAGGGAATTGTAAGAAACCATGAAAAGTCTGCATATTTGTTATTTGATGTACATTGCAAAGTTGCTTGAAATTATGTTCACTTTTCAAAAAGTTTTTTTTGTTAAGTTCTCCTTTAAAGTGTAGCTTGCATTGTAAAAAGCATTTACCTTATTGAATAGACAGTAAAGCCTGATTATAAGGACCCTGTAAGTAATGTGTTGTAAATATGCAGGTATGGGACCAGAATGCCAGAGACATAGGGCTTTCTTTCCATAACTTGGATCTCCATACCTTAAAGTGATACTGGCACTAATAATTTTCTTTTCAAAATATTAATCCTACATTTAAAGTTACCTTTAGATCATGTTGAGCATTTTCACTGATGGTTCTGCTTTTTTAAGTCATTGTTACTTGAAGTTCCTAAACCGGACTGTTTTGCCAACCTGACTTTCCAATCTCAGCCTGTCGGTTAGAGGTTCTAATACTAACGGACTCCTGCTGCACAAATATGGAACCCCCTCATACAGGAACATGGGGGTAAGAAAGGTAATTTAAAAGCATCTGGCAAATACTTTTATGGTAAAATTATAAATAGTATGCAAAGACAATAGTTTGATAGATACAAAAAAAGGTTATTTTCTGGTGTCAGTATCTCTAAGTCGGCTAAAAATCATTTAAACATTAATTAAGCCCAATAAGATTGTTTTCCCTTCAAAAAAGATCAGTTATATCTTGTTTGGAATCAAGTTTAAGGTGCTTTTTTTTATTACAGAGAAAAAGATAATTATGTTTAAATTATTTGTTTCAAATAAGAGTCTATGGTGCAAATTCACTAAAGCGCGAAGCGTCGAACGCTAGCGCTAATTCGTCAGCGTGACATCAATTTGAAACTTCACCGATTTACTAACAGTGTCCCAGGTGAAAATTCGCTAGCGAAGTAGATATAGACTTGAGCAACTTCGCACTAGGGATGCACCAAATCCACTATTTTGGATTCGGCCAAACCCCCGAATCCTTCCCGAAAGATTTGTAAATTGTATTTTGTAAATTCGATCGAATAGAATGATTTGAATAAAATTTCATTCAAATATTCCCCTTTAAATTTTTATTTGACCACCTGGCCAAATACCGAACCAAATCTGAACCCACATTTGCATATGCAAATTATGGGTGGGGAGGGGAAAACATTTTTTACTTTGTTTTGTGCCAAAAAGTCACGTGATTTCACTCCCTAGCCCTAATTTGCATATGCAAATTAGGATTCGGTTCAGCCAGGCAGAAAGATTCTGCCGAATCCTGCTGAAAAAGGCCGAATCCTGGATTAGGCGCATCCCTACTTCGCAACCTTACACCAGGCGAAGTTGGGGCGTAACTACACTAATTAACGAAGATGAATGTTTTTCAGAACATTACCTCTTGCGCTAGACGTTATGTCGAAGTTCAATACAATAGATAGGAGTTTGAAAAAAAAAATTTAAAAATTTTTTCTAAGTCCCAAAAAACGCTGGCGTCTTATCTTTTGTAGGGTTATAGTTTGAAAAAGAGCGAACATTTTTTTGGGGATTACCCTCCTTCCCCCCTACATTTCCTAACATATGGCAACTCAACTATACAGGGGCACATGTTTAGGGCAATAGGACAACTTTATATAATTTATTAAAGGTTTCCTGGGCTTGTGTAGTGTAATGTAGTGGCTGTAACATACACCTCTATTATACATTTAAATTCGCACCGTGTGCAAATTAGGCATCACTAGCATAAATGCGTTTTGCATGGCGAAGTAACAGTAGCGCTACTTTGCTACCGTTCACCGTCCTGAGCGCAAATTCGCATCTTAGTGAATTTCTGTAGCGCTGGCGAAATTTCCCCTGGCGAAGTGCGGCGAACACTGTCTAGCATATTTTCACGCTTTAGTGAATTTGCACCTAAGAGATGGCCATCCCATAATTCGGAGCTTGCTGGATAATGGGTATCTGGATAATAAATGCCATACCTGTATCAATAAAAGGTAAAATATAAACGTGCTGCCATCAAGGAAGATCACCATGGAATTTGGATGGCTGGGAGGACCCTCTGCCTCTTATCCAGTGTTTCAATCCCAGAATAGTTATGTTTACAGCAGATAGAGGCCAATTCCACCCAATAATCTATATGGGTGGGTACTTGGTATTATCTCAAGAAAAGCAGGCCCACTTTTCTTTCATCTTACAAGCCCAGATACCACATTTTCATTAGAACTATAAGAATACAGATATACAGTAGAGCCACCCCTCCCCCCACTGTATGGGATTCACTTCTGCAATGGTCTTCATTATTTATTTGTTTTAGGATTTTTTTGTAGTATTTTCCATGTTCTGGTTCTTTTCAGCATTCCAGTATTGCTAATCTTTCTATACTGGACCTCATCTATTGATTTTCCAGTCTTTTATTCCAATCAATGCATGGTTGCTAGGGTTATTTGGACCCTAGCAAACAGACTGCTGAAACTGCAGGCTGGAGAGCTGCTTATTAAAAAGCTAAATAGCTCAGAAAGCAAAATAATAAAAAATGAAAACTAACTGCAAATTGTCTCAGAATATCACTCTCTGCATCATACTAAACAAACTCAAACCCTTTAATGTTACACATGCACAACCTAAAGCAATTTGTTTGGTGGGTGGTGCATCGGAATTACAGGAAGGCTACGTTCCATAGACACAATTTTATCTAAATGATAGAGTCCTGCAGCGAGTCGGGTACCCGCGGGTTACCGGCAAAATCCCGCGGTACCCTGCGGGTTGCTCGTAGAATTTTTGGGTGCGGGTATAGAAGCGGGCCGGTGGTTCTGCAGGTTGGCGGGTTGAGGGTCGGGTCGCGGATCCTCGCTATAGCGATTTTTACTCCTTTTTCTGAGCATTTCTACTATTGATGATGCCACATCCGGTTTACAATGACAGCACTTCCTGATTCTTGATGGTCAGCGGGTCACGGGTCCGGGTTGTGGATTGCGGGTATGGTTCGGGTCGCGGGTCCAAGCGGGTAAGAATGCGGGTCGCAGGTCCGGGTTGCAGTTTGCGGGTACGGGTCCCAAAAAATGGATCCACGCAGGACTCTACCAAATTGGCCAGTGGGGAGGAAACAAGGGTGATGTTTTGTTTCCCACTGTAACCAAGATGAATAGTAAGCAAAAAATGTATCCCATGTATCATTGCCCTAAGCTGTAGCATTTGTAAGCTTTTGAGATAAGAAGCAGGTCATTACAAAGAGGACTTCTCATTGTACTGCTGTGTTTCTAGTTTGTCTTCTGCATACAGTAACTTGGCACAACCAGGAAGTAAAAATGGAAGTCCTGGTGAAATTCGGCATGAAACTGCATAATTTAGCACTTCAACACCAACATCTACCCTGTGTGAATGGAAAAAACATTGTGATCCGCTGGCCATAGGGGTTTATAAAAAAAATAAATAGGATTGTTTTGCCATCATTATGGATTTATAAAAGCTTACTTACCATGGTATGGTTTTATTACTACATAGAAAAGAGAAATCACTAAAATAATCAGCTTAAAATGGCCTTTAGGAGAGACTGCCTCCTGTAATTCTGAGCTTTTTGGATATCACTTTTCTGGATAAGAGATCCCCAATCCACATCTGTCTATCGATCTGTCTGTCGAGAGAGCACTATATATAGGATGATAAAGGTCTGGTATACAGACCAAATTATCCATCTCATCCAAAAAATAAAAATATATTTATTAGATGACTGTGCCAAACAAGCAAGATCTTACAGTTTATTGCCAGCTTTACTAGCACCATCCACTTGAGTGTAAAAGTTAGAAACAGAGTTCCAACATGAGCAAATCATCCAGGAAACACTTTTGGGTGGTCCTGGCCTCTGTCATAAGAGAAATGAAATGGGATATTTTTCTGCTTATCCGGGGGGATTAACAAACTACAAAGGAGGCGATGATTCTGGTCAGTACAAGTCTAAAAGTATGTTCAGCTTCTGGAGAAAAAAATAAATCTGGTTCAATCTGCAAATATGGTCAGGAAAACTGAAGCAATTCCACATTTATTGAACATTTACAGAAACATAGAAATATAGCAAAGTCTCAAAATAGCATGAGGCAAAAAGATATAGAGATGGACATACCTTAACTATATTTATAAAAAAGGTACAATGTAAAAAACACACGGTTTACCCTGGGATTTCCCATGTTTATACAATACGCTTATTTATCAGTGAAAAAGCAGGTCTTTCAAGACAGCTCTATGGATTTCTGTCTATCTAGCAATATAGAACCGTTTCTAGTGAAAAGGCAGCGTGTATATTAAACACAAGTCATTCTCCTTACTGTCTGTAATTAGCAGGTCCAAAGCTGCTTGGGGTTCATGTGCAATCAGTACTCTATTCATCACAATGTTTATATGTTTATAAAATACAGAAGAGCCCCATTTTACTTTCATCAGGGGACTGAGCCCAAACAGTGTAAATTCCATAAACTTAGAATCCATGGGAAATAAAAAATAACAGTTTTCTTGTATGGGACCATAAAAAACAGCAACTATTTCCCAAAAAAAGTAAAGGTGGCCATACACGGGCCAATAAAAGCTGCTGCCCGTGTATGGGGCACTCTGACGGGCTTCCCCGTTATATACTGTATGTGTCGAAAGTCAGTCAGATGTCGATCGGATGGGACTAAAAATCCCGTCAACAACAAAAAATGTTGCATTCAGTTTTCTGGTCAAGGGACCTTTCTTAAAGGACCAGCAACACCAAAAAAAAAAAAAAAGTGTTGTAATGGAAAATATCATGTGCTATTGCCTAGGATTGTTACAACGGATCGGTTTGTTTCAGAAACATTATTATAGTTCACACAAACAAGCTGCTTGTAGCAATGGCGGACTCTGAAAAAAAGGCTACACGGAACAGGTTAAATACAGGTATGAAACCGGTTATCCAGAATTCTTGGGACCTGCTGCTTTCTGGATAACGGATATTTCTGTAATTTGGATCGTCATACCTTACGTCTACTAGAAAATCATGTAAATATCAAATAAGCCCAATAGGATGGTCTTGCTTCCAATAATGATTAATGATATCTTAGCTTGAATCAAGTACAAGGTACGGTTTTATTATTACTGAGAAAAAGGAAATCATTTTTTAAAAATTTGATTATTTGGATAAAATGGGGTCTATGGGAGATGGCCATCTGTAATTTGAAGCTTTCTGGATAACAGATCCCATACCTGTAGAGGATTACAGATACCATTGTGTTCTACAGAGTTTATCTGCTGTGTAACTTGAACCTTTTCTCCTTTGAATGGCTACCCCCATGGCTACACAGCAGCTTATTTATATAAACAATAGTAGCGTTTCTGATGCAAACACACCAGTTTTACCATCGATAATATTTGTTTTACTTTAAAACACAATTTTTTTATGTTACTTTTCCTTTAACTAAATCTGTGTCACCATCTTCTCAGTATTTCCCAAGGCTCCCCTTGTGGGTTTCCAATCTAGCGCATGCTCGGAACAGAACATAGCAGCCTGAACCAGATGATATAAATTGCAGGAGATTAGTTGCCTGCAATAAATCTTCATTACCACCGAAGACTTATCACCTGCAAATGCTTTTCTGCCAGCAATAATGTATACTGGTGGGTAAGCATATACGGCTCTTCGATTTTCCAAAGTTGCGTGAAGTTTCCTCGCGAGGCAACCTCAGAAAAATTAAGCCCCCCCCCCCATGGTTTCCCACAGACTATTTACATTATTGCCGGTGTGAAAGCATTTGCAGGGAATTGGTCACCCACTGTAACAAGGACGACTAATCTTCTGGTGTGTCATTGCCCTTATGTATTTTGGTTAAGCACTTTGGGCAATGGCAGACAAGGCTGTTCCGAACAGCAAGGAGTCGAATGAAGCTGATCCGCTAATTGCTGAAAGTGCTCAGTGACTCATAGCGTTGGTGTAGTGGATTTCAGCTAGGAACTGCAAAAGTATGCATTTTTGTGCCAAAATTTGCTCTGTGAATGCAAAAACATAGGCTGAGAACTGGACTAGGGATGGGTGAATTTAAATCGTTTCGCTTCACCGAAAATTTGCAAGATTGCATTAAAGTCTATGGGCGACAAATTATTTTTGATGCACGGTGAATTGTTTCTGACACGCAACAATTTTTTTTACATACATTTTCGGATGGGAGCGAATCAATCTTTTCTCTGCCTGTGATTCTATTAGGGTTGCACCAAATCCTTTGTGAAAGATTCAGTGAATACCTAATCCTAATTTGCATATGCAAATTATGGGCAGAAAATGAAAAGGTGTGAAAAAATTTTTTATTTAAAATGTTTTGTGAAAAAAAGTCATGTGATTTCCCTTCCCACACCTAATTCACATATGCACATTAGGATTCAGATTCGGTTCAGCCATGCACAAGGATTCGGCTGAATCCGAATCGGCTGATTCGGCTGAATCTGAATCCTGCTGAAAAAGGCTGAACCCTGGATTTGGTGCATCTTTAGATTTTATGCAGGCAGAAAAATAGCCTGGTGTCCATTGGCCTTAGGATCCCAAATGAATCAGAACATCCCTTTCAGCAGTGGAGGGTCTCTGTATGAGATGAAGCCATTTAGCACAGTTGTTCAGTATGAGAGCCTATATAAATGGTATGTCAGTAAGTGACAAACTGCACTCGTGCTATAGGTTTAAATATAGAATTAATGACCGTAATCCATGAAAAATGCAAAAACAGGAACCCTGCTTACAATGTTAGGGTGTAGCCTGCTCTCAGCGCTCAGTACTGCCAGGAGATCTCAATCCAAACATTCACACCAGAGTTTCCATGGAATCACACTGGATAAAAGGAAACAGAACGGCAGCTACAGATGCCAGACACGTGCCAGAAAGCTTCCACAGAAGAATGCACAGGCGCAACAGTCTATTGGGTGAGTATGTATGGCTGTTGTGTAGGCAGACTGTCAGCATGCAGCACACACATATATCCCAACTCAAAGCTAAGCACCAGATGCTGCTGGGAAATCCCTTAGGGACACTTAAACCTCAACTCTTAAAAAGTCATTCAACTGCAGGAAACTGCCCGAATTGCTAGAATTTCTACTACATACAGTCATTCAGCTAGAAAGAAAAATACTCACTGAAGTCACAATTGCTCTCTGATCTGGAAGGGGGTTAGGGGTAAAGGGGTCATTGACCTTTACATGGGGCATGTTTACTAAGATTGGAGATAAATATTTGGAGAGATTTCTGGAGATGTTGCCCATAGCAACCAATCAGCAATTAGATTTAAACAGCCACCAATAAGTTAGCAAAGATCTGATTGGTTGCTATGGGCAACATCTCCAGAAATTTCTCCAGATATTTATCTCCAATCTTAGTAAACAGAATATCCCTGTTTACAGCATACTATGAGACAATTTACAAATGGTTTTCATTTTGTTATTTGTTGTTTTTGAGTTATTTACCTTTTTATTCAGCAGCTCACCACTTTGCAGTTTCAGAAACCTGGTTGCTACAGTCCAAATTACCCTAGAAACCAGGCATTTATTTGAATACGAGACTGGAATAGGAGAGGCCTGAATAGTATTAAAAAGTAGCAGCGACCCCATTTGAAAGCTGGAAAGAGTTAGAAGAATAAGGCAAATCATTCAAAATCTATAAAAATAAAAAAAAATGAAGATGAATTAAAATGTTTCTAAGAATTACCCATTCTATAACATACTAAAAGTTAACTTAAAGGTGAACCATCCCTTTAAATAGGATCCCCAACCAAAAACTGATTTTGCATACTGAAAGAAAAATGAATTCTAAGCAACTTTCCAATACCAATTAAACATTTTCAGGTGGTTTTTACTGGTTTAATTGCTATTAAAGCAATATCTGACTGTTTCCATTCTCTGCACTCCTGGCTCTGACTCCTGAAACAATGCAACAGAAGCAAATGATTAAATGACCCAGAGGAGAACTTTCGTTACACGAGATAGGGCTACACCACAGGGGAAGATTCAGGGAGATTAGTCGCCTGGTGACTAATCGCTGCTTCTTTGGGGCGACTAATCTCCCTGAATTGCTTGCCCATGTCTCGCGTCCGCTAAACTGTAAAGTCGCCTGCATCTATTCACATGCTGCGCTCGAAATTGCATCACAAGGTAATTTTCAGCAACTTAGGAAAACGCAGAACCGTGTGAATAGGTGCAGGCGATTCTTCATTGAAGCAGCTGAAAGGCAGGGGGAAGTGGTTCGGGGAGATAGTCGCAAAGCGATTAGTTGCCAGGCAACGAATCTCCCTGAATCTTCATGTCTGAGGACAGAAAGGGATAAACAAATCCTGCTTGGAAGTGGAATCCCATTTAAAAAAAAAACACTTAGTTATGTAAAGAAACTCATACAGTAGCCACTACAAAAGAATACAGTATATACAAGATGTGTCGTGCCCTTTTTCAGACTGATCCAAGTTTCATTCTGCAATCCACACAAACTGGGTCAGGTTTCAAAATGCAGCAGTGTTGGAGGTTAATCAGTAACCTCAATAATCAAAAGACAAATGTGCCTAGCAGTGGCTAGTTAGTGGCTTGTACCTGTTAACCAGGCAGTTCTGCAGCAATTAGGTATATACTATAACGAACGAAAGTGAAAATAACGGATTCCACCAAAATGAATAGCCATGGAAAGGCAAATATAGATATTTCTAAAAAAAAAAATGGAACTACAGGTATGGGATCCATTATCCAGAAACCTGTTATCCAGAAAGCGGCGAATATTTAAAAAACAATTTCCTTTTTCTCTGTAATAAAACTTTACCTTGTACTTAATCCCAACTAGGATATAATTAATCCTTATTGGAGGGAAAACCATCCTTTTGGGTTTATTTAATGTTTACATGATTTTCTAGCAGACAAACGTATCTGTTTTCAGATAGATCACAAGATAGATCACTCCAAATACTTTCTATTTTCTACGTGTGATGATTTTTCTAATATTAAAGTGTAAAGTGTTATTTTTCACCTTCTGAAGCATTTCTTATCTTTGTCCCTGCTGAGCAGAATCCCTGAGTTTCATTACAGACAGTTGTTTGGGCTCGTCCAGACGAGAAGATTTGAGGAGATTAGTCGCCTGGCGACAAAACGCCACGTCTTTGAGGTGACTAATCTCCTTGAATGGCTTGCTCGTATCTTGCACCCGTTAGCGCTAAAGTCGCCAGCGCCTATTAACACGCGGCGATACGTTTTTTTAAAGTCGCTCGAAATTGCCTCATGACAAATCTCCCAGAAATCTTCCCGTGTGGCCTTACCCTTAGAATTGATACAATAGTTGCTAATACTCCAGAGATGCTGTTGACAAATATATTAAATAAATGTTGCAAAATTGTAACAGTTTGGAGTCTGTACCTGAATTACTGAGCTGCCAGACTCAAACACCAGAGACACCAACATTCAACTTAGCTTTTGGAAAAACTGTAAAAAATACTTAATGGAAAGTAATTGAAAAAAGTCTATGGAAGGTGAACAATCCATTTAAAGGGCAAGGAAAGGCTGGATACACTTGGCGGTGCCAAATGTTAGGCACCCCCGAGTGATTATAGTGATGTACCTCAAACCCAGGGCCAGTGCTCTAATCAGGAGAAATCTGCACAAGCCCAGGTTATAGAAGCAAGCACCACGCAGAGATCAACACTTCCGTCTTCACGCTGCTGCGCATTTCCACGGACTGAAGCATGCGCATTAGAATGAAAAAGACAATTTTAAAGTTAAAGTTCGGCTTTTCGTTCTAATGCGCATGCGCAACTGCGCGAAGACGGAAGTAAGATCTCTGCCTTGTTACTTGCTTCTATAACTCGGGGCCAGATATCCCCTGATTGGAGCATCGACCCTGGGTTTGAGGTACGTCGCTATGATCACTTGGGGGTGCCTAACGTTTCGCACCCCAAAGTGTATCCAGCCTTTCCTTCTCCTTTCAGGTATAAACATCAAAAGTATGGAAAGATCCGCTATCTGGAAAACCCCTGGTCCCTAGCATTCTGGATAACAGGTCCCATACCTGTATTCGCCATGTATTTTAATAGCAGCGCCGAGGTCTGAAGTATAAGACCAGCACGGTCATGTGTCTACTAATCTATGAAGTGGGAAAGCCGTCACTCTTATAAATATATTTACATGAATACAGCTAGCATTAGAAGCATTGCAAAAATACCGAGTGGGACTCTAAAACAATGATCTTTTGCTTTGTTTGGTCTTGTATAATGCCTCTGACAAGATTTAAAAAGCTGTATTTGACCCCACAACCTAAAAGCAATTTACATTCCAAAGTGGGGATCTGCAAATCCTAACAAAAGAAACGTGAGGATAAATGGTAAATTGCTTCAAATTGCTGCAGTGCAAAAATGCCTCTGAATTTGCACATCGCTGTGTCATGTCCCGACCTCCACTACTGGCAACACAGGTATGGGACCTGTTATCCAGAATGCTCAGGACCTGGTCAAAAGAACAAATATGCAGAGTATAGGAAAAGCCTCATTACACACATGCCTCTTGATTCACTGGCCAAGGCTACCCCACCCTCCTTTGTGACTGTGGTATGTTCCCTTGCTTGTATCACACTTGTTTAACGTCTCTTAAGCCTCTCTTAAGATTCTGTCATGATTTATATGATGTTGTTTTATTTCTAAATTACACTGCAAATAATTCCCTCTACAATAAAAAAATGTATTTCTGAACCAGCAAGTGTATTTAGTTGTAATATTGTTATTGTGTAGGCAGCCATCTCAGGCCTCATGTGCTTTCAGAAAGAACCAGCACTTTAGGATGTAACTGCTTTCTGACAGGCTGTTTCTCCTACTCAATGTAACTGAATGTGTCTCAGTGGGACCTGGATTTTACTATTGAGTGCTTTTCTTAGATCTACCGGGCAGCTGTTATCTTGTGTAAAGCTGGCCATAGACACAAAGATACGATTGTACAAATCATCGCACGATCTGATGTACCCATCTCCCGACCTCACACTAACCATTCAGATAAAATAAAGTATTAAAAGAACTGATCTGCAATACATGCAGAGATATGATCGGCAGCCAAAAGAAATCTTCTAACCTTTATGATTGACAACAACCAATCGGCATGGAAAGAAAAATGTTGGGACACTCCACACATGATCTGAAAATCGTACAAATCGAGGATTCGTACGACTGGATCTTTGCGCCTATGGCCAGCTGAAGGGAGCTGCTAGCGATTACCTTCCCATTGTTCTGTTGTTAGGATTCCACTGGGGGGAATGAGATCAATTCAACTTGCAGTACAGCAGTAAATAGTGACTGAAGTTTATCAGAGCACAAGTCACATGACTGGGGGAAGCTGACAATGTCAAAATGAAATATAATAAATCTGTTTTCTCTTTTGAGAAACGGATTCCAGTGCAGAATTCTGCTGGAGCAGCACTATTAACTGATGCATTTTGAAAAAAAAAAATTCCCATGCAAGTATAACTTTCCCATGCAAGTATAAGTATAAGGCTTTCCCTCTATTTTCAAATAAACAACACATATAAACCATGTTGCACCTATACAAAGGACCTATATTAAAGGACAATACATTGTCCTTTAAGGAGACGGAAAGTCATCCTGCACTTGGGGTTGCAAAATGTTAGGCACCCCCAAGTGATTGTATTGACTTACCTGAAACCCCAGGCCGGTGCTCCTATCAGCAAAAAACTGCATTGGCCCAGGGTTATACCAGTGAGCACCACGGAGTGGTCCTCTTCTGGCATTTCAAGGGGGAAATGCATGCGAAGTTGAACGAAATAGATGGCTTTTTATTTAAAATTTGGCTTTTCATTCTAATGCAAAGAAAGAGGAATACAGAAGAGAATCTCTCCATGGAGCTCACTGGGGTTTCAGGTAAGATAATACAATCACTTGGGGTGGCTAACATGTAGCACCCCAAGTGCAGCAAGCCTTTCCTTCTACTTTAATAGGAAATAATTATCTACGCCCATCTAGACAGCAAAAAGAAGGCACAAAAAATGCAAAGCACACGAGTATTGTGCCCAGTTTATAACTAGGAAAACAATGTTTAGAGTATGTCTAAATAAAAGAAATGTCATTTTAAACAATGGGCCTCCGTGCCGCAGAATAGCCAAGCAAGGGTGTAACCAGCAAAAGCAAATTCCATTGCACAATATACCTAGAGTGAACGGCACAAATATTTTCTTTAAAGGGCAATGCAAAGAGCATGCATACAAACATTTCTAGTGCTACAAGGCAGAAATGTATAAACTGAAGGACAACATGATAAGTAAATATGGTGCATGTAGTTACTTTGGTCTTTATGACATTAAACCGGTGAACCTATGAAATTGGTATATACCACAGGTCTACTATCTCCTGCTTTTGAGATCTCCAGATCTCCTTTTTTGAGAAACCAATGACTGGTTGTGTACAACTATATGAAGTACCCTAGGGCCCTACATCAGCTAAGCATGTCTCCTCTAGCAGCATCCTCCCAAAAACATGTTGCATTCTTTAGCTGGTTCTTTTCAAGGAGGGAATTGCTATCATACAAGTCATGTCAAGAAAGGAACTGCTATCACCCAAACCTTGTTCCATAAGTAGGGTAAATGCCAAGACAATGGATATCAACGAAGAAAAAGTGCAAATGATACAGTTAACCACACATTTTAATACATTGTTTATATGGATAGAAAGTTATATTTTGCTGTTAATTGTTTTCAACTATTATATCCAAGGTTTTCCATGTAATGTGCCAGATAACAAATGTGCCATATTTAGGGGTCAAGCTATACCATCATAGATGGAATCTATGGAGTGAACAGGCTGGGGGCATAACTAATCGGTGTATAGAATGTGCTAGTGCTCCGATGGAAACAGACGAAGAACCCCCAAACGCTTATGCCACTGACCATCACTATATGAGCCTAACACCAGTGCAAGCATTTCTGAGAGGTGCTCCCCTAGTGACTGTTATAGCCAATGCATTCTCATGCTTTTCAAAGTTGGTGATTGACAAATAAAGGCATTCTGATCACTTTGGTTCTAAATGAGAACACCATCTAATATTGAAAACATGCTCGGCTTTGTGCTAAAAACATTTATTTGTGCAAAATTTACATTGTTACATTATGCAAACAAACATAGTCAAACATTAATCAGCACAGTTCAGTGTCTCCCCCCTGGTCTGCCTACCTTGTGTTAGCCACTCCCTCCTGACGCGTTTCGCGCTATTGGGAGCTTCATCAGAGGAGGTGTGGCTAGTGCCTAATGAGAACACCACAGCAGTCAAACGCCTGTATGTCAAACTGCCCTTAAAGGGGAACGATCGTGAAAAAGAAAATGTAATATAAGTGTCATCAAACTAAAATAACACCTTTTTCAAAATATAATCAATGAACAATTCTAAAACTTTTTCTGAAATATTCACTATTCCTCTCTCAGCATCTGTTTCTTTTCATTGTTTCTTCATGCAGGAGTTTGATTTTGAAGGACCAACATATCTTTTAGGGGAGCTCCGTTTGCCTAGATGTATTAGAGCTCACTCTTTTAAAACCACCAGACAGCATGTCTCTCTACGTGCAGAATTTGTGCAAAAGTCAGTTATTTTGTTAGATTTTGCTTGTATTGGAATCAGTTATTTGAGTGAGCTCTAATATATCTGCTAGGAAAGGGACATCCATCTGACACCCAAATCCTGCATGAAGAAGGAAGAGAACAAAGAGAGGCTGATGTGGGGGTATAGTGAATAGTAACTTGATTATTTCAGAAACAGTTTCTTATTTCAGTTTGATGACGCTTATATTACATTTTAATTTTCAAGATAAATTGCCCCAAGCTCCTCTCCATTCCGTAACAGGGCAAACTGACTCAAGTGGCAGTTTTCATGCCACACAGTAAAACTATGGCAGCTGCTTTTCCTGTGAAGCACAAGTTTTGTTTACAATACTCTGACTACATATGATACAGCACATATTATGCAGGCTCTCATTACAGTGCATTGTCTTTTATCTTTGTGGGAACGTGAGCTACAATGTTCATTCATTGGCATCAGGTTCAGTTCTACAGTCATGGTTTGATGATGGTGCCAGGGCAAGTGGGTAGATCACTGGCATGCAAATATGCAATTCTCCACAAAGGAGACCTTAAGTTGGGAACCAGTAGCCTAGGTTTCCTTTCCTTCAGCAAACTACACTGGAATGTGGTCTTTTCCCTGCCAAGCTTTAGTGGGTAATGCTATAAAAGTTACAAAAATTACACCAGGTCTAGATTCTCACAGCAAATAAATAATAAGAGGTTTGTCTTTAAACAGATGGTTAGGATATACAGAGAGGCACAAGCAGTTGTGCCAGTCATACATACCTGCTTTTTCTACTGAAAAGTTTTTTGTTTTTTTTTGGGGGGGGGTATTGGAGATAATGATATAAGCACCATTTATGTTTTTTTAATAATATAGACAATATCAGTGCAGTTCATACTTCATTTAGAAGGCAGTGTTCAAATATTTCAAAGTTAAAGGGGTTGTTCACCTTTGAGTATACTTTTAGTATGACGTAGAGAGTGATATTCTGAGACAATATGCAGTTGGATTTCATTTTCTATTATTAGTGGTTTCTGGGTTAATTTTTTTTTTTTTTAAGCAGCGGTTCTCCAGTTTGCAATTTTCAGCAATCTTGTTGTAGGGACCACATGATGCTATCAACCATGCACTGATTTAAATAAGAGACTGGAATATGATTAGGAGAGGCCTGGGTAGAAATAGGAGTAATAAACAATAGCAATAACAATAAATGTGTGGCCTTACGAGCATTTGATTTTTAGATGGGGGTAAACAACCCATATTTGAAAGATGGAAAGAATCAGAAGAAAAAGGCAAATAATTAAAAAAAATAAAAAATAAAAATAAAAAAAAAATAATGAAGACCACTTGAAAAGTTGCCTAGAATTCGAGAACATATATATATATTGCTCCAGGTGTCCGCACTCAAACCTTCATATTGCAGAGGTGCAAGATTAACATGTATAACATTAATTGAAAAAGGATCAGCACTCTCTTTCAGAATTCCAGATATGATGCCGTGTTAACAATAAATACTTTGTTCACTAGCTGAAAGAGTGCTGATCCTTTTTCAATATCTATATACATATCTATATGCGTGTGTGTGTGTGTGTGGCAAAGTGTACCCACACTCCAACTTCTTCAAATGTGTAGAAAATGTCCTGTAATACTGTGTCACAGCAGAAGAAATAGCAACATGTATTACAGTTGGTTGACTGTTTTTTTTTTTGGAGGGGGTGTAGGGTTTAGGAATGGGCCTGCTTTTATTGCCTCCTGTTCAAGCTTTATATATAGAGATGTCAGTGAGTGTGCAGATATGATAGCTCAGTAATGCTGAGGATTGCATGTTCTTACTACAGATGCCACCTTGCACACGCTATAGCCCGAGGAAGCCACAGGACTACATACCAAAGAATCCCAAGCAAGTTTTCTGAGCATGCTGGGAGTTTAGTCAATGTCCACCTCCTGTCATTGGCTTTCAGGGCAGCTATACATTTCCATGAACTGGGGCTAATTGGCTGTACACGTCGGCAGTACATGTGAATGCCTCTATACAAACCAATGCAGCAAGTGCACATCAGGCTAGCAACATGTGGATCTGACGGGTATTAAAGGGGCGATCTGTCACAAGTGTCACTCCCTGCTCTTTCTGCCAGACTTGGCCTAAACCACTGCAGCTATGGGCAAACTACAAGTCAATGACAGCTGCGGGTTTAAATCCCTATCTCTAACACTAACTATGTCCATCACTGCAGAGAAACAGAGCTGCCCTATCACCTTAGGAATCCCAAGCAACCCCCCACCCAAACACGCAGCCCCCTCACCCCACGTCCCTACACATGGCAAAGACTGTCAGCTAGAGGTATCAGGGCCGGTTACTCACAGGATTCCGGAACAGGACGTGCACACGAAGGCCCCCGTAGTCATATTGGCGTATGTCGGGCCGCGCTGATCGCAGTCGAAACATTTGCGATTATGCGGGAGGCTGGTCATCTCCCGAAGCATTTTCAAATGCTTCTCCTCCTGCTTCCGCTTCGCGCTGGCCGCCATCCTGGAGGGCAACTCACACCGGGAAACACCGGGCGGCACCAAGCAGGCACAGCCAAGGGCCAGTGACTTGTGGGAGTGGGTGGGATTAGCGTGACGTCTGACGCTTGCACGGGGCGGGGGCAGTGAGATGATAGACAGGACTGAGGCGGGCCACAAAGTTCTCAATAGAAAGTGGTGGCAGCGGGGACGCTAAGCAATTTGTGGGTGGAGCCGGCTGGAGGCTTTTAGTTTGGTAAGCTAAAGTGCCGGAAGGAGATTGGTCCGTTTCCGGATTGTAATAGACGTTGCCTAGCAACGCCTTGGCTGGGTTAGTGGGGCTGACGGGAGTCTTATGACAGGAAAAGATGTGGTGCTCGCTATAGAAAACACATATTGAGTCACCAGGGCTAATACATCGTAAATAGCGACTGTGCGTCTTGCTGCAGGGCTGGCCCATGGTTTAGTAGTGCCCTCGGCATGTCCTCCGCCTTCCAGCAGTTGCTTTTTAATAAACAGGAATAAGGGATTCAACTAACAATTGTGTATATGGTCACGTCACGCTGTTCCCTCATAACCTCTTCACCAGCTCCTCACTCCACCTTGAAAATAAATTAGAACCTGTTCAGACTGAGCTTTCATTGAAATACTATCCACTTGTTTGGTCAGGGGGGGAAATAGGGTGATTCAGTCGCAACAACGGGGTATGGGCCGGGCCGGGCCAGCGGGGCAAGCTGATAAACAGATGTCTTTGCTGAGGAACCAAGTCATTTGCGACTAAGGTTGCCTCCTGTTGGGTTTTCCATACCTCCCAACATTTTGGAAGTAAAAAGAGGGACAAAAAATGTTTTCACAGGTAGGTCAGGAATTTTTGACCACACCCTTTTTGTGGACACGCCCCCTAATTAATGTTCCTTTTACAAAATTTGTCAGGTTATGCAAGTTTGAAAATATTTCTTCTTATCTAAGCTGTTACAATTACTTATTTTCCTATCTCAAAATTGTTACAAAGTATCTTATTTGCACCTGTTAACTGTTCTGGGCTCTCTGCCAAAAGCCAATTAAGTTAGAAACTTTGTTTCTTTTTCTGGCTGTTCAGTGCAGAGAAAAGAGGGACTTTCTAGTACAAATGAGGGACTGCAGGTTTAGCTATGAAAAGAGGAACTGTCCCTCCGAAAAAAAGGACAGTTGGGAGGTATAGTTTTGACCCAAACAGTTTGGTTTTCCTAAGGCCTGTTCTGGTCTCAACTTTCTGTTTTCAGCCTTGTGAAACCTGGACAATAATCTGGTCAATGAATGAAAGACATTTAAATAGTCTTACTCACGTCAACGTGGTAGAAACAACAAAGCAAATCCAACAGAAATAAGAAATGTTATTTTCTAAATTGGCATTTCTGTATTTCAGCAATGTATTTCAGACAAATGAAAATCTTCATAGTCAAAGCTTTCTGGTTAACTGAGATCTGTATAATATAATAGAGTAGTAGAGTGATAAAATAATTATCTCATACCTGTAATTTAAGGAATGGGTTTACGAATCTGGCAGGATATAGCTAGAAATTGGGTTGCCACCTGTGTGGTTTTGAACTGGATATCTCAATTTTCAGTTCAGAATTTCCTGTCTAGTGTAAAATATTGAAAAAAATCAAAAGAAGTCCAGTCAGCTGCACACAAGTGATGCAATAACCCCAACATGCATCATAACTCCATCAACATCTTTGGGCCACCCCAAAATCAAGATCCCACTCCCAATTCTTTCTGCCCTGCCCCCTTTGTTCAGGTTTAGTCACCAAAAAAGCCAGCAACCTTATTTGCAACTGTTTAAAAAATAACAACCAGGAGTTAAGCAAATGCTGCTTTCAGTAGCAATTGTTTATACAATTAATTTAAAAGCACCAGGTAGTGCCGGACCTGAGGCGACCCAGCAGGCCCCCATGCTCCCACACTCTGCACGCCGCCAATTGCACACATGTGCCAGAGAAGAGAGAGGCAAGACTAGAGCTAGGACTAGACTAGGAGGGAGGCAGACAGGAAAGCACCTGGAGGGGAGAGCAACAAACGTGGACTAGGGGTAGGCAAAAATCAGGTTCCTGCCCTGCACCCATTTTCCATTGCACCCTAGGCAGGTGCCCCTTCTACCCTACCCTAGTTCTGGCCCTGATAAATGTGTATTGGAACATTGCTTAGAATTATGTTTTGTTTTATCAGACACATTTTTTTTTGGGGTTGACTTGCCCTTTCAGATTTAGACTTTTCAGTCTGACATAAAAGGGCTAATTTACAATGTCCCGCACAGTGTACAAACAGGGCATTGTGCAAATACCTGTTTTGGAATACACAGACCTGCAGCTCTTTTCCCTAATACACGATGACTACAATTAGTCAGCAATGTATCAGTGAGAAGCCGGTGGGAGAGGATTGTAGACTTTCCCTCTACCGCCCTTTACATTGCTTGTCATTGAGCGGTGCAAGGTACAGAGGAGCAGGAGTGGCCTCGTAACGCTGCTCTCTTCACTGAACACTGGATTTTTAAATTTATTCTCAATGCAGAGAGCAGCAGACTGGAGGGTGCAAGAGCACATGGGTGTCCACAGAAGGGGTTGTTTGCCCCACCCTGACTTCTTCAGCTGTTCCAAGAAATTGTTTGCAAATTTAATTTGCAACACCACAAAATGTTGTTTATATTTCCCACCCCAAAGCAAGCTTTAATTAGGTCATCTACTGCATTGACATGAATCGTTTCATCTTCAGTGGGATGTTACCCTATATGATATTAGCTTACTTGC
>CM044439.1:142397038-142413336 GCA_024363595.1 Xenopus borealis
AGTGTCACAGACTATAGGGTCAGTGCTGGAGAGACTGCTGGAGTCTAGCTGTATGCGCAACAGATACACATATGGTGCGGCACTGATGTTCTCTATTACACAACACACGTACAAGTGCCTGTATGCAACCAGTAGGAATGAGGCCCAGTGCAGTGGCCCCTGCTGAAAACCCGCTACATACAGCTCAGCATAAGCCAGCGTCTGAAAACAAGCTCTGCTGCTCCATACAGGTCTCACATGTCGGTATTCTCTGCTCCACACCCTTACAGCGCGACTTACCTGCAGCCTTTCGCTCGCCGGCTGCCACATCTCCCTCAAGGGTCTCCACAGACTACCCGGCGCTGCGTAGCAAAGGGCCAAAAGATCCCGCGCTCGAAATAAGCCTAGTTGCTCACCGCCCCGTTATCCTCCTTATCCCAGGCTCCTCTCAGCTCCCAGACACAGTGGGCGTGGTCTATCAGATTGGCAGCCGTATTCCCCTACAGAGAAATAGGAGGAGCTTTCTCTAGAGGCCCGCCCGACAATCCCAAGTACCCAATAGGTTTTCCTATGTATAAAAAAGTGCCAGCTACTCAGTAGGGGGAGCCAATAATAACCCCGCCTTTCGCAGCGCGCCAGCAGGGACAGAGGCGGTCCTGCAGTTGTCGCGATAGTGCTGAACTCTGGTGTGACAGGTAGGCTTGGGTATTTACAACAAGCTCGTCTACTCTTTTGGGAATTTTTACCCCCGAGCTATTCAGTGTATCATGCCAATGTTAAATAATGTCACAGTTTTGGTGAGGTCACCCTGCTCTTTGCGTTATTCCATTGCCATAGTAACATAGTAAGTTAGCTTGGAAACAGACACACGTCCATCAAATTCAACCTTAAGTCAATATATAACCTGCATAACTGCTAGCTGATCCAGAGGAAGGCAAAAACATTTATTTGAAGCCTCTCCAATTTGCCTCAGAGGGGGAAAAATTCCTTCCTGACTCCAAAATGGCAATGGGACTAGTCCCTGGATCAACTTGTATAATGAGCTATCTCCCATAACCTGTAATCCCTCACTTGCTAAAAAGTCATCCAACCCCATTTTAAAGGAGAACCAAAGCCATACATAAAAAAGAAGAATAGCGAAGCGTTGAAGATGGCACCTGTGAGCTCTGCTTTGCATATGTCTGGCCACTATTTCTAGAGTGGACAGACTTCAGAGGTAAGACTGTGCAAGGGGAAGGCATGGAGGGGTGCCAGTGGGGACTTTCACCGAAAGGTTGGTTTAGTTCTCCTTTAAGCGCCTCCAGTGTGAACAAACCCAAAAGGGGGCAACAGAGGACGTCGGGCTCTGGGGGCCCTCAGGGCAAATCTGGCCCTTGCTCTGTAAAGTGGAGGAATGATCCCCCCTCCTACAGCTCAAAGACCTTATTTGCCCTTGATGCTGCTGATTGACATTGCTTGCTACAGCAAAGTCTATCATCTACATTCTACAAGGACTCCAAGGTCCTTTTCCATAATGGATTTGCCTAGTGCAGTCCCATTAAGGGTAAAAGTGGCTTGTATATTTTTACATCCCAGGTGCATGACTTTACATTTATCAACATTGAATCTCATTTGCCACTTAGCTGCCCAGATTGCCAGTATGTCAAGATCTTGTTGCAAGGATGCCACATCCTGGATGGTATTAATTTGTCTGGATAGTTTTGTGTCATCTGCAAACACTGATACATTACTTACAATGCCCTCCCCTTAGTCAATAATGAACAGGATTGGAGAACATAGAATAGTAAGCGGACAGGCAAAAAGGTCAGATTGGAGAGTTCAGAATAGTCAGGCAGGCTAGGGTCAGGATACAGAGTTCAGAATGGTCAGGTAAGCAAGCAAGGGTAAATAACCAGGTGATCAATCAATTCAAAGAATAAGCACCCAGAAATAACTAAATAGAACCTACAGTAAAGGTGGCCATAGACAGGGAGATCCGCACGTTGGGCGACCACCATGGAGAGCCACTGGACCACCAGGGTAATCTTTATTCGTTACACAGTTGTAGGAACTTCATCTAACTATGTTTAGTTGATCCTCCTGCACAGGGGTCAGCAGCTTTCAACAGTTTTGCTCTGGGAGTTTGTGCGCTGCTGTACACAGACACAGAAGGGGAACTATTTTACCAGGGCGTGGAATCTGCTCAGTGCGCTGCGCTCTGAAAATACTAGATGGTTCCGATTCCTTAGGAACAGGTGAGCAGATTTCACCAGTTTTGCTCTGGGAGTATGTGCGAGAGCTGTCCCGTCACGTAGAGAGATACAGTGGAATCAGAGGTAGGAGTATGTGTGAGAGCGTATGTAGCCTGTTCCTAAGTAATCATTACTTCTATATTAAGCCACATAGGGTGGTACTTGGTGCTTTTACATTTACTACTTAAGGGAATAAATTGAGAACAGTAACAATTTAATGTAATTTTAAATGGCAACCATTGCTGGTCTGTGTTCTTAGCAGAAAACATAATGCCCCAATCTATGCCCTGAAAGGCAGCCCTTACGACACCAAAATGTGATTTTCTGTTTTTTGTTGTACCAGTGTATATTTGTATTTTGCACCAGACAGTAAATTATATAACATTAAAGTCTTTATTGCCCAGGAGTTCAATTACTTGCACATTTGCTATACATTCTGCGTCATTAGAGATCACTAGATCCAGTAGAGCATTTTTTCTAGTTGGCTTTCAACAACCAGTGCCATAAAATTGTCATTATAAACGTGTTCCCATTAACTGTCATTGCTCCAGTCATTCTTACTTCCCCAAATTAGCAGCCTTTTCTTTTTGTATCTGGAGCTTAGCCTCCTCCCCTTCACGTAGGGGGTCTATAACATATTCCTACAATTAATTTGCTGAGCTCTTTACAATCCGTTAAGAGCTCTACCCATAAGACTTCTGTTCCCTCAGTTTCTAATATCACCTCCTCCTTTATATTAGTTTTAATCCTGCTTAACAAACAGACATACCCTCCTCCTTTTCTGTTGTCTCTGTCCCTTCGAAAAAATGTATAGTGACTCATTCAGCCATGTTTCGGAAACACCAATCCTATATCTGTTGGTAGGAAATAAAAGGTGCACAGATTCTTACAGGCCTACACACCTTTTTCAGCCAATCAACAGAAAGGGTCTACAGTAGTGATGTGCTGTTTCGGGTCAGCTACCAATAAAAAAGCTTCAAGTCACAACATTACACAGCCACCTTCCCGGCCTCTTCATATATAGACTTGTGCCTAACAGCCCCTTTTGTGACATCAGCATGGGGTGGGTGCTGGTCTATAAATAGAAGGGACAGACCAGCCAGGCCAGGTTAGCAGGATGTGGGTCTGGGTTAGGTGTGGGTCGAGGAAAACTTGATCCCCTCATCACTAATCTACAGCTCACCTGGTTAAAAGCAGACATCTGATTGGTTTTTAGGGGTGACGACTGTGAAACTGCCTAGTTTATGATAGTAAACAACTAGTAAAGTGAGAGATCCAGTCTGTGGACCTCAGCAGCCTTCTCTCTCAGTAGGACTCTTAACTTCCTAATACACACAATTTCTGTCTGCTGGAAAAACCGTAATCAGCTTCAGTATTTGTATAAATGCTTTTATCATTATGGGTGGGCTCTACCCCTTAAAGGAGAATTCAACCCCTACATGAAAAAATCCCCCCCCTCCCCTGTGTAGGCCCTCCTCCCCCCAGGGCAAATGCCCCTAACTTGTTACTTACCCTTCCTTCCAGGTTCTGTCCAGCGGAGTTCACAGGTGTCCTCTTCTCCCGATCGCTCTTCTTCTGGATTGACCGGCGTTTTCTGGCGCATGCACAGTACGAGGGATCTGCTGGTGTGCATCTACTGTGAAAGTCACTAAGTACTCCCTCTTACTGCACATGGCCAGAAAACGCTGGTCAATCCAGGAAAAAGAGTGATCAGGAGATGATGGCGCCTGTGAACTCTGCTGGACAGGACCTGGAAGGAGGGGTAACAAGTTAGGGGCATTTGCATGGGGGGGGGGCCTACAAAGTGGAGGAGGTTGAATTCTCCTTTAATACTACCAGTTATTAAATGAATCCCTGCCTATAGTCACCTGTTAAAGTGTACCAAACAGTTGTAAACATCTCTGAGCTGGGCATTGTGATTGGCTAAACAATTCCCATCTGATGTATTTTTATGTGCTCTTCAAACTAGGTGGCAGTGTATATGTAAAAATATAATATGAGAGGTCAATCCTTTTTTGTTATATTATTGTAATGTTGCTGTTTTTAAAATGTAAAGTGCTGTGTAACTTGCTGGCGCTACATACATAGATGATGAGTTATAGGAATGATATTTTTTCCATAAATGTTTGCAACTGTAGTTACTGAAAGATCCACTAAGCTATACTCAAGCCCCCTCCCATCTACCATCCCTACTAAATGTTTTTACAGTAGAACCCCCATTTTATGTTTTTCAGGGGACCAGAAAAAAATGGTGTATAATCCAGGAAAATGTAAAATCATAGAAATGTATTATGCATAATATATAGGTGGGGCCACAAACCAACACTGTAAAATGTGGGAAAACTTAAAATCAGGGGATGTAAAACAGGGTTCTACTATATTTCAAAGTATCTGCTCTTGATGACGGGCTATAGCTGCAACAGCCAGACCTTGGCCAGACATGAAAAGTGTCTGAAGTTTTTCCCACCTTTCACCTTTTCAGATCTTAATAAAGTAATTTTAAATTTTAAGAGTAATTCCTAATCCTTTTCTTACTTCAGATGATGGTGATGATGTGGGTGCATGCCATTTTCTTATTGCCCTAAAAAAAAAGTTACCACCATAATTCTACATATACAGTAGGTACAGTATGTATAAAATAGGTGAGGTATTCACATCCATGGGCCAACAGCAATAATACAATTGTGCTAGTCCACTATCATGCTTTGAAGCGCCCAGAGTAGCGAGCAGTAATCCCTGCTTGCTCATGTTGTCTTACCTGGTTCCTACTTCTTCTGGGCTTCCTCAGTCATGAGGTCTGCTCCTCCATTATTACACTACTAATAGAATGATATGGGTCTATAGAGAGGATAGTATGAAAAAGGAAGTGAAGCTTCCCCAGCACGTTTTTCCTTTTGGCACCTCTGTCTTTAGGCACATTCTACCCCTGCAGTAACTTGATTAAAGTCTGTAGCACAACATGCATGTAGGCTACGGGATAGTGATAAATGTCCACCGGCCGTGCTTCTGTTTTACCTCACTCTTTATGCACCCTTGCTACCTTCACTGGCCTCAAATAGCCCTGACCCGTCCGCTATACTCCTGATTCCTTTATGTGTTTGACTTCTGACTTTTTATCAGGCTTCTAACTTTAGCTGACTGCTAAAACTATGACTTCACTCTCACTCAAGAATCCATTCAGTCATCTCTGATTAAGAAAAGTCTGCCTGCACCTTTATCTCAACCTTCTCTGTTGGAATTCTGGCTAACTTGTGATGCCTGTCTTTGCCTTCAGCTTCAGTTTAATGTCTATATTCATGACCGTGACAAGGGCATAATAACCAAAAGAGACATCTTCCTTGATCAGTGTGTTCTGGAAGAGACACAACCCTCTTAAACAAAGAATATTACAATTGAATCCTTGCCCAGTAACCTAAAGTATTCTCCTCTACTATTCATAGCTGTTTACAAGATGCTGGAATATTATTGATAGTATTTGCTTCCATTCAGTCAAAATAGCGATAGTGATGTTGGGTGCTGATTTTGAGATTCAGGATATCACAGTTTGTGTTCCAAATGATCTCTCTGGTTTCTAGTTGGTTTGAGATCGGGGCTCTGTGTATTACTGATAACCTATTCAATTATTATTATTTACCCCGTTGTGTAGAAAGTAGGAAGCATAGTATTTTCAAGAATGTCACTGAACGCGGCAGCCCTAAGGTTTGCTTTAAAAGGAACCGGGGGTCCTAACCCAAACCATGGAAAGCATCCCCAGCCATTAAACCTCCTCTATCAAACTTTACCATCAGCATTATGGATTCATGTGGAGTTCTCATGGTATCTGCCAAACCCGGGCTTCTCTGTCTGACTGCCAGATGGTAAAATGTAATTTATCACTCTGGAGAATGTGTTTTCACTGCTCCAGAGTTCAATGGCATTGACCTTTATACCACTCCAACAGATGATGTTAGCCTCTGATTACTTTTTAAAACCTACCATCCATTAGCTATATAGTGATTTCATTGTTTCTAGAGTTTGGAACTAAGCAGTGATCTGTTTGTAAACTTTTTAGAGGGCTGATTTATTCATAATCAAAATAAGGAATTGAGTACAATATATGAAGCATACGAAAAAACACAATCATGTGTTTTTTTATCACGTCTGCATTTTTAAAAATAAATAGCGTGCAATTTTTTTCTGTGATCATTTCCCAGTCTACATGATTTCAGTTGTAGATGACTGTACTGATTGCTGTCTTTGCTCAGAACTTGCACCCTATTTATTGTTATTTATATAGCGCCATTGCTTCCTGTAGAATTTTACAGAGTACAAGTACAAGACCAAACTGTTTACATATACAGACAAGCCATAACAGCAACATTAATTCAAAGTTACAAATGGATATTGTTAGAAGACAATAGGAGGAAGGCCCTGCTTGCAAGAGCTTATTTCAAGACTAGGATGCAACTGGTACCCTTTCAGTCCTGTGTACAAGTAAAGCATTAATCCATATATTTTTATTGAGGCAAAATATTGTAAATTAGCATTACTTAGGTATATACTAATGATGCATGGGTAACTCAGGAGGAAATTCAAAAGAGACTAGAATATGTGACAATAACAAAGGCCTGGTGTTACGATTACGCCCTGGTGGTCTAGTGGTGCTCCCTCTTCTTAAGTATAGCGCGTGTTGACGCCAGCGCGCAACGGCGCAAAGTTTAAATGTATTTAAAGGGGCATTGGGTTTTTTATAGTTGCTCGTGATAGGATTTGCTCATGGTGCCTTAAACCTGTGCCTTTTAGCTTCTGATCTGATCTGCTTTGTGTTTGACCCTGTCTGGCTTTTCAATTACCCTGTTCTCTGCATCCTGACTCGTGCCTGTTTTTTGACTACCGATTCTGCCGTATCCTTTATGATTGATCACCCGGTTTTGACCCATTGCCTGCCTGACGACTCCTAGCTATCTGCCTGCCTCAACCCGGCCTGTTTAACCACGAACCTGCCTACTCCTGTCTGTACCGTGACCATCGGCCTTAAAGACTTTATATACAGTCGTGCCCCATCGCTAGCCAGAACTCCCGCCCTGCACCTCTCCTCCAGGTGGCATCTGAGTAGCTGAGGGCTCCTCCCGAAACCAAAGGCGGTCACACTACTGGTGAAGCACGAGCCTAGACCCGGGTGCTTAGCGTTTGTTCTGGTATTGGGTGCCGACCGTGACACCTGGAACCAGATGGTATTTATCCAGTGGTACCAAAAGAGCTTAGCTCTGTGATTGCCAAACGTCTTTACTTAACCTTTCAGTATTCTTTGAGGTCTGGAAATACGCCAAGAGATTGGCCCATTGCTTATATGGTGCCACTATTCAAAAATGGGAAATCACAATAGTGTAGGTTTGTGCCACCATGGTTTTATGTGCAATAGATCTTGCCAGACTAATCGAATTGCCTTCTATGTTGAGGTGAGCAGAAACCTGGAAATGGCCATGGATGTGATTTTCATTTAAAGGAAAACTATACCCCCGGAACAATGTAGGTCTCTATAAAAATATATTGCAGAAAACAACTCATATGTAAACGCTTGCTTGATGTAAATATCCCATTTTAATAATAATATACCTTTTTAGTAGCATGTGCCATTGGGTAATCATAAATAGAAAACTGCCATTTTAAAAAATAAGGACAGCCTCCTAGGATCCAACGGTGCACACAAACATACCAAACAAACTATAAAGTTAGGTCACACAAGCCAATGAACAGACAGAGATGTGTCTTTTGCTTCCACACTTCTTCCTGTTACAGTTAGAGTTGAAATATAGGTGATCTCTGAGGCAGCACATAGACCATCATGAAATGGTGGCCCAAGGCAAGAGCTGTTAAAGGGCAATATTTACTTAAATATATATATCAGATTGGTAAGATTCTTTAATATGTCATTTTATTTGTTGCTCAAGCATTAATTTTCGGGGTATAGTTTTCCTTTAAGAGTTTTATACAGTGCCAAAGAGAGGTTTACTGATTAAATTAATGAATATTGGCCTGGGACATGATATTTGTAGTTGGATAGACAACTAGCTTATGGATAGATTACAAAGCATTGTAGTAGATTGAAGATTTTCTTATTGAACCAGTGTTGACCCTTTAAATTTTATCGTGTTATATGACCTTGAGATGAGCATTGTAAGTACTGTCTATTTTTTGCTGATGCTGCTAATATACAATTTTGCTGCCACTTTGCAAAGTCGTTTTACTAAATAGATGAAAAGGGCAGCAAAGTGAGATTCAATGTTAATAATTACAAGGTTATGCACTTCGTTAGAAATAAAATAAATGAAAAATATATATTAAATGGTAGTGTGCTAGGTGCCTTCTTAATTGTGAAGGAGTTGGGGATTTTGTGGATAATAAGCTGTATAACTGTAGGCAGTGGCATTTATAAATAAATAAAGTACTGTCTTGCCATAAAAGGTAATTAACTCAAGGGATGAAAACATAATTTGAGTATGTAGTACAAAACATTAATAAGCTGGAGAGAGTGCAGAGACGTGCAAGTAAACTGGTAAAAGGAATAACAACAGCTACTAAAGGTGGTTTGATAACATTTATTTAGAATATCTGGAGGATCCAAGAAAAGAGCTGAAAAAAGACCAAGTAATCAAATGCCTACTGAATATAAATAAGTATACTGGACAATGCAATGCACAAGCTAATGAGCAGAAAAGTCCAAGACAAAATCTGCGTTATTTTAAATAAGGCGTCTTGCTTAATCACAACTTAGAAAAAATCGTTGCTGTTTTAAAGACACACACAAAAGAAAATCTCATTCAATTCCTAATTTGCTTTCTATCATTTATACGAGAGCTGGTTGTAGCAACACAACAGGAGGATGAACAGGTACATCGATTCAAGAGCGGATTCTAGAAAACATTACAGAATTATTGTTTGCAAACCATGCAGAGATGAAAGCTAAACAAAAAAATCTAGTAAATTGTGGTTAGAAAGAATTTACCACTCAGTTTTGTATTTTTTTTCTTCACAACACAACATTGTAGACTCCTACTATGCCTATCGACAGATAAAGTATGTATTGTATACACCCCTACATCTACACATAAAGCCTGCATACGGTTCTGGCTGTAACAATGCTAAGATATCAGAATTTCGCTAAGAAATCTGTTATTTCTTCCCAACTAATTTAACCCTTTCACTGTCGGGGGACCTGGAGACCATTTATGGCAGTGAATAGGTTATTTTTTAGTTGAGACACCATGCCTTGAAGGATTTCTAGAAGTGGTAAATTGCTCAGTAAAGAAAGAAGTCTCAGAATTTTTTTTTCCTTAAAAACAGTTAGTCATTTTAGTAATTTATCCTTCTGAATGAAGATCATCCCCCCTAGACTCCTGGATCTAAATATGGGATGAGGGGAGAGATTACAAATCCTTTGTCTTGATCAGTGTAACAAGAGGCTTATCATCAGGACTGTAGTCCTCGTAAGACACAGGGGTTGCATCGTACATTGCAGGTCGGGACTTCTTGCCAAACCTGGGATAGGTAAGAATGACAAAGTTAGATATTTGGGATAAACAAAAAACACTGAAATTATGTTCCTTTAAAGAGATAACATGTTAATAAGGATAATGCTCTTGTTGTCTTTTAGTTATGTTGTCATGCTATTAGTACTCACTACTTAATATTTATCCTTACTATTATTACTAATTATTAAATATAATAAAGTTTTCTTCTGGTCAGGGAAACTGCACCAATGAGGGAGATTAAAAACTTGGGGGCAGCACCAAGCAGGTTACCAGTGGAGGCAAAAAGCATTCCCCACACAAGCGATACAGCCCCCCAAACCCCCAGGAAAGGTAAGCAGGCCGGGGGGGGGGCGGTATTGCTTGAGTCACCTCAGACGGCTCCTTCCTCATCAGAAAATCCCCTGTTTCTGGTCCCCTACAAAAATAATATGGGTGTTCTATAGTATAGTAACACTTTTCGTTGGCGGGGCAGGGTACAAAGTGCAAAAAACTGATGCAAGCAGCCATATTCACACTTGCACATTGACTCATGGTGAGCTGCTAAATGGAGTGCAAGACCTGCACCTTCCACAGGAACACATTGCTTCCTACATTTAGCAGTGCTGTATTCATGAGGGGTGGGCTGAGAGAGAAGCTAATAGGGACCTCATACCTGGGCCCCTTTACGCCCCCTAAAGCTGGCCATGTTAGATCATTCAGACAGTTGGCAGCTTATTTCCCCGTGTATGTGCCCTCATTGACTGCTTCCCCAACATACATCTGGATGAAAAAAAGCTAGATATCTATTGGGCAGGGCACCTTTGCCAGTCCTGTATAAGTACCTTTTGTAATCTGATCATGGTCCCTGGGTCCAAATGATTGATTTGCCCCAAATCGATCCAGCATGTAGGTGGCCAAATTGGTCAAACATCTATTCATTTTGCGACCCAGCCAGATGAATAGATCTTAATGAGTATGAACATTTTAACTTGCACATCATTCAGATGAGAACGTTAGAGTGTCTGTGGACGCATAGGTGTTCGGTCCTTACCACCTGCTTTATGGCAGACTTTATGCGCAGAGCTGCCTTGACCTTTGCAGTGCTTTGTTCTATACCTTGTGAGGTGCAGCAATGCCCCAGAATCAAGTGCTGGATGAATGAGAACCACTGGGACATTGGTAACTAACCCCTCTAATATGCTGCTTTTTTTTTTAAATGATGTACTGTATATTTCCTGATAAAATAGTTCTCTATGTGATTCTGAAGACTGATAGGCATCAGTTTACTAGACCTGGTACAAATGTTGCAACTTTCATTACAATGTCCAAAGCCACAAGTAGTTGCTGGTTCTGACTCACCTTGCATGTCTAATTGATGCTATTGCACTGCTGAATTCGCTGTCAATGCTTCTACAGTTGTAGAACTCCTGATATGCTGGTCTGGAGGATCCCTGGTACTCGATGCGACTGATTCTGCAGATCCCCACGATGAGAATAATCAACATGAGCACAAAGGCCACACAGAGTGCTCCAATGATTATATAGAGCGAGTGACGAGGCATATTGGTTAAACTTTCTGCCATGTGTCCAGCTTTCCACTGCAGATCTGCACAAAATAGAAGAGACAACTGTACAGACAACTGTTTCTCTACTTTAACCTCTTTTCATGAAACCAGAGCTGACTTTGTGATATAATACATCCTCCAAACTATCGTGAAAATAGATTAAATCTGCTCTGTAAATTGCTTTTTTTCTCTTTAGAGATAAACTTCAGTCACACTTTACTGCTGTACTGCAAGTTGGAGTGATCTCACCCCTTCCCTTTTTTCCCAGCAGCCTAACAACAGAACAATGGGAATGTGACCAGAAAGCAGCTCCCTAACGCAAGATAACAGCTGCCTGGTACTGTAGATCAGCACGCAGTAGAAAAATCCAGGTCCCACTGTGTCACATTCAGTTACATTGAGTAGGAGAAACAACAGCCTGCCAGAAAGAAGTTCCATCCTAAAGTGCTGGCTCTTTTTCAAAGCACATGATCAGGCAAAATTACCTGAGATGCACCTGCACACCAATATTAAAACTTACACTTGCTGGTTCAGGAATGAAACTTTATATTATAGAGTGAATTAGTTGCAGTGTAATTTAGAAATAAAAAATACATCATAAAATCATGATAAGAATCCCTTTAATTTTTTTTTCTGCCTAGTGAATTCTCTCAATGTGAACATGAATTTCCTATCAATATACTGAAAAAGAGTATTTTTCTAATTATAACGTTACTAAGAATAGGGCATTCTATAACATGCTAGGTGAAGCATTGCTTTTAAAGGAATCCCTACAGAAAATGGTAACCAGTGCATAAAGAATTCTGTACTTACGAATTTCACAGGTGGCCCCAACCCAGCCATGAGGACAGTGACAGGTGTAACCATTGACCTGGTCTACGCAGGTGCTGGCATGGTGGCATGGGTTGCTGTCACACTCATTAACGTCCGTTTCACACTCCTCACCTGCGTGAAAACATTGTGCAAGATTAAACCACCCCCCGTAATAGCAGTAAGGTACATGCGAAAATGAGTTGTCGTCATTGGCACAAGTTACTAGGCTGTAGAGAGAGCTACACAGAGATTACTCATTGTTTTATGCAGACCCTTTCCTATTCATATTCCAGTCTTATTCAAATCAATGCATGGTTGCTTGGGTCATTTGGAACCTAGCAACCAGATTGCTGGAATTGCAAGCTGCTGAATAAAAAGCGAAATAAAAAAAACATTTAATAAAAAAAATGAAAACCAATTGGAAATTTTCTCAAAATATCACTTGTTACATCATACTAAGGCGGTTATTTACAAAACCTGGAATTTATCTGCTCTGCCTTTTTTGTGGCAAAAAAATATTTTTATCAAACCTTTGTTCGAGATTTATTATAATGCAATATATATTCATTATTTATTATGCTGCAAAAAACCCAAATCCTAAATCTGCCATCTCAGACCTGTCACGGTCATATATGAGTCAATGAGAAATGTCCCTCTCCCAATTGGGCTGGGTTGATACTGATAATCCGATAAATTAGGGGTTATAGGGCAAAAAAACAGTGATTCGGGAGAAAAGTCAGAAAAAAAATAACACAATTTAGGTTTTCATCCGATTTTATTGAGTTTTTTACAGATCCCATTAAATCGAGTTATTTTATTTATAATAAGGCGAAATCGGGGATGGGAGTTTGGTCAAGCTTTTTTATTGAAACAATGAGATAAATTTGGATTTTAGTAAATAACCCCCTAAGAGTTAGTTTAAAGGAGAACAAGCCCTTTAATCATTATACTGATTACTTAGTTCTTTTCTTTATAAATTTTCCCATGCAACTCATGGAGGAACATACTTTTTTTTAAAGTTAACATGAATTGTTACTAGAGAAATAATTATTTCCATTATAAATAGTCACCTATAAACCCAGGAGCACAGACACAAGTGGCGTTCATTCCTTCACTGTCACATGTTCCTCCATTCTGGCAACTGACATTGATACACGGGTCCTTGTAAAGCTCACAGTGAAGCCCTGGAAACAGAAATAACCCATATTTCTTAATATAGAAATGATGCTGATTTTATGATTTATGTTGAGAACTCAATAACTGGCTTATATTTTAAATATCCACAGCAAAACCAAGGTGGACCGGACATAGCAACAGTGCCGGGGAATTAGACAATATTACCTGTCTGTCTGCTTATCCATCTTTGCACATGGATGCTTTAGAAATATGCTACTTTTGTGGTCTCCAGAGGACAAAACTGAAATTGATCGAGATCTAACTAGAATAGTTAGGTGTTTTAGTAAAGCCCAAAATAATGTTGGATTGGGGCATCATGATCCAGTATTGTGAACAACAAGAATAAAGAAAGTCAGCTTACAGCAGGGGGTTTTAGAAAAGGGCCAGACGAAAATAAAAAATGTGGTGGTACCAAGGTTCTGTAGGGACATTTTCATCGATGCAGTACAACAGGCAACTATTAAAAGCACATTCCCATAGAGGTGTATATTGCAGTGTCAACTAACTTCTGACATGAAACGTCCCCTTTAAAAAGAGTAAATCAATGGCAAAATGGGGTTTTGGAGTCCAAAAGAAAACCGTGTCCCAAGTTTCATGTTTGTAAATCTAAATGTTCAGCTTGAAAATTATTGTATTGTAGCAGACATCACATAGGTACAAAAGCATGTTCCCTCTGTGCCAGCATTTGTATTAATATTATTATATGGCCCAGCTATGTTTGCTGGCTCCCGGCCTGGCTCCCTGTTTTAATTCTGAATTCATTTGCATAATGCAACAACGGTAAATAAGCATCAAACACAGACTGCCGCAGATACTGCTCATTAATCTGTCACCTCTCTCACAGCAAAGACATATCTTCCTTTCTTTAGAAGCCAATTTACTACACAAGAGGATTTATCTACAGGACACTTAAAAGTAATATGAGACCTAAAGTGCCTAGGTTTTCTCTTGCAATGGTGATCTTGGAGCACTGTTGCGAGAGAAACAAAGCAGTGCAACCACTTAAAGTTCCCCCCCAATGGATTCCTTCAGTGAGCTTCAATCGACTGGCCAAGTATTCCCTTCTGTATGCTGCCTGCGAGTTAACTCATCACTGCAGAAAGTACCAGAGTAGGACACTTTGAGTGACAAGTACATTAAGGAATGCATTCAATTGTGTAGAAGAACAAGCAAACAAGTCTTGGGATAATGTAGCCACAAATCCAAAAGTGTTGCTATCTGTGTAAATCAGTGATGCCCAATAGGAGGCTGATCCTTGGTTATATCAAGCTCTTGGAAGATCTGTGATAGTCATATGCTGTGACACATTTTCTAAATCTAAATCTAGTTTTTGCCATGCCTGTGGCAGTTCTTCTAAAGTCTAATCCATGATTCCCAAAAGAAACTCCTTTTAGCAAGTGCCATGCTAGTGAAAAGTTGCTTATATATGATTAAGAATTTGGGGATCACCTGCAATAGGACCTAACTGTGAAGGCCGCACTCTGGTGTAAGAAATGTGCCAGAGCCGAAGATGAAAATTTCCCCTAGCAAGGGTATAATGGCTCACCATGGGATTTTTCAGAGCTTGAAAGATGTTCCTCTTACACAATGTGATCATTCTTCATGAAAACATTGTTCCCCTTGTGCTTACAGTGGACACATTTAGGTAAGGGAGGCCAAAACAACTAATATGCATTTGGCCACTCTAAAGCAGATGCTTAGTGTGCAATAATACCTGCCCAGAAAGATCTAGCACAGCAGATCCACAATTCACCAGTTGCCATTAGTGCATCAGTTATCCCCAGGAAATAGAGCTACCATTCCAAATTGCTTGGAAGCAGAACAGGTTTAATGACCTTGCTTGCCTACACACTACTGCTCACTTTACCTTCATATTCTGCCGGACATACACACTGGTACCCATTTACCAGGTCTTTGCATGCTGCACCATTCTGACAGGGGTTAGACAGGCATTCATTGTATTCTTCTTCACAGTAAAGTCCATGGTAGCCTGCAGTATAAGGAAGAAGAGAACAATTTCATATGAGTAAAAGAAGCAGAAGCTGAAAACGGAAGTGTTTTACTATTAAACTATGTTATATCAGACATTTGAGATGTGACAAGTAATATTTCTCAGTCACCTCCATCACCTTTAATTTTCCACTTATTTACATGATACGCAACGTATTACTACTAAAGTATGAACACAAACCTATATAGGCAATGTGAAGATTACAGGTTGTTATACATTCTACCTCTTGGTTTGAACTCCATGCATTAACACCTTACTGCCATTGCATTGTCAGTATAATTTCATTTTAGCAGGAATATGTCATTGTTTCACTAGGTGGCGCAAGTCTAGTTTTGCAGTCTGGGAAAACGGCATTTAGGAATCATATATCCAAGTCTATAGCTGAAGTCTTTGTCATCGCAAAGAGAGAAGTACTGTTACATTCAGCAGTTCAAAGAATATAATCTGCTTTCAGCTTTTAGTATCCCGCTGCTCTTATGGGCACCCACACAGCAAAATACTTGATTTCAACATTTTAGCACTCAGCCTGCCCAAATGCTCATTCCCTAAAGAAACCTCAGGGGGCTGCTGTGCAGAACCCACTTGCTTAATATTCTTCTCATGGGCAAATCTCTCAGCCAGGCACAAAGGCTCAGATCCAGCACCGGGGCAAATAGTGAGAACATGTACACCAATGGTTTATTAACTCTTCCAGTAGTCAGGAACTCTAACATTTCACAAGTATCCATGGATTATCTGCGTCACACTGGTTACAAATCCCCTTTGCTTTTCCCTGTGTGAATCAAAGGGGTTCTGACATTTCTAAATTAATATGCTAATTTGTGCAAAAGATGGAACGGAAAGCGTAAAGTGGTGCGGTTTTGGTCCACACAAAGCTTCTCTGTCTGCATGCTGATATACTTGACATACAGGTCCTTGATGTCGCCCTTATTGAATCAAATCACGCTGGGAATTATATTTCAGCAGCAGCTGAAGAAGGAGAAGATCCTCTTCACTCATTGATATTTATTGGATTAAAACATTTAACATAACA
>CM044439.1:142413481-142432816 GCA_024363595.1 Xenopus borealis
AGATAAAGAAAAATTGTTAAGGGGGGGAACTGCGTTATAAAACAATCATCATTTTAAAGGTACAGAGATTGAATATATCTACTCAACTCAACAAAGGAAGCAATCACTGGTTAATATTAAATACATGCAAGCCTCAGGAAATCCCATTTCAGAGGTAACCCCCTCTCCCTTTACATAACAACAGGAGTAAATAAAATGGCCCTTGGCCGTAACATCGGAACAAGGCCCTCATGTATACAGCATATATTTTTTATTTATATCCATAATATGTCTATATACACACTACATATCAGAGATCAAACCTCTGAAATAAAGATATTTTATACAGTCACAAAATAAAGTGGTAGGGATAGACTTGTCTTTATATGTGAGTTTTATGTTGATATAGGAATGACTGATTGGGGTTACAGGGCTCTTTAATAACTATAAAACCAATAAATTGGAACTCTCACTCTAAGTACCACTGGAAAGTTGGGCATCCCAGACCAGTAAGAAAAGGGGGTTTCCTACAATGGTGTGGCAATTAAAAGTGACAGAAATGTACCTGGGTATTTGCACTCAAAGGTCAAGTTGTTTTTTCCACAAAAACAAAATGAGTTTTCGAGGGTATTTTTCAGTCAAAAATAAAATTTTCGGGTTAAAAAAAAAGCAAAATTTTCATGATTTATATACCCCGAAGCTGTAATAACTGGAATCCAAAAACACACAATCTAAAGTCATGTAGGGGGTCATGTAGGAGTCAATGGCAGAGGTCCCTTGAAGCATTTGAAGATGTTAATAGACTGAATTTCCAGTTTTTTTCAGTGTTTTTTTTTGCCGAAAAATGTAGCATTTTTTTTTACTCTGACTACATTGATCCGAGTTTTTTACATTTAAGTTTTTCTTAAATTAGAAACCATTTTAGTTGTGACTTCATTTGAGGTCTAAAAAAGCTCACAAAGCTCTAAAATTCAACCTTTGATAAACAATACACTTACTGTACATAAACACACCACAAGGGTATTACACAACAGTATACAGTGCACATAACCTAAACACCCAGGAGTCAATTAAATAATGAAATAATTTGCCAATTAACACAGGTAGAGTCAGAGAATACAACATCTGCAGTGACTGATCATCTGCTGTAATGACACTATAATTAGTGGTCTAATCAAGTAATTAATGAAAAACTGCTTACTCCAGGCTCATCCAATTTTGAAGCAATTAGCAGACTTTGCAACAAAACTAAAAAAAAAAAACTGCAATCTGCAGATGATCTAAAGTTTTATTATGGCAGCCATTCATAACTGACAAATAAATACACAAGCTTGTATTACATCCAATAGAATGGTAAAGTTCAGGGCTGGAGTTAGAAATAAGGGACCTCATGCACTGCTGGTAGGCTACACCTGTTACTGAATGCTGCTGCTTACCAACAGCTGGAGGGCAGCAGGTTCAACATCCCTCATGAATATCGTACAAATATCTAATAATAGGTGCAATGCCCTTTTGAAATGGTTCCTTCCATATGAGGGCTCCACACTGGGTAGTTTGCCCCAGGCCCCTCAACCACTAAGAACTGCCTTTGGTTTAAAGGATATGAAGTAGGGCCTGTAAACTTTTTTTTAAAGGTAAAGTTTGTATTGATTTAAACACATATAACAAATAGCAAAATGTGCCATTTAGATGTTACAATTACATGATAAATTACTTCAATATTGTACATTGCATTGATGTTACATTCACTGTTTTGGCTGATACCACTGTGCCTTTAAAGGGGAATTCAACCCTCCTGGTGCAAAACCCCTCCCCCTGTAGGCCCCCCTCACTACTCCCCTCTGGCCTTCCTTCCCCCCATGCTATTGCCCCTAACCTGTTAATTACCCCAAAGTCCAGGTCCCCTGCAGGCAAGTTAACAGGCGCCATCTTGTCCCACACCGTCTTCTTCCTTGATCCTGTGTCGTTTGGCCGCGCATGTGCAGTAGGTTGCATTGCTGGTTGGTACTACTGCGCATGCGGCCAAATTTCACAAAGTTTCCGAAAAAGGAAATCTGAAAACTTCATGAAGTTCGGGTGCATACGCAGCAGTACCAACCGGCAAATGCATCCTACTGCGCATGCGCCGCCAGATCAAGGAAGAAACCGGTGCGGGACAAGATGGCGCCCATGATCCTGCCTGGAGGGGACTGGAACTTTGGGTAATTAACAAGTTATGGGCAATATGTATAAGTACCCTTGAGAAGTTGGCCACTAGAGGGCAACTCCAGGCCACGTGTCTCACACCTATGACCTTTTGCATCAGGATTACACCCCATGGACCAGAGTCTTGTAGGAGTCAGGTAGAACTGTTGTAGCCATTTAAACTGAATTAACTTGTCTCGTATGGAATCTGGGATGTCTGTCTGTCTGCCATTTGCAGTTTGCTTTTTGGAAAGGTGAGGGCATTGTTTGTAATAAGACTTTATATAGTGTTGACTTGTGTTTAGTCATTGATGAAGACCCAGAGTACAGATTTAAATTAGGGTTGGGAAATTTGTATATCCAGTCTACCAACTTGTGCCTGGAATACCTGTCTGAGTTGGAAGTATCTAAACTGAGATAGAATGGGTTCAGCAGGTTTCTCTTTAAAGAACTTATAGGCTCCACATGTGGTTCCATCTAATACATCTTGTAAATGCCTGATCCTCTTTTTGGGCCAGTGTAGAAAGTCAGGGAATTTCAGGTACTGGAGATTCGTATTTGGGTTGTAAGGGTCTGGGTTGAACCACCATTTAACATAGTGTAATTGGCTGGGTATGTAGTGCAGGTATAAATCTGGTAGTCCCAGGCTTCCTTCTTTAGTGGCGACTAGTTTACGCTAGGCTAGCCTGGGTGTCTTACCCATCCATATGAAATAGGATAGGTGAATAGGTGAATTATGAAATATGTACAAAAATCATGGGAGATACACATTTTTTAATATGTGAGTTTCCCCCAGAGAGTTAGCAGAAGTTTGGACCATATGGGAAGTGTAGTATTCAGGGCTGATGGCACTGGATCAATGTTTTGTGATGTAAAAGTGTGTAGATCAGAGTGAATGTTAATTCCTAGATATTTAAAGCTCTCTGTTGGTAGGGGGGTGTCCTGTGGTAGCTAGGGTCATTTGGACCCTAGCAATCAGACTGTTGAAACTGGAGAGCTGCTGATTAAAAAGCAGCTAAATAACTCAAAAACACAAATAATAAAACATGAAAACCAATTGCAAATTGTCTCAGAATATTCTCTCTACATCAGTGATCCCCAACCAGTAGCTCGCGAGCAACGTGTTGCTCTCCAACCCCTTGGATGTTGCTCCCAGTGGCCTCAAAGCAGGTGCTTATTTTTGAATTATTGGCTTAGAGACACGTTTTAGTTGCATAAAAAACAGGTGTCCTGCCAAACATTCTCTCCTGTAGGCTGCCAGTCCATATAGGGGTTACCAAAAAGCCAATCAGAGCTCTTATTTGACATCTACATGGACTTTTTCATGCTTGTGTTGCTCTCCAACTCTTTTTTACATTTAAATGTGGCTCAGGAGCAAAAAAAGTAAGGGACCCCTGCTCTACACCATGATAAAAATGAACTCAAAGTGAAGAGCCCATTTAACTTCCAATATAAATAGTCTTCATCCCATCATCTTATCTACCTGCTCTACCAGCAGTTTGGCTGGGTCTTGTAACCCTTAGCTACTGTACCAATCAGATATTTGCTTTCAAGCAGCCCACCAGTAAATGCTAGCTTTTGATTGGTTGTTATGGGGAACTAGATCCATAGAAAACTTTGTCCATTTTTAATAGATAACTTTTAGATAACATAGTTATATAAAATATATTAAAACATAGATATAACATAGATATAACATAGATATATAAATAGATAACATAACTTTTCCCATAATACAATATGTGCTACTCCTTTACTAGTTTCAAAAAATATTCCCCATTCTTGAGTAAGCCAAACGTTTTCCATCTATCGTAGCAGCGGGTGATCCTTTCTTAGAAAAAAAAATAACTTGTACTAGTATCTGTAATTCCGGTACAAAAGGTCAGTATGGCCAGAGCTCCTTACTGTGAAAATGGAAGACCACAGACCGCTCCTCTTTTACAAAACATCAAGAAATGTTAACTCTCCTGGTTTCTTGCCATCCTGATCAAAAACTGACTTTTTGGCTCTTTCAGCAGTCCTTCTCTTCTATAACAAAAATCATAGAGCTAGGGGCAAAAAACCTTGCTGTGTCTAACAGCACTCTTATGTAGTGTTGCATCCTTAAAGGGGAACATAAATTAAATAATAATCAAGTGATAATTCACTTTCTTCCTGCTCAGTATTCTAGCTCTCTCTCTCTCTGCATGAAGGCTTTAACTCATTTTATTTCAGACAGTTACTGTAGCTTTAGTACATCATCTAGGCAAAGAGATCACAAACCAATGATGTATTTAAGCTGTCTGTAAAAAAACTGACTCTGACAAACGCCTGCATAAAGAGAGACAGACTGCTGAGTAATACATGTGCTATGTAAGCTAGAGCCATAAGTATATCAACATCATCATTTATTTATATAGCGCCGACAAGATACGCAGTACGCAGTGCTTTACCTTAGTTATAACAAACAGCGAATAAATGGTGGATGACAAATAGTGGTTTACAGAGTACAATAGGATTAGAGGGCCCTACAAATTAGAGTTTGCAAAACTAAAGGTTACGGTATAATGGAGACATTAGGATTTTAGAAACAATTTTGTGATTTTTGATACAGCAATGATTGATTAATTAAGGTACACTGAATAAGCTTCTTTAAACAGGTGGGTCTTTAAGGAGCATTTGAAAGTTTGGAGAAAGTCTTGAGGCAGAGTTCCAGTAGCAGAAGCTCGACAGAAGCCTTGTAGACAAGAATGGGCAGAAGCAGAATGCAGGTTGTGTGAAGGAGTGTATTTGGGGATTAGAGATGAAATATATGGATATGCTTCATTGTTAAGGCTCTGAAATGTGAGTGCTGATGCTGAGCGGTGAGATAGATGCATGAGTCTAGCAGTCGCATTTAGAAAAGATTGGAGTTGTGAAAGGTGACTTGTTGGAATTCCTGAGAGGAGTAGGTTGCAGTAATCAAGGTGAGAGATAAGAGACTGGATAAGTGTTTTGGTTGATTTTGAACTGAGATATGGACGCATTCAAGCAATGTTGCACAGTTGAATACATCAATATTTTGCAAGTGTTTGGATGTGTGATGAAAAAGACAAGTTGAGATGTGAGAAAGATGCAAGTCTAGGATAACTCCTAGGCAGCGTGCCTGTGTGGTGGAATGAAAGGTAGTGTTGTTTACTGTGAGTGATATATGAGGGACAGGGGGAAGATCTTGGAGAAAATATAATAGAGTTCTGTTTGTGAAAGGTTCAGTTTCAGGTGGCGCTGTGATGAGGAGACCGCAGAGAGACAGTCTGTAACTTGGGAAAGGACAGAAGGAGAGAGATCAGGAGTAGACAAATAGAGCTTGGGTGTCATCAGCATAAAGGTGATATAAGGCAATGGTCAAACATAGTTACATAGTTAATATATGATAACAAATTACAAGTCCATCAAGTTCAACCTCTACAATTAAACCCCAGCACACCTGTATCACACACACACACACAAAGAAACCTATTTATTGTAAGCAATCACATATATACAGTTTCTATTCTAATACCTACACTAAGGGGCAGATTTATCAATAGTCAAATTGAAAAAAATTCTAAATTCGACCATGTGAATAGGATGTGAAGTAAAATCCTTCGAATTGGAATATAGAATTCGAAGGATTTTACCGCAATTTAATCGGTCGAAATTTTTTTTATTCAATCAAAATTTAGTAAACCCAGTTTGGTAGCTTGGATCTGGCAAACTAGGTGGCTAAATAAAATTTTAAAGGGGAAGTACTTCAACAGTCGAATGATCGAATATTCGAATGAAATTTTATTTGAATCATTCGATTAGATCAAATATACAAAAATTCAAATGTTTTTGAAAATTAGATCGAACTTCGAATCCTTCATGTGAATTTTGTAAATCTGCCCCTAATTGTAGATCCTAAGATCACTATAGCCTCGTATATTATGCATGTTCAAGAATTCATCTAAGGCATTTATAGAATGTGCCATCATAACATCATAGGCAGGACATTTCACATCCTCACTACCCTCACTGTGAAGAACCACCTACACTGATTCAAATGGAAGTTCTGTTCCTTAAATCTAAAAGGGTGTCATCTCTTTCTTTGATGTTTTCCAAGGGAGACTAGATGCCCATTATCTATCTATATAATGCCGTCTAATGTACTGTACTTGAAAAGAGTAATCATGTCCCCTCACAAGCGCCTTTTCTCCAGAGATAATAACACAAATCTTAACGGTATTTTCCTTTTACTAGTTTAATTGCACATCTCTGCGCTCTCTCCAGCTCATTAATATCCATACTCAAGGTGAAGCCTTACCAGGGACATAGAAGGTGGCAAAATTATGTTTTTATTCTTCAAGTTAATGCCCGTTTTTATGTAAACCAGCACTTTATAGCTTGTTTTCCACAAAAAGCACCAAATCCTTCTAAAATAAGGATGCTCCCAACAGACATTTAAGGGCATATTTACTAAATTCATGTGAAGGATTCGAATTGAAAAAATTTGAATTTCAAATTTTTTTAGGGCTACTTCGACCATCGAATTTCCAAAATTCGACTATCGAATAGCTAAAAATCAATTCGAATTAACCAAATTTGAATCCGATAGTCAAAGTACTTGCCCTTTAAAATTCGATATAATAATCCGGCAGATTAAACCTACGGAATTGCTATATAACCCTATGGGAATCTCCCAAAGGATTTTCCCAAGTTTTTTTGATCAGATTAAAAATATTCGATCGTATTTTTAAAATCGTTCGATTTGAACGATTTTATCGATCGATCAAATTTTTCTTATTCAATCGTTTGATAAATCGAATTGCGTTAAAACCCCTCGAATTCAAATTCGATGGTCGAATTCGAGGGTTAATTAACTCTCGAATTCGGGCCTTAGTAAACCTGCCCCTAAGTGTATAGTTCACTGTTTATGTTATGTTTAACAAAGTGCATTAGCTTGAATTTGTGAAAGTACACCAGTATCTTTATAGGCAGCACCTTTTCTATTCATTCTTTCAACAGTACAGGCAAGCTTCCTACAGCAATTTTGGAAATCAGCAGAAGCCACCCTGGAAAGGGTACACACAGCCTAGGACATACCATTGCTGAGCTGGGCTTTAGAAATATGGTTTCGGCTGCCTCCACATTTAAAGGGGGTTCCAATAAAAAGCTTTCAATAGGAGAACTTGTAATTATATATATATATATATATATATATATATGAATATAAAGCAATTAATATCTCTTTTGGTGAAGCTAAGACTCTCCATTTCACTCTGGCCATGCTCTCAAACTCTCACAAAAGTTCGGATCAGGTCCATGTGTTATGAGATAACGGCACATGGCACAGTAAGCTGTTAAAGGGGTCAGAAACGTGATGAAGAACATGAAACCAAGCTTGGTATGTTTTGTGCACAAAGTAAGGGAGGTATGGAATAATACAAATAACCTCAACATTTTGGTGGCAGCAGGAGGCCATGCCTATTTGCTAAGTGTGATCATGGGAAAACAGCCTGGTCCATATCAATTAACAAGGATGTTTCATTGATATTTATGGTTTTGGATCCTATGACATATGTGGAACACATTTTTTTCTGTCCATTCTGTATTCTGATTAATAAGGTCCATTGTTTTAAAAATCTCTCAAACTACTGCCATCTCATATATCTCATACGGACACTGCTTAAGTGGTTCTCAAAAATTGAGCGAGTTGGTTATTTAATTGTCTGAGTAATGCATTTATTGCCTGAAAGAAAATAGCTTCAGCCTCTTGCTAGCATGCCCTCCTTTAAAAGCTGAGTAACAGAAATGCATCACTGCTGAGCCGCATGGATTTTGGATAGAGTGGCCCGCCTAGCACATCCGAATCAATAAGTTCTCCTGCTGATACAGCGCTCAATAACATCTGACAAGCTATGAACCTCTTGTCTTTCTCCAAAGCCAGGATGAATCTAGAAATAATGCAGCACTACAGATTCCTTTCTTAAATGTTTTTTTTCTTCATAGCTCCCAGGTATGCACTTCCTGATAAGGATAATTGCTGGAGAGATTATAATGGCCCTGCATAAATGGGGCAAATAAAGCTCTGCAACATCAACCATAGAGACTGTCAAGGATGGTTTTATGCAATGGCATGAAAGGGCATTACCAGAGCTTTAGAGTAGTCACCTGGGTGAGGTGGAAAGTAGATAATTGTCCAAAGGTTCTATTTATTTATCTGTAAATTGTTGTTGTTGATTATTTGTTCTTTCTCAATCAGAACAACATTATTCAACACTCATCGATACATGACAAAGAAAGTAGAGTAAACAGGACTGTAATTGTATACAAGCACCCCAGGGCCTTGGACAGCTTCCTGTAATTCCTGCTACCAGAAAATTATATTTAAATCTGGGGACAGAGCTAAGAGTTAATAGTAGCCCACCTAGTGCCTTGCAAAGTGAATAAAGAGCAATGAATCAGTTTGACACTTGTTCATTCTACCCCTACACTGCAAACATAGAAGTGTGAGGAGTGGAGAGTGGAAGTGATATGGCCCCCTTCATTTTATCATTTCACTCTTTATTACTCACATGCCAACACATATTCATGTGACAACTATTTAATAAAAGACACAGTAAGATTAGTTGACTGTATTTCATTAACACCATTTTCAGTTTTTTCGTCTTAGCAACATACATACATACATGCATAACTTGACATTACCAAAGTAACAGTTAGTAAGAATTTGTGCCAAAAATATAACTGCAGCATTTTGAACTATTTTAACCCCAGTCATTACAGTACATATACATATGAATATTTAGGGGCAAATTTACTTTTATTCCCGAAAATTTGCTAGACCAAATTCGAAATTCCATAAGCATTCGACCATCAAATGCTTAGGCTATCATTTCTCGCGATATTTGATTTTTCGATTAATTTGTACGATCAGATACCGATTATTCGATTTCACGAAAACATCGTAAAATTTTATTCGAGCGTCCGAAAAATTTGTACGATTCGAACGATCGAACGCTTCGATCGTACGAATGGTATTCGAGCAGGACTTAGTCTCTGAAGCCTATGGGGAGCTTCCCATAGGCCTCTATTGCAATTCGGTAGGTTTAATCTGCTGAAGTAGGCAGTCGAATAACAAATAAAATTTTTATTCCTTCCATCATCAAATTATCGAATATCCGATTATTCTATCTATTCGATATTCGTTGATCGAAGAGGCCAAAATTCACTTTAAGATTTCACAAAAAATTCGTACGATCGTTGTTCGATCGAATATGATCGAACTTCGATCTATTCACGTGAATTTTGTAAATTGGACCCTTAATGTTTTTCATTCTGTTATTAGTTGAAGTATGTCTTGAAATATAACAGCAGATAAAATACTTGGCTATTATCCTTCAACAATGGCATTGTTGTAAAATCTTCAAATATTATTGAAACTACCCGTCTCAACATTCTCATTGCTCCCCTCTAGATAAACTAAAACTGCTTGGCATAGATTGCTTAAGGCAAGAAACTGACCTGAATGATTCTATGGAAGGAAAATTCAGATAAGAGAGATGGGGCCGCTATCTTTACAGCCAGGCAAGCCGCCTCAAGCAAGAATAATACAGCATTATTCAGATTAAGATATCTTTTTTAATAATGTCTGTCATTTTTTATATACAGCGTAAACGTTACAGCACTTTAGTAAAGAAAAAGGAAAAGTTAGTGTCCCATTAACCACTGCCTAAACTGATTCTGTTAACATCTATGTTAAGAAAAAAAAAGGGCTACAAAATACATTTTATTTTTGATTGTTCTTTTAATTTTAGAAAAAATTTAATCCAGATCACAGGAAGATAGATCATGTTTTTTCACTCTTTCCCACCTGCAGTCATCATTTAGGCCAGGGTCAGATTGGGCCAGTGGGATACCGGATATAAACCTGGTTGGCTCCGCCAACCCAGAACTGACTACTGCTTGCATGCAACTCAAGGACAGGTACCCGGAGGGAAGGTGCAGTTCGGGTGGGGAGACTGGGGGTGGTTGTAGCTGGGGCAGGGGGTCCAGAGAAGGGGGGCCTGTGGCGGAAGACCCAATCGGCCTTGGACCCTCCAGTCTGATGCTGATTTAGGCTAATTAGAGCTAATTTTGGCATGAAAATGCATATTCTTAATTTTCCACACCAGAACCGTTCACAAACACACAAGGCAGTGTATCATGGTTTTTTTTTGGCCTATTTACAAAAGTAGAGAAAACAACCCTTTCTCATTAGAGCCTCACTGCCCCTTCCATATGCTCATACTCATAAAATGGGGAAAAGTGTTGAATTTCATGGCACAACATGGATATGGAATTTGGTCAAGACCAAAATTAGTCATTATTTATAACCTTCTGAGAAGGGTGTAATGTGTAAAAATGGGTGCAATATATTTAATATACGTTCACTGTTCTTGCCTGGAGAAATCATAAATGACTCCTGTTTTCCTTCTCCCACAGTTGCCCCCACGGGGCAAAGTATGAATTACAAGTATTCAACAGCACCATTTACTATAATAAATAAAAATAATATCTTTAGTTTTAGTAAACCAATATGCAAAACATATTTCCAACATAAGCTGTTTATACAGGGCCAATGTTAAATACAGGTGTATATTGCCTGATGTTCTGTTTGCAAAGGTTTAAAAAATAGAATCCCCACCTCTCGCATAAGAATAATGCTGTTTTTGAAAGGAATAGACAAATATCAGGAAAGACATGAGTATAGGGTTGCCACCTGGCCGGTATTTTACTGGCCTGGCCGGTATTTTTGATGGTTGATCCCAATGTTATTAACAGGAAAAAAAGCCAAATATATTGGAAGGCCGGTATTTTTTTCAAGAAAAGGTGGCAACCCTACATGAGTATCAGGGAATACATACTGCTGTGTTGATGTTGCCATGTGTATTTCATCCAGCTTTGCTTTACTAAACATTATTTGTCATAAATACTTTTTTTTATTGTTGCTAAATCTGTTTTGGCTGCATTACCAGCTTCTTCTACCTCTCTGTCCAAATAAAAGAAGCTTTTTAGTGACCTCCCTAAGCCAAATGCATATCCTATTTGTATTGTTTCCTCTCCCAGTTCAATTTGTAATAATATGGAGAGTGCATTTTTATATTAATCTTGCCAGGCATAAGATTCTTTTACTGCTGTGGTTCTAAGGTAACAGTTATATCTTAATTATGTCTAAAATTTCAGCACTTAATTGTTACTTTGAAGATTAACCAAAAAAATAATGGCTGGCTAGGGTACTATATAATTTTAAAATGTAATCCTGTCCAATGCTTGCTTTTATTTCTAAACATATGGCTGCTCTCCCTGTAACAGTTTCATGTAAAATCTCTGCTTGGGATGTAAAAAGAAAACATATAATTGCTATGAATAAACAGTAATCCTGGCTGGTACTGATATAATAAGTGTTTCACAGTCAGTAGTCAGCGCATACAGTAAGCAATATAATTACCAAGTTAAAACAACCTAATGGGCAGTAGCTTGTTTATATTACATCTTTGTTTTATGTCTAACAGCAATTTTCATCACCTCTTATTTGTAAAGTAATTATGAAAAAGAGATCCAGGTATGGTACCTGTTATCCAGAATTCTTGGGACCTGTGGCTTTCCATATAGGGGATCTCTCCGTACTTTGGATCTCCATATGTTAACCGTCTACTTAAAATTTATTTAAACATTAAATAAACCCAATAGGATCAGTTTGAAAAAGTATTTCAGCATTTTATAGGTAGGGTATTTTTTATTATCTGTAGAACTAATTAGATCATAGTTGGTTACAGTAATGATGTCCTGATCTAAAATAATTATGGTAGCCTATTCTTTGTAGTAGAGGTTTTTTTCACCCCCTATTTTATGGGACTTTTTTTGTAACCAGGGAATTGATGGTTAAAGTTCAGTTGCTACTCACCGGGGATGCAAAGACATTTATAGCTTGTCCCAATGCTGCGGCAAATTCCATGGGCACATGGACTGAGGGCACAGAAATCTACTAGCTGAGAGCAGGTTGGTCCAGTATAACCTGGACTGCAGCGACAAGAGTATGAGAGTCCAGTGGAGGTGCAACTAGCATTATTAAGACATGGAAAGGAGGCACACGGATCTATTTTCTCCTCACAAAAAGAACCCAGATATCCTGTTAAAGAAAGGAAGGCAATCAGTGCAGCTTGGTATGAAAGAGACAGAATTTGCCTGCAGAAAGGAACACAGTGCTCTATCTATTTTGCTTGTTTACCTCCATACTCAAACAGCTCAGAATTTAATTCCATCCTTAGGACATGCCTATCCCAGCTATTAATTAATTCAGTATTTGTATCAACAGTAATCAGGCAGAGGCTTATCTTTTTCAAGAACCCCTGTAAACAGATTAAAGGGACTAAATATATATTTTCAGTAAAAGAAAAAACATCCCTCAATACTCTTGACATCTTAGTCATTAGTCCTGACAGGCAGGGGAGCCAGGCTCCACTTTCAGGTCGACTCTTTGTGACATGAGCAAGTCAATACCAGAGACTCAGACACATAACATTAGATCACTGGTAGGTACCCTATCTCCATACACTATGCTGCCTATGCAGGATGCCAAAGCTTGGTTATTGTTTTAGGCAGATGACCTAGATATGAGCTGAACTTGCAATTTTCAGTCTTCGTTACTGTTTAGTTTTGTTCACGCTGTGATTTTTCTAAACCAAAGTGACACCATCAGCCATCACTTTCTCTTTTGCTTTTTGCTGTCCTGAATGCACCTTAGAGTATACCAAGGTGCCAGTTTATAATAATTGTATATATCTATAGCCCCATTATAAACAAGGATGGGCCTGAATATACATAAAGGAAAACTATACCCATGAACAGTTTCTCTATAAAAAAATATATTGCATACAACAGCTCATATGTAAAACCCTGCTTCATGTAAATAAACCATTTTCATAATAATATACTTTTTAGTAATATGTGCCATTGGGTAATCCTTAAAGGGATACTGTCATGGGAAAACATGTTTTTTTTCAAAACGCATCAGCTAATAGTGCTGCTCCAGTAGACTTCTGCACTGAAATCCATTTCTCAAAAGAGAAAACAGATTTTTTTATATTCAATATTGAAATCTAACATGGGGCTAGACATTTTGTCAATTCCCCAGCTGCCCCTAGTCATGTGACTTGTGCCAGTACTTTAGGAGGGAACTGCTTTCTGGCAGGCTGTTGTTTTTCCTTCTCAATGCAATTGAAGGAGTCACAGTGGGACATGGGTTTTTACTATTGAGTGTTGTTCTTAGATCTACCAGGCAGCTGTTATCTTGTGTTACCTTCCCATTGTTCTGTTGTTAGGCTGCTGGGGGGGGGTTATATCACTTTCAGTACAGCAATAAAGAGTGATTGAAGTTTATCAGAGCATAAGACACAAGACTTAGGGCAGCTGGGAAATTGACAATATGTCTAGCCCAATGTCACATTTCAAAATGAAATATAAAAACATATATTTGCACTTAGAAATGTATTTCAGTGCAGAATTCTGCTGGAGCAGCACTATTAACTGATGCATTTTGAAAAAATATTTTTTTCCCATGACGATATCCCTTTAATACAAAATTGCCATTTTAAGAACTAAGGACTGCCCCCCCTGGGATCCTATGATTCACGGTGCACAAAGTCAAGCCAAACAAACCATGTTAGGTCACATGAGCCAATGAACAAATAAGATTCTGTCTTTTGCTTCTACACTTTTTCTTGTTGCAGTTAGAGCTGCAGTATTTCTGGTCAGTTGATATCTGCGGCAGCACACAGACCATCTCAAAATGTTGTCTCAAGGGAAGAAAGTAAAAGGCCAATATTTACTGATATCGATGTTCCAGTTTACAGATTCTTTATTATGCCACTTAACATGATATAAACTATATGTTGCTTAATTATTCATTTTGGGGGTACAGTTTTCCTTTAACACTGCCAGCAAATGGCCACAATTGGTGAAGATATGAATATAGGAAGGTGAAAATGTATGGACCTAGACATGTGCTTGTCCCATAGGCAACCAGAATAGTGGATATGGCAAAAGTATATAAATCCAGCAAAAATTATTTATCTATATTCATAACAATAAAAGTGTCAGAACAGAAGATTCTTTATGGTGCAAGCATTTTGTCCCAGAATTTCATATAGCTTAGTGAAATGGTTAATTGCCATCCTAGTTTATATTTAAAAGGTTGCCCTGGAATTATAGAAAAAGATAAACTGTCAGAGGTCAGAGGTAAGCAAAATAGCTGATAAGCAAAAAATTGTGCATTTCTATGGCTGTAGTTAGTTGATACTATGGGTCTAACCCAATTATGGAATTATCTTTCATGGTTCAAGTAAGACCTTTCTTAGACAATGGAAACCTCTTATTCTTCCAAAGATGCCACCAGTAGCCTTACCTTCAGGACAATGACAGCTGAATCCGCTCAGGCTGGTGGTGCAGGTGGCTCCATTTCTACATGGTTGGGGTGAGCAGTGATCTACAAGTACCTCGCAGTGCTCCCCCGTGTAACCTGTTTCAGAATAAATGTTCTGCATTAACACATGTATTGACAGGGATGTAACTATTATTCTGTTAACAAAGGCCTTACATATTCCCTAGTGTATGGCTGTCTATGGAGCAGGATACATACCAGGAAGGCAAGTACATCTAGCATTTTTCCCATTATGTCTCTGAGGGACATCAATGCAAGAGGCATTATTTAGACAGGGGTGCAAGTAGCAGGCATCAAACTCCTCACAATAAGAGCCAATGTAACCAGCTTCACAATGACAAGAATATGTGTCCTGGAAGCAAAGAAAGGGAGATGAAACAGGTGGGGTTAAACGCTATAATGCAGAAGGAAGACAATATTAGTTATATATCTCTATCTAAACCAAAGAAGAATGTAATGGGTCTCTGAGGCTGATTCTATTGGTAGAGGATGCATTTTTGTAAAGGTAGGGTCCCTTCTAGACCATGATGCAATTCACCCAAATCTCTTTCTTGCTGCTATGACTTGTGTCAAGATCCTACTAAAAATAACATAATTTCCGTCCTACCACTCAGGAATGTCAAGCACTCGGTGTTCAAAAGGGAGCTCTGAGGAACTATAGATGTTACAATACACATAGGTCTAATAGCAGTCTATTGATGAAGAATTAAAGAGGCCCACATATACATTCTTCCATTTTAAAGGACAAAATTCAGCCTTTTTACATGTTGTAAGCCTAAATTGCAACTCTTGATTCCCAGATATTTTCTCACCATGCGGGATACAATGAAACTTGGTTATGAGATGTTATGGAGAAAATATTTAATGGATTCCAAGTAATTGCTCCTGGTTTGAGAAAAACATTTTGCAAGCCACAGTGTAGACTTGTTTGTATTTAGAGTAAATCTTTCAGATTATAACAGTTGGCAAGCAAGGATCTGTTTCAATCTGATTATGGACATCTCACTATGTGCATCTATATATTGGCTTACTGTTAATCTTCCTTTAGAACCTCTGTTGTGTTTCTCAGTCCAACCTAGATTGGATTTAACACACGTTATTAATATTGCTTCACTGGAACCTGTGGTTGATATTTTAAAGTAAATGCCGCTGAACAATCAATATAAATATATGAAACTCTAATAGCATAGCAATTTGGAAGCCTAAACTATATTTGTTTTTTGGCATCATGATGAATAAAGACAGCGAGATAAAGATCCAAAAAAAACCCTGCTAGGAGATTAATAACGTTCAATCATATTTATATTACATTTAATAATGGTCTAAGGCACGTATGCAGTTGGATAAGATTAGCAGAATACGTCAACTTTGATACCCGCCACTGAATGTTTTCATGGTATGCAAATTAATTCCAATTAAATCAGTTGCATTAGTGATTTATCTCTGGGCGTACATGATATACCCGGACATAAAAGTGTTATGAATCCAAGGAGGAAATAAATCCTGGCCATCAGCAGGGCCCCATTATAATGACAAATGTGCCAATTTAATAGGTAAATCACTTTCTAATACCTTATGCATAAAATAGTTTCTTTCTCTTATTCTGGGAACAAATATACCTTGACAATCCCACTAAGCAGTAAACCTTTCATTTAAGGGGGTGGAAGCAGTAGTGATTGCTCCGGACTTCCACTGAAAAGAGGCTGTATGAAGAAAAGGGAAAATAAAGATCTGGGAAGATGTTGTTACTAACACTTTAAATCAGGCTCCAGGCCCTTCCTGCTATTTTCTTCTATGTAGACAGTATCTGAGGTTCAGGAAAATCCTGGGGACCAACAGTTCAACATCTCTGACCAAACTTATCTGAATTTGATCATCTTGCTGGGTGATACTGTGCATTCTCCAGGATTGCTTCATTACAAGTCTTGGCTTGGCAGCAGTGAGCAGGAATAACAAGATTACTGATATCATTGTGGGTTACAGTGCCAGCAGGGAGCTGGTATCAAGCATGGCGAGAGTAATCCCTACTTTCTCTATCATGTTCAATCTGTGTCATTAATAAACAGTTTTGGAGATTAATTTACAGTAACTTCTTTATGACAGCATTGGCACCAGACAGCTTTAACTATATGCTAAACGTGATACTAAAAGGTCCTGGCATTTATGTAAAATGTTATGAGATTAAAATAATGCAGCTGCAGTCTGACCCTAAGCATACATGGACTAACATTTGGAATATACAACCAGCCAGCATTTTGACCACAAAGATAAAAGGTGACGAAGCTGATTGGCCCCTGGATTATCAAGTCAATTATTCACCCCCATGTAGTTAAACCAAGTCACCAGTTAAACCAGTTTTCCTTAAGTTTGATCAGCCATACTGTTGCAGAGTACCCAGTCACCAAAGACATGATGAAAGTAAAAATGTGTTTTACACTCCCAAAAGCTTAATTAGCTGACATAAGTAAAAATTAACAAATTAACTTTTTAAAGTGCAGTCAAAATGTAACAGTTCTTTAACTATTAACACAAGTCAGGATGCCGTTGGATGTTTTGTTGTCAGATAATATTTTTGTCCTCCAGCAGCCCAAGATCTCCACAGACCTCTTTGTACGACAAAAGTTGGGCCCCCAAAACATGGTGGCCCTCCAAGATAATGTTTTTGGCCCCCTGCAGCCCAAGATCTCCACAGACCCCTTCTTTCTGGTTACAACTACCGCTTTCCCAATACTCCACCAGGTTTCTTAATTAAATGGAAAAAAACAAAACAAATCCAAAATGGCCTAAAAACTTATATGCTACACAGATACCAGAATAACCCTCAGACTGGCCATACACTATAATATTTGCTTGTTTGGGGGTCACCAAACGAGCAGATCTTTCCCCGGATATGCCCACCTAAGATGGGCAATATTGTGTTAATTCGATTGTCTGGCCCTATGGCCAAATGATTGGGTTGCAAATGACAGGAATACGAGCCACTGGAGTGAGGACCACATCAGTGAGCCGATCCTCGATCCAACTTGAAAGTCAAACCTGTCCAATCGACATCTGGCTCAGAACTCACCAGCGTTTTTTAGGTCTTATTATTGTGAGCCGAAGGCAAGAGCTAAAAATAAGGCATTTATTTCTCATTTACTCACTTATCAGTTCTTTCTTTCTGGTCCATCTGCTTCTAGTGACACTAGTGTTAACAATGAAGCCGCTGCTTATCCTGTCAATCTCCAGACTTTGCAGAAGCTTATATAGAACCCTGCAGCTTCACTGTGCTGGGGAATGTACTTTATTGGCATGTTTGTCTGAAGCCTAAAGGGCAAGTCACCAACATTTTTTTTGTGTTATTAACAACCATGTTCTATGCAAATGTGGGCATTTGCCTTCTTATTTATTTTTTAATAATTTGGCATGTATGTGTTTATTTTTTTTGTTAATTTATATGCTATTATATAATAAAGGACAAGGCAGAGATCAGTATGGAAAGATCACAGCTCTAATATTGAAAAGCCTGGTGTGAAGGTGTCAGTTGATCAGATTGCTTCTTAATTATCAACCAGCATAACTATTTCATTACTATGTGCAAAATATTATAATAGTACCGTATATAAGGATGCTTTAAATTCTCAGTTCTTCTATTTGGCTGGATACAAAATCCCAGCTGAAAATATTTACCAAATGTAAAGGTACCAGAACTACCAGAGCCTAAAGCTGGCCATAGACGCAACGATCCGATCGTACGAATCCTCGATTCGTACGATTTTCGGATCGTGTGTGGAGTGTTCCGACATTTGTCGTGCCATGCCGATCGGTCGTTTGGTCGATCGGCCAGGTTAGAAAATTTCTGTCGGCTGGCGATAATATCTTTGCGTCTATTGCAGATCGTACGATTTTCAGTGGGAGACCGTCACTAGGTTTTTAATCGTACAACTTTCGTACGATCCTTGTCAGGGGCAGAACATCAGCTGTCTGTGCTTTTTACTACTTTAGTTGATCTGAAGGTTAGTGACAGGTCGGGAGATGCAAAGATCCGATCGTTGGAATCATCTTACGATCGGATGTTTGCGTCTATGGCCAGCTTAAGTCTCTATTCAGTATATTAGGTCACATAGTTTAAAAAACCTAAGGCCACTGGCTAAACCTAAGCTAAAAGGCATAAAGTGTTTTATTGAATCCTTGAGTTGGTTCAGCCCTAGTACTGTAATTTACAACCCAACCAGTAGTCCCAATTTAGCTTGGATAGTCCCTAATAATGGGTAGGGCTTTCTATAAAGTGTGTATGTTTTTGGATGGATTGCGAGTTTGCCCACAATTATTAGACATGGTCTTGGCCCCCCTACTTTAAAATAAGAGCTCAATGACTATATAAAGGGACAGGGCTGCTCTAATATTTCTGTGGCTGTTCAACTGTTGGAGAACTATGCATCAAAGTCTAATTTCATCTAAGCCCTGCTACCAATACACCTGAACATGTTTTTATACTGCTGTGCATGTTCCTATATAGGTATAAGATCATACCAACATTTTGGAAATATAAAGAGGGACAAAAAAGTTGCTGTGCTTAGCGCACTGTTTTTTTTGGCCATGCCCATTTTTGTGACCATTTTACAAAAATTGGCAGGTTATGAAAGTTTGAACATATTTCTGTTTTTTTTTAGTTATTACAGTTTTGGTAATGAAGGTGAATTGTCCTTTAAAGGGATCCTGTCATGGGAAAA
>CM044439.1:142435829-142449673 GCA_024363595.1 Xenopus borealis
CTTAAAGTTACAAGAGGCAGCTTTTTGCTGCCCCTTGTAACTGGCTGCTCCGTGCCGCCTGAGGCAAGGTTCTCACCTGAGAGGGAAGATGCTGTGATAACAAAAAAATGATTAAATGTGCTATGATCATGTGTTAGTAGGAATTATGACAATCCAGACATTCCAATGTTATGGTATAATACAACTGTTGTGCAGATGGTGACAGCACAGCACCAGATTTAAATGGTCTGTCCAAAAAGCAAAATAATCTTACATTGTCAAACCAGAAAATACAACAGCAAAATTTTAATCAAAGAGTGATCTCAGTGATGAAATTATGAAACCATGCAATGCCTGGCAGTGGTTAACGTACAGCTAGTGAGGCCATGGCCCCCCGCCCCCAATCTTTTATACAACAAGCCTGCACTACCTCATGGTAGCAAGAAACTTGCAGAGCATTTGATTGTGTGCACATCGCTAAATAATGTTTGAGGGGGGTGGAGTCTTTAAAGTAAAGTGGGAGTGGAATGTAAAAGTAGGCATGGCTTGATATTTGTTAACTGTGTGGAATATGCCCAGAACAGTAATCCACTGCAACCAGTTTAAACTGGTATAGTGTGGAGTTGTATATGTTCTAGGTTACTGAGCCGATGTATATTTGCATCATAAAGTGGCATACATTTTGCCTCTATTTTTTTTTTATATACACATAATTTCAGTTTCCTCTTTTTTTATCATTGGGGCTGCCTCTTCCCTGTGAGGGTCTGAAGCAGTGCCAGAATGAGCTCAGTCTGAAGGTTATTTATGGGGAAAATGCATATTTGCTTTACTAGATACAATATAAAGCCCAGCTTAAAGGTAAATTATGATAAAAATACAATCAGTGTCCTTCGAATATTAACAGGGTCCCTTACCAAAGGCTGAACCTGCAAATGGGTACTTGATCTGAAAAGATCTAAGAACACAGGGTCGGACTGGGGGGCCTGGGGCATGCACGAATGCGCTCAGTGTTTTTCTATGAAAACACTGCCCGACAAAGGGAAGTTGTGGCATTAAGAAGCCTTCATATCGCAGATGTGGGGACAGATCTCGACCAGAGGGGCCCACCGGGTTTTTTTGTAACACCGGCCCATTCCGAGTTTCCGACCCTGTAAGAACTGCTGCCTTACTGGGAATATTAGCCATGAATGTTCAGATATTTTCCATTTGAGGACTACTTGTATTAGAAACTTGAGCTTTCTAGACAGAGATGACCATGACTCTGATGTCTGATTATGTTTCTGCACTTACCTCTGTATTTTTAGTAAGACAATCTCCCTTCCCATGGCACTGCAGCGCATCTGGTGAGCTTCCCTCGGGTACGCAGTCTGTGATCTTTACCAGCACACTGAGGCGTAACGCCACTATTGATTTACTAACAGAGTCGTTCACAAAACCTGAAGAAAAAAGCAAAACCTCAGAAATGACTACGATTCCAGTCTGGCCTCCTTGCAGGGGCTTTGTATGCATTTAAAGGGAATCTATCATAGGAAAACAGATTTTTTTTAACAAAACCTCAGAAATGACTAAGATTCTAGTATGGCCTTCTTGCAGGGGCTTTGTATGCATTTAAAGGGAATCTATCATTGGAAAACAGTTTTTTTTGTTTTGTTTTTTACAAAATACATCAGTTGAAGTGCTTCTCCAGCAGAATTCTGCACTGAAATACATTGTTCAAAAGAGCAAACAGATTTTTTTATATTTAACTGTGATATCTGACAAAGGGCTACACATGTTAGTTTCCAGGTCCCCTCAGTCATGTGAGTTGTGCTCTGATAAACTTCAGTCACTCTTTACTTTTGCACTGTAAGTTGGAGTGATTCTATCTCCCCCTAGTGGTCTAATAACAGAACAATGGTAAGGTAACAGGTTAACAGTTCTCTGACTCCTACATTGCTAGGTGCAGATATGAGAATAGCACTCAATAGCATAAATCCAAGTCCCACTACGACTCCTCCAGTTAAATTCAATAGGAGAAACAACAGCATATCTGAAAGCAGTTCTATCGTGAAGCACATGGCCAGGCACAATGACCTAAGTTAGCTGCCTACATACCAATATTACAGATTGAAAAAATACATTTGTTAGTTCAAGAATGATATTTTATTTATATGGTGTGAACTATTTGTAATGTAAACAGTATCATTTAGAAATAAAAATTACACATAAAAAACATGACAGAATCCATTAAAAAAATTATTGTTTGCTCCAAAAGCACTAATAATGTTTATTATAAATAGCAATTATGTAGCTCTAAGGTCTTCCATTCAAGTGTCAGTACAGCTGATATTGATTATTTTGATACACTATTAACAATACAGTGGTTTTAGTACTTAAAGATTAATAGAGGTCAAATGTCATTCATGGCCCCTACTTTTTTACTTGTCCTCTTAAATAAAACACATTTATACAAAACAAATCATTGAATATCTTAATCAATTACATTAAAGCTTACTCAGACTGCATCATTTAAGGATCTAAACAAAAACAATACAACGTAAAGGAAAACTATACCTTCTCAAAAAAAACAATCAATATATACTTTATATCCTAAGTGACACATCAACATAATTATTGACACATGCATGTAAATAAACATTCTCCTTTACCTTCTTTACCTTGAGTCACCATATTGTGATGTTCTGTGAGCTCACTCACTTATCACCTGACAGGAAATGATACACCTCTAACAGGAAGAGGCGTGGGAGTCAAAGTACAGCTCTGTCGATTAAATGGCTGGTGAAACCTAGCATGTACGTGTACCCTTGGTTTGTGTGTGAGAACAATGCCTCATCTAAACCAGAGGAGCAGATGAAATACTGAATCTGGGAATATCCAATAGGACGTACTACTAGAAAAGAATATTTTTCAGGAAAAGGCTTTATTTATTTGAAACTGTTTTGCATATGGGTTATGGAGACCTGCAATGTTTAGGTAAAATTTCCCTTTAAAGGACAAGTAAACCTTTAAAATAAATCAATGTAAAATTGATGAGGGTGCTATTCTAAGCCCTTTAATAATTAACATGTATTATTTATTTTCTTTCTATTCCAAGATATTAAAGGATACATTTGTTGTTAATAATATGACTTAATTTTGTTGCAACATCCCAATCTGCTGGTCTGACCAGTCTGACCAACAAGTAGTCAAGGATGTTGTCAGGAGAAAGAAAGAGGCTGCTCTGATGTTCATCTGCTTAGGAAAATTTTTTAAACTTTTCTCAAATCTTTCCTAAGCAGAAGAACATCAGAGCAGCCTCTTTCTTTCTCCTGACAACTTCCTTGACTACTTGTTGGTAAGAAACTGACCAGCAGATTGGTATGTTGGAACAAAATTAATTATTATTATTCCTTAATATCTTGGAATTGAAAAAAAACTATTCATGTAAATGACAAAAGTGTTTAGAATAACACCCTCATCAATTTTACATTCACTTATTTCAAAGGTTTACTTATCCTTTAAAATACTTGAATCTGAATAAATTCTAAATTGTGTTTAAAAACAGGAGATAAAGGCGATGAAAACTACAATTTATTTTTATGTAAAAGTGCACATTATTAACACTACAGCATCTTCAGTGAAATCCAATTTAGTGGAGGAATAATCAAGGAGTGGGCCTTCAATGTCTAATGTATCAGTGTGTCTGTGGGAGCCTGCAGTTTCTTGGAGATGTGGGTTTGGCTCTGTTGATCTGTCATTGGAAAGCATTTAGTACAAGGCCTGGCAATACGCACATTTGTGGTAATAACAGAAAGCACAAAGGCTGCATCAGCTGACAAGGCTTCAATGCCCTCCAATCTCCAGAGGTTTTACAGCGATCGCATATCAGCACTTATTTTCTTTCCCAGCTTCGACAAAGGCCTCCAATTTTATATGTGGCAATCAAAAGTATTTTGGCTTCTGATGTGTATGAATATGATAGAGACCCTAGACTGTCAGCTCTACTAGGGCAGTGACTGATGAATAGTCTCTGTAAAGCACTGTGGAATACGTTAGTGCTACATAACTGAAGTATAAAAATAATGTGCACTTAACGTCTCTCTCGTGTAATTGCCAGCGCACTTCTACTATAGCTCTGGGTTACTGTAAGTGAGGCTGCATATATTGATTCCCTCGCTGATGCAAAAATAGCCCTTCAGCATCATATTTCTTAAGCCGAATGAAGGTACTGGAATTTTAACTCTCTTTTATATCTTGCTCCTTTACAAATGGTAACGAGAGATTTCTGGGTCCTACAGAAATTCTTAGTCCACCGATCCCCCCAAATACCAGGGGGTGTGGGCAGGGTTAAAGAGATTCTGTCATGATTTTTATGGTATAGATTTTATTACTAAATTAAACTGTGTACATTGTAAATAATTCAATCTACCATATAAAGTGGTATTTTTGAACCAATAAATGCATTTTATTTTATTGGCACATAGGCAGCAATCTCAGGTCATTGTGCCTAATTCTGTGCTTTCAGAAAGAGCCAGCACTTAATGGTGGAACTGCTTTAAGTTAAGCAATTTTTACCATTGAGAACTGTTCTCATATCTACTACTAGGTGGGGCATGGGAGCCTTTTTAGCAATGCAGGTGTCAGGGAGCTGTTATCCTTTTTATTTTCCATTGTTATGCTGATGGTTTGCTGAGGTGGGGGTGTGCTATCACGGGCGTGAAAGGGAGGGGCTTCATATGACTTTAAATTGCAGTTCAGCAGTAATGGAAGTTTATCTGAACACATGACTGGGGACACTGGGGAAACCGACAACATGTCTAGCCCATGTCAGATTTCAAAATGAAATATTAAAAAGTCTGTTTGCTCAATTGAATAATTAATTTCACAGCATGATTTTGCTGTAGCAGCACTATTAACTGGTGCACTTTGAAAAAAAAGAATGTGTTTCTGTGAGTTCCTTTCAAACAGATGTTCTGTTGGCAAAGCAATTACACTTCCTAGACACACTTACCAATAAAATGGTTGTTTCCTAGGGTCAATACTTCATCAGGGAGCACAAGACCCCCCAGTGCCTGTAGTAAGGTAACACTTCTCCCGTCTATAAGTGAGCACTGTTTGAAGCCACTGGCCGTCACTTTCCACAGGAGAATCAGGGCCGCAGTTGCATCTTGGGAGATCCTTAAAATACATAAGCACATATTTAAAGGGGACCTGTCACCCAGACATAAAAAGCTGTAAAATAAAAGTCCTTTTCACATTAAACAGGAAATCCAAAATATTTTCTTTATTAGCATTCATAGACGTTGTAAACTCACTTAAAAATCTCAGCTATCAAATAAATATTGCCTACTCTTCCTCTAGCTCAGGGGTCCCCAACCTTTTTTTACTCGTGAGCCACATTTTTAAATTTAAAAAAGAGTTGGAGAGCAACACAAGCATGAAAAAGTCCATGGGGATTTCAAATAAGAGCTCTGATTGGCTTTTTGGTAGCCCCTATATGGACTGGCTGCCTACAGGAGAGAATGTTTGGCAGGGCATCTGTTTTTTATGCAACCAAAACTTGCCTCTAAGCCAGTAAGTCAAAAATAAGCACCTGCTTTGAGGCCACTGGGAGCAACATCCAAGGGGTTGGAGAGCAACATGTTACTAGTGAGCTACTGGTTAGGGATCACTGCTCTAGCTATTCCTGAGGCATAGAGGCAGGGCAGGCAGTTACTTTCACTTTCTATTTAGTACTTACTATTAGTCGTTGCACTCTCCACATTCCCCCACTCTCTTTATTTAATTGTGTAACCAGTGCATAGGTATGGACATCAGATCCCCCATTCTGGTGCAAAAACAAGATTTTGAGATGATGCAAGGCTTGCCTTAATAACAATATCCACAAAATGGCTCCTGCCTGCTTGCTATAGGTATGAATTCCCAGACCGAACGTAACAAGATTCAAATGATTTATACAGTGTAATTAAAGTGTATGTTACTTTACCAACATGATAAAATAGGATTTGGAATAATTTTGTTGGGTGACAGGTCCCCTTTAAGACTAAAGGATAACTGACACTATTTGTAATGTAGAACTATAATTCCCTGTTACCCAGCACCGGTAATATAGTATATGTTAGCTGTGTGTGTAGCCATGGGGGCAGCCATTTCAGATGAAATAGGGCAAATGCGCTTGTTTACATAGCAGATGAAGTGTGTAGAATGCAATGGCTTTAGTTATTACACAGGGCAATTGTTATTACACACAGGCAATTGATGGCTCAATACAGAAATAATTTATTTTTATATATACAGGTATGGGATCTGTTATCCGGAAACAGGAGGTGTGGGCTAACAGAGCCCACATTCCAGATGGGGGGAAATAATGCTATTTTGGGCAGCCTATTTTCCTATGATAAGTATTGTTTAATGGTGCCTAATATTCCTGTAGAGTGTGGCAGGAAAAGGGTTAGAAAAAGCTGCCACACATTTGCAAAAGGTCTCAGCAGAGGCTTACGTGTAAAAAGTGACCTATTTTAGTGACAATACATCTTTTTGTTATTATTAGTCCCTGAAGTCTCAGTGATGTAATGCTGCTGATTCCAGTATCAAATGTTCTGCCATAAAGTTCCCTTGGGGCCCCAGCTATATCTACAAGATAGGGGCACGAGGGAGCTAAAAATATGGCAACTTGGCCAGAAAATGTCCTTGGTAAAATAAAAAAAATAAAAAATACATTTATAAAACGGTAAAATAATATTTAGACTATTTACATAAAGTATGTCTAACTCACAGCCTCACAGCTTACTATGAACTACAACTCCCAACAGAGATAGACTGTTACCTCTGATAGACTGTAACAAAATGAAGCTGCAACAGATGGGTCAGAAATACTAAGGAGAAATTAGCAGGAGGGAAAGAGATGGGACAAAGCAGCCAGCCAGCACAAAGGGGAAAGTAAATATATATATATGGAGAGAGAGATAGATGGACAGACAGACAACAGATAGATTGCACTATTAGATTTTAATCTACTCGAAGAATGGGCAACATTAAAAAAGATCAAGATCATGATTCATTATACAGATCTAATCAATAACCTCACCACAGTATCAAAGGATCTTATTCACACTTATTATTCCCTGACATTACAGAGTAATTTTTTCCCCATTATTACTCTAATACCAGAGAATAAGATATGTCCTTTCAGTGTTGGAGTCTACTTGTGGGCAGGGCGGGATGCCCAAAGTCCAGGCAGGGAGCGAGCCTGAGTCAGAGGGGGCCAGGCCCAGACTGGCAATCTGTGAGTTCTGGCAAATGCCTGAGGGGCTGCTGTAAGATGCCATAGACAGTCACTGTGGAGTGGGCTGGTGGGGGACTGGTTGGGCCTATGTGTACTTGAAATGACAGGGCCTATTTTGAGTCCCAGTCCAGACCTGGCCAGGGCCCTGGTTTCTGCTGGCCCAGTTCGACCCTGTGTCTTTTGAAGGGCAGTATTTTTCTCACTTCACTGTAAAGCAATGCCTATATCTCATACAGTATCTAAAAAAGGCATTGCCAACTATTTATGCCCGAGCCAAGAGTTGCAGTTCTGTAATTGCCTTAAAATATAGCAGTACATATATAATAAATATAGTGACTCTCAGAAATATAGCAGTTGGTCTACAGAACTTACAAAAATAAATCCATACATTTGATTTGTTACTAGACCAGAGCACACCTTGCCGACTCTATATAACAAACACAAGCCATGAATTACATCTAAAATATAGCCTTATCAAAGTTGCTTCTCAATGTCATCAGTAATAATGAGTGCTAACTGATGTTATTTTTCACTAATAAACGGAGTAATATGAATAAAATAAGGAGTTTAGCATACAAGGTAATGTCATACATGCAAAAGAACAGTAGCCCCTACAAAGAACAGTAGCCTGGTCCCAAACTAGAGTGACCATATAGGATTTAGGCAGATAACCGTCCTGTTTGTGCAGCTCCCCCAGGACACCAGCGTTTTGTAATAGCAAGTGATGACTCAGCATAGATTGTGTCCTCCAGTAGAAAATGAAGGTCGTTTTGTTTCATTATTACAGATTTCTAGTTGACAAATGAACCTTTATTTATTCACATACACAGACACGACATTGTGCAGACCAGCAGCTTCCACGCATGGAGGTCTCAGGCAACTGGTGCTACTGTGGAGGTTACATGGGAATAAAAACCCTGCTTTTAAATGAGATTTGCTTGGAATGTACAGGGCAAGAACTATAAAAAGAATATACATATGGCACATTCCTAGGTTCTGTACAGTTTTGCTGCAACATTAGAGAATGGCATCCAATCTGACATATATGTTAGTTGGAGTTGGGTGTATTATTTATATCAAATGACCTAGTAACATCCTTGCCTAGTGGCAACCTTAACAGTGGGTAGCAGATGTTGCAATCACAACTAAAAGGAGTGGTTCACCTTTAAGGTACTTTTTGGTATGTTAGAATGGCCAATTCTAAGCAACTTTTCAATTGGTCTTCATTTTCTTTTTTATAGTTTTTAATTATTTGCCTCCTACAGACTTTTTTTCAGCTCTCAAATGGGAGTCACTGACCCCATCTGAAAAACAAATGCTCTGTAAGCCTACAAATGTAATGCTTCTTTTTATTACTCTTCTTTTATTCAGTCCCTCTCCTATTCATATTCTAGTCCCTTATTCAAATCAATGCATTATACGTTAATATGGGCCCTAGTTACCAGATTGCTGGAATTGCAAACTGGAGAGCTGCTGAATAAAAAACTAAATAACTCAAAATGAATAAAAAATTAACGAATGTAAATTGTCTCAGAATATCACCTAGCCACAGGAACAGTGGAGGCTCTGCCTACAGGTAAGATTTGGGGATACTTCAAAGCCTAGAAAGATAAATTGCATTTTCCTCTTATTATTTCCACTGGACATATACAAAGGGATTATAAAAAATGAATATGACTAGATTGTAATGGGCTCAGGATCACACTTCCTGAGCCTCCGTCTACAGCCTATTATTATTATTATTATTATTAATAACATATTTTTTAGTGCCAACATATTTCGGAGTGTTGGATAGGGGTAAGATTTGGGGAGAATGACTTCTAGATATACCTCAAGTACCTGCTTAAATTTCAATTAGCATGAGAATTGGGGTGAACAAATATTTGCTATCTAAAAGGTTCTTAGAACTATGATTTAATTACTCATACACAGATATTCTGTAGTCTTGTTATGAGATAAGGGTGGCCCCAACCACAGGCTGGACCTCTAAGGGGGAACAGAATAAAAGATGCTGGGTCTGCAGAATCTTTTGTTACCTCTTTGTAACTGTGCCTGAAAAACATTAGTGAGGTGGAAGTATGGACTCCCTAAAGGCCCCCATACAGGGGGCGATAAAAGCTGCTGACACACCGAGTCGGCAACTTATTGGCCCGTGTGTGGGGCCACCCGATGGGCTTCTGCGATTGATATCTGGCCAAAAGATCGCAGCCGCATCTGTGAGTGTATGCGGTGCTGCGATCTGACCGCCCGTTTTGGATGATCCGATCATTGGGCCCTAGGGCCCATGATTGGATCAGCCCGATATCGCCCACTTCAATGTGGGCATATCGGGGAGAGATCTGCTCGTTTGGCGATCGCCAAAAGAGCAGATCTCTGCGTCTATGGCCACCTTTAGGCTAATGTCACAAAAAGCTGTTTTTCTGCCTGTGTATAAAAGTCAATCCAATCAGTATGTGGTGTACGTTCTTAATTTAATGTTTTTGTGCCGAAATCCACCCCATATGTGTGAACACCACAGCTGTCAGTACACTTACAACACTGACTGGACAGGAGATGAGTGGATGAGTTCACTGCAATTGAAAGTGGAGAAAAAGTCTTGAGTGGCATTAACCTTAAGGCTTAGTCCAGACGGGGAGATTCGGGGGCGATCCGTCGCCTGGCGACTTTTCGCCGCGACGGATCGCCCCCGAATCTCCCCGAATAGCTAGGCACTGGCGAGGGTTAAAAGCGCCGGCACTAATTCACATGGAGCGGCGCGATTTTTAAAAATCGCGCAGCTCCGTGTGAATTGGTGCAGGCGTTTTGGACTAAGCCTAAAGCTAATTAATAAAGCCTAAAGCTAATTAATAGCAGTATATGTCTTGATAGGAAGCCATTTAAGACATTAAATACTCAACCACTTTACCACTTATGCAATGTGTAACTTTCTCTTTAATGGTTGGTGCAGTCATCACACTGTACCCAACCTCCCTCCCCTTGTACTGAATTGGTGTCTTGGGGTACATTTGTTTTCCACTCCATAGCACCTATGATTACACCCTAAACTGCAATACATCTCTGTGATCAACAAGTTACATACCAACACACACCCTAATTCACAAGGATCTAGAGAATCCATGTCAGCAGTGCTATGGGTAACATACGATCATTAAAATTCCAGATTTTTTTTAACTTTCATTGTGTTTGAACGGTTTCTGTTTAATTAGCAACCAGCTGCTTTTTTCACTGCTTTTTTTTCAGACAAAGACCTTCAGGATTTAAATGGTCACCGTAATAACCTTAACATCTGCTTGTCATCAAAATGAGAAAATACCAGACTATTATCTATTTAAGACTAAAATGGTTTAAATGATAACCAGCAATGTAAAGCATGAACATATATATTAGCATGGGTTACCGTATATTTCAAATTATACCATAGCAACTATCCCATAGCCAATCAGCAGTTGGCCTTTAAAGGAGAAATAAACCTCCCGATAATAAAAGCCCCTACCTACTACCCTAAATAGTCCCGCCTCTGCTTCCCCCCCCCACATAGTTGATTACCCTTGAAAGTGCCCCTAGCACAGGACTCGGGTATCAGAGCAGCGCTGCGGAGCCTATGGGCACCATTTTCTGGCTCTTCGATATTCTTGAGGTCCAGGGTCGAACTGGCCCTTGTGGGACACTGGGCCTGGCGAGACACTGGGAAAAAAACTCAGTGGGCCCCATCCGGGCAAGGCCCCCTCTCCCGATCTCCTGGCCCTACAAAAAGAAAAATGTGCAGCTCTGTGCAGTGAAATTAGCACTTTTGTGGAGTTGCAGTAGAGGGGCAAGGGGGTCTGGAGGGAGGCCTACCAGTCCGACCCTGTTCGGGTCCTCTTCCTTCCCTTCTGCAATTTCCAGCACTTTTGTTGCATGTGCAGTTGCTACCAATCGGAATACTCCTCCAACTGCACATGCGCGTTCACTTAAGGAAGAATACCGAAGAGCCGGAAGATGGTGCACATGAGCTCCGCTGCTCTTACTCTGCAATGATACTAGAGGACTGTGTCAGGGACACTTTCAGGGGTAATCAACTATGTGGGGGAAGCAGAGAGGGGGGCACTATCTAGGGTAGTAAGTAGGGGCTTTTCTTATTGGATGGGTCATTGCTCCTTTAAAAGGCTAGTGAAACCAAAATAAAAGCAAGCGTTTAATTGGTTTCTATGCATTGGTGACCTAGGTCTTCTCTCAAATTTTGTGTGCTCTGTTTCGATAACTTTATTGCCGGAAGACAGAAATGGTGGTCAAATTGTTTAAGTTTAAGCCCCACTTGAAAGTCCAGCATTTCACCAGGGCCCCCCTTGAAGGTCACATCTTTAGCAAGAGAGCCATTTAAGTCATGAAATTGGAACATATATAGGAAAATATTGGTCATCCAATTATAGTCATCCAATTAAGAATATCTAGGGCAGCAAATGCAAATTCCCCAAAACCACAACCTAGTTGACCTTCAAATTGGGCTTTCAGGTGTAGCTAATAGACCACATTTTCATTGTTCCCAATTTTTCTATCCTAACAGAATGAGCCCCCCTGCCACTGCTCCAGGGCCCTACAGGGTGGAGCAGCTCCACTATATGTGCACCACTTGTCTAGAACAGGATTCACTTAAACACAGAAGGGAATATTTCAAACATTTGGCATGAAGCCTGTGTCTTACTTCACAGATGTGTTCTCTGCCACTTCAAATGAAACCAGCCTCCCTCCAGAGGAAGTGTTGGAGCTAGCGTTTCCACATGCAACATCTGGAAGTATCTACAGTAAAAAGAAATGCACAGGTACCATTCTATTAGTATTTAAACCATGTACCTCATTATTAACATGTGTTTATGAAGCGCCAAAATTTTCCACTGTGCTTTACAATAAATATGAGTATACACTGAACATACATATTTACATAGAAATTAGTGTCAGATCTGGACAAATGGCCTTCGGTTTCCTATTAAAGTCAATACTATAACCCACTAACCAATTAGCTCAGATTTGTGTTATACTGTGTTGTTTGGGCTCACGAAGACTCCATGATCCCCATACACATTCTTCATGTGCCTAAAAACAAACAATAACAGCCCTTATTGGTAAGACCAGGGTCTTTTTTCACAATTGAGAGTTGAAACATTGGCTCATGGGTAGGAAAGTTGGGGACCTCTAGCTTATGCACTTGTAAATACAATCAAGGAGCAGATCTGCAGAACATAGTGGGTTTCAGGCTGGTGGTTAGTAGTAGGTATAAGTCGATATTCATGAGGCTCAGGGAGGTTCTGGCAAAGCATTTTCCCTTTCTGCACTTTACTAGTCCATCACTGTTACTGTCTTCATCTAGTTCCATTTCTACTTTCTCATGGTCCCCCATCCTATCTCAGAATGGATGTGGGTCTCAACAGGAACTTGTGCAAGTTTCTGTTACATATTGGTTCTGGTTCCACAATCACTGTTTGCAAACAGATGGCTTTTGTCAACATGCCCAGTGTATGTAATAAAATTTCGCAATCACAAAATGTTTTTTTGTGACAAAATATTTAACAGAACTCCAGATTAGGTGTTAAGGCTAACCTTTGCTTAGCGATAATGAAAGATGTAATATTCGCCAGTAAATGATTTTACATTGTGAACAGCACTAAACATTTGCAAAAGCCCCTTAAAAAGCAATTTTTAATTACATTCCCCCATGTGACTACAAATTAGAGATTTATTGAACCCAGGATTTGGTTCAGGATTTGGCCTTTTTCAGCAAGATTCAGATTCGTCCGAATACTTGTGCCTGCCGAACTGAATCAGAATCCTAATGCAAATTAGGTTCAGGAAGAGAAATCACTCGACTTTTCATCACAAAACAAAGAAGTAGAAATATTTTTTCCCCACAGTTTCTTTTCCTGCCCCTAATGGATTTGATTCGGTATTTGGACAAATCTTTCACAAAGGATTTGGGGATTCTGTGAAATAGCGGATTCAATGCATCCCTACTACAAATGACTGTGAAGAGATTAACTGCATGTAGACCTGGACTGAAAAGCCCTTATTCTCTATTTCAATATAGACAATTTACATATATTACAGAACAAAACAGTGAGAGCAAACTCACCATTTGTACCTACTTATATAGGTATACATATAATTATGTTTTTTTTGCGCTACCATTTTACAGAGCTTTAGAGGATCCACAACACTTTATAAACTTTATAAATAACAGCACTGAGTGCAGAACATCTGCTTATACGTTTTGTGAAACGGTACTATAAATACTGATCTGTCTTATAGAGGACTGTTGTGATAGTTCTGAGTATTTTTATTTTCCTTATACTGTTATTTAAAGTATGCTTTAAGATCTGGTATTGTTTTTATCTCCGTAATGAATCACTATAAAAGCCTCATGCTGTTATGACAGCACTGCCATTTTATCCTTATGCTTTTGCAGAGGACTGAAATAAGAATGTTATTAATTTTATTCTTAGGCTGCTCTTATAAGGCATCAGCACAAGTGATAAACATCTTACTTTATAATAACTCAGTGATACTTACAGCTGTCACTCTTATTTATTTGTAACCGGTAAACTAGGATAAAGGGTGAAATAATGTAAAT
>CM044439.1:142479217-142489545 GCA_024363595.1 Xenopus borealis
GAAACCAAAGCAGCATTTCCAGAACCAGACAGTAACCACCAAAACCAGGCTGGTGGCAACCCTAGCAGTGGATAAAAAACTCTAGCCACACAGAGATATCTTATGGATCTTAGCTGGAAGATTTTAAGTTTCTGACACTCATCAGTTCTCCTCAGCGGCCATAGCTTATTCCCAACCTGCCTTTGTAATAAGACAAGTCTTTCATGTCCCATCAGACCTGTACCTTTGTCGACCTCTCTAGTGACGCACAGAGTAACTCCTGCGGATATGTCGGCACTGATCAAAGCAAGAAGAAGGTGATGTGCACAGGAGAGAAATAATGGATCACTTGAAAGGACAGGCACAAAATTCTCACTTACAGAGCTTCCTGTCACCATAACATCACCCAGCTTTTAACTAAGAAAAACCATAAACTGTCAAGTCAGAGAAAAAAATGTTAAAACCTTGACTGTGAAATCTGAGTTTAGTACTTACAATTGCTTACAAAGGATGTGACAAAAAAGCAAAATGTGGAAAATGCATAAGCAAAGTGAAGCCTTCTGAAATCAGAAGGTATTTACTTGTCTCGTGCCATACACATAGCACTGCCTAGATAGCAAAAATGAGAGTTTTATTCTCCCATAATGCATCATGGGTGGAGACATGTAAATCACTCCTTTATGTCCCTTTGGCCAACTATGCATCCAGAACCACTGATTTGGAACATGGCTTCTGAGGGCTGTGAAAAAGGAAAACTGAACCTGGTTAGGGTGAGAAAGACCCTTCACAAGCAATTACATGCAAAGTGAAGCCTTCTGAAATAAGATATATCAGAAAATGTCTAAGGCATCTTTCTTAATTTTTTGTGTTTTAATCTTCTTAAATCTTAGTGCAAGAAATTGGCGCATGGCTTCTGAGGATAAGACTTGGAGAGTAACGAAAAGGAAAACCGAACCTGATTAGGGTGAGAAGGACTGAAAGGAGCCAAAAATCCATTTACAAGCAATTACATGCAAAGTGAAGCCTTCTGAAATCAGAAGGTATTTACTTGTCTAATGCCATACACATAGCACTGCCTAGATATAAAAAAAAAAGAGTTTTAATTTTCCCATAAGGCATCATGGGCGGAGACATGCAAATCACTCCTTTATGTCCCTTTGGCCAACTATTCATCCAGAACCGCCCGTTTCAATCTTGTTAGATCTCATCAGTGCAAGATATTGGAACATGGCTTCTGAGGGTTGTGAAAAGGAAAACCGAACCTGGTTAGGGTGAGAAGGACCCTTCACAAGCAATTACATGCAAAGCCTTCTGAAATCCGATATATCAGAAAATGTCTAAGGCATTTTTCTTAATTTTTGTGACATAAAGAGCATGTAGCACCTGTTTATCCATGAGGCCGATTATAGTGTCTCACCAACTGGGAATATGAAAATGAAGCCAACTGCCATGTACATAAAAATATGGTTACATTCCCCACCTACTCCAGGATCAGGTAGTCTAAAAAAGTCAGATAAGCAGTTATAGTTTTAGATTTCTTAATACATATGTGTACATAGAGGCACCTATATAACACAGGTATGGAACCAGTTATCCAGAATGTTTATGGCCTGGGTACAGCCACTTATATTGTATCCGTCCAGTATTCAGGCCAATCAGTTAGAAACCAAGGAGGAATGGTCAGTGTATGGCACCTTTAGACTGAGGGGTACGTATATCTACAGAGGCAGCAGACCAAGACCAAAATGACTAATGATTTGGGGGATAGATATCCCTAAATGGATTTTGCTATGGAATCAACTTCTAGTTACACCGTTTAGATATTTTAATTTACCTTTCAATTCAGAAATTTACAATAGCATGCCAATGCACTATGGGTTCAATATAAAAACATACATGTTTAATTGTCAACGTTTGAACATCACAGAGGTACATCTTCCTCTGGACAAAAAAATATATGTACTTTGTCCTTAGGACTACGTCCTCCTTTGATGTTAAAACGTTGACCATTAAACATACCATATGTACTTGAGATTTAACCCACAGTGTGTTGGTATGCTTTTGTAAATTTGAATTGGAATATTATGGGAATTGCTATGGACATCACTTATCTGACATGCACCTGGCGAATGAATCCTGAAGAGTGCAGGCCAACTTGGTTATTTTTATTTGACCTTTTCACAAATCTGTTAAGGTGGCCCAATGCAAGGCAATTATAGCTGCCAACTCGGTTCTTCCAGGCCTAGTCACCAGTAAGGTTGCCACCTTTTCTGGAAAAAAATACCGGCCTTCCTATATATTTATCTTTTTTCCTATTAATAACATTGGGCTCAACCATCAAAAATACCGGCCAGGTGGCAACCCTAGTCACCAGTGACATAAAGGGCGCAAACCTGCCCTTGTCCTTTCCTCAACTGAACACGCACCAGCCACATGATCTTATCATTGGGCGTCAGTGCTGTGAGTCAAGACGGCCCTACTGAGGGGCGGGTGCAGTAGCAAACGATGCTCCTCTAGTAGTTACGCCACTGCTCGGCAACATAATATTTGTTTGTTAAGGATCTGCTTGCTGGGCAACCTTGACAAACAAACAGGTCTTTGGATGTGGATGGAAACCCCTTCCTTTGCTGCTCAGCAGTGTTTCCAAAAAATGTTTATTTTGTGTACACATATTAAACGTGTGCACATTTTCTAAAACGGTGTGCTCAGGTCAGAATGGATACAAAATGTTGTGTTTTCACACAAAATTCTTTGTGTACACCATGATTTGTTGCGTGTGCTGGTCTCAAAATTTGTGTACACACACATGAGGTCAGAAAATGCTGCAGCATTGACATTATCTATAGTGTAAGTGTGAGCACGGCACATATCCTATTGCTCTGCCCCCCCCACTCTGGAAGCTAGACAGCTGCAGAACCTTCAGTGAAGTTCAGGAGGCTATTATGAACTGAGTATGTCATAGCGGGAAGTGAGATGAGAAGGCCAGAAAATCATTCATCACTAATAAAGCCTAGGAACTGTCTTTCTCTTTCAAAAAATATTTTCTGAGCAATAGTCACCATCTTTCATTAAAGGTTGCAGAGCAACTACATATACTGGATGAATCATAATATAGCAGCTTCATTTCCCTTTTGAAAATAAAACTTTAAAAAAAGTTCTTTCATCTGATACTAAAAGGGATAGTAAATAATTGAATAAACAATCGCTTTGTGGCCCATACTCCCACTTGTTAGTGGCCCTATATTCCAATACTTGAATGCATCTTAAAAGTGCAAAGGCACTAAAGGGTGCAAGAACACGTGATAACAAAACAAAACGTGCAAAGAAAAAAAAAAAAATAAATAACTATATATACTGTATATATATATATATATATATATATATACACACTACCTGAATTATAATATAAATAATATAAATATAAATGATTTTAATTTAATCATTACTTTGTACTTGATCCAAACTAAGATATAATGAATCCACATTGAAAGCAAAACCAGTCTATTGGGTTTATTTTATGCTGACATAATTTTCTAGTAGATTTAAGGTATGAAGATCCAAGATACGGAGAGATTAGGAAAACCCCAGGTTCCAAGCATTCTGGATAAGTTCCATACCTGTATGCTGAACTGCTAATACTCTACTTTGGAGCACACTACTGCAACCTTGCAGTGTTTCAGTAGAGAATCCTAAACAGGGGAAGAATTAGCCACCAAGATCATTCTGAATGATGTTCATGTTGGCCCGATACTTGCGGGTTGGGCGGGTTCGGGCCGACCTCACACCCCTATTCGTGGGTTCACTCCCTGCCCGCCACCTTACACTTTCAGCTTCCGACTTCTTCTTTTATTAATGTGAGTCTGCTCGCCCCTGCCCCTTTTGTGACATCATAAGTGGGCGTGTTTATAAGAGGAAGCAGGAAGGTGGGTGTGGACAGGTGGAGGGAGGGCGGGTTTCGGGCGGGTGGGGGTCAGGTTGACTCACACATCACAAGGGCAAAGTTTTCATAAATGAATAAATCACACATGCAAATATTTGTAACATTTATGCAGAAAATCCCAGCTTATATCTATATACTATGGGTATTGATAGCTTCATTGGAAAGATGAAAACTTTGACTGCAAATGTCAACCAGTGTGCGATGACTCAGCAGATGTGGATTTGTTCAGGCTGTTGGCGCAATTGAAATGTGTCCGTGTTATAGATATATAAATAACAGATGCTACCAACACCATGTATGGCACTTTGTATAGTATGGTCCATCGGATCCCATAGAAGGATATTGTACAGGACTGTCCCATGTACGGCTGCCTTTAATATTAATGGAATTTTCCTTTAAGTTTTTCTGTTTGTACATGTGAAGCATACAATTTATTATTATTATTTAATATTATTATTTAATAATTGATTTAATACAGTATTTCAATACCAGCTTTAGTCTCAGGATTTGCCTGCCATTGGTGGATGTTCCATGGTAAGATCACTGTCGGTATTTCTAAACCCCAGCGACAGGCTCTAAGTCAGAGCCCATAGATTAAAACCTGATGAAAGCCCAAACTGGTTTCTGAATCTTAGTGACAGATCAAAAAAAAGTAGGAGTTTGTCCTCAATGCTATTCTCATAAATTAAAACATATCAGTACTATGCCTTCCTTGGCATTCTGTGCTGTTCAGCCCTGGCATGTCTTTCTGGAAGATCTCAAGAACTCATGGTAAATTGTAAAAGATGTCAAGCCTACTAAAAGCTAATGTATAATCACATTGGCTAGTATGCACCAGTACAATTACCCATATTATCCCATCAAACACTGGTGTCCATAAGCTACATTATTTCTTTTCCACCAGAAGGGGAAAAAATGGGCATTTCTAAGGGGCAGATTTACTAAGGGACGATTTTTAGAAGTAAAAAAACTTTGAAATTTGACCCTCTAAGTATTTTTAAAGGGCTTTTTCGATCAAAAATGGACCTAGGTCATTCGAATCGTTAATATAATTCGATTCGATCAAACGATTTGAATGATTCTCCGCAAAATCCTTCGAATTCTTGGAACTTAGAAAATTTTTCAGGACAGGTTCTATGTGGTAACCCCATAGGCTAAGATGGCAATTCGGCTGCGTTAAGCTGGAGAGAAGTCAAAGAATTTTTATAGGGCAAGTACTTTGAAATTTTTACCTTCAAGATTTTTTTCAATTCGAATCGAATTTTGGGCTATTCGATAATCGAAGTAGCCCAAAATTATTTTGAAATTTGAATTTTATCCTAATTTTCACTTCGACCTTTAGTAAATGTGCCCCTAAGTCTTTGACTAGAACACCTGCCAGGTACTCTCCTATCAATCTCATTATGTGTGTAATATATATATATATATGTGTGTGTGTATCCCATGCTTTTTTCCCTCTGCACATCAGCCTGTTAATCTACTGTAGAAAACTTCAAATTCTTCAAGTTTGCAGATGACACAACAGTGCCCGGCCTCGTTCAGAACAAGGATTATTATTATTAACATGTATTTCTATAGCGCCAACTTGTTTCGTAGCGCTGAGGATGAAACAGGTACACTATTATTAAGTACAGCAGAAAACATGACATGGTTCTTAATACAGCAAAAACTAAAAAGGCGATTATAGATTTCAGAAAACAACTATGTCAACATGAACCTCTACAAATTGAAGATGTCAGAATTGAGCCGTGTGAGAGCATCAGACTCCTAGATTCACATAATACCTGAAAATGGTCTGACAACACCAAAGCCATAATCTGAAAAGATCATCAGCGTCTTCATTTCCTTAGAAGATTGAAGTGGTGGTAGTGTGGTACAGCAGCATAAAAAATGAGTGATAAGAACTTCTGAACGGATAATCTCAACAACACTTCCATCATTATCCAACCTAGACACTGGCAGATGCAAGAGCAAAATTAAAGCCATTACAAATTACCTGAATCATCCAGGACATTAACTGTTCATCTGGCACAAGCCCAACTATTCTCTTAGGCACAAAAGGCCTGAAAACATAAAAATCGAAAGAAAAACACTATTTAACAGCGTCTTCCCAAGGGCAGTCAGACTAATTGCAACTGTTGACATGAAAGAATCACTAGGACTCCTCTCACCTCATAAACTCACTGCACTTTATTATTGTACTTTGTAACCTTGTATTGCATTGCACTCACTGCATTTACTAATCTAAATGTGTATACTGCCCTATGTTGCACACTAATTCCTGAGTACTTTTAGTACCAATGCCAATAAAGTCCTATTTGACTTGACTCCATTTTATCCAAATAATCCAATTTTATTAAAAATGATTTGTATGTATGTATATTTTCATTTGTATAGCGCATCTTGAGGGCAAAGCACTTTTTCTCTGTAATAATAAAACAGTAGCTTATACTTGATCCCAACTAAGATATAATTAATCCTTATTGGAAACAAAACCAGCTTATTGGGTTTATTTAATGTTTACAAGATTTTCTAATAGACTTAAGGTATGACGATCCAAATTACAGAAAGATCCATTATCTGGAAAACCCCAGGTCCCGATAATTCTGTATAATAGGCCCCATTCCTGTATTTAATATACTGAACTTACTGCACCAGCCTAAATGTTCTGAATTTCTATAACAGTAATGATTTAGGCTGTCAAAGTTGTCCACAGGGGGTCACCTCCTTGGATCAGGCTTGTCTGTGACACTCACACCCTCAGTGGGCTCTGAGCAGTTGTTGAGAAGCTAAGCTTAGGGGTCGTCACTAATCATCAAGCAGTAAATGAGGTTCACATGAGTAAAGCTGATGCTACAGGGCTGATGATAAAATTTTGAGGCTAATTGTCCTGGTTTCTGAGCTGTGATGTTATGAGAATCTAAATTATATACCATTTACTAAATGATGACATATATATATTCATTATATTGTGCCATTTCTATTCTATGTGTACTGTATATTGTGAGTGGGTCCCTAAGCTCAGTAAGTGACAGCAGCACAGAGCATGTGAATCAGTGAATCAGCAGAAAAGAAGATGGGGAGCTACTGGGGCATCTTTGATCTGAACTGCTAAAGGGCTACAGAAGCTGCTAAAGGGTACAGAAGCTGAAAATATAATGCATCTCATTTCTAGCTGTTTCTACTTCTTGAATTGTGATAATTATCCTTGAATACACTTTTGTTTCTTTTAGTGAGTTGCATATACAAATAGGTGACATATAGCGTGACAGGTTGGAGACTGCACTTGATAGAATTCTCCTCCCCAGACATAAAGAATGTGATGTCCTCACAGTGCCATGCTATAAATACAACACAATGCCATTTAATATTAACATATATACAATTCAATAAAGGAACGTTACACTAGTATCCAGTTACAGACAGAATAAAGTACATTATCTGTGTGGCTGGCAGTAAACATGTCAAATGTTTTGAATCAATACAAAGAGAAGGGAAAAATTAAAAAGTGGATGTAATTTTCAGGGAAATTGTATATAGCTTGCCCTTTGACCTATAGAAGTACCCTTACTGTTACTCTTTGCTGTCCTTCCTTCCTCTGCATAAAACCTTCCTATTGATTATGCTGACCTTGGCTAAAGTAATAAGGATCCCCAGTGATGGTTGTTTAGGCATTGCTGGAATTAATATCTCATGCAAACAGCTCCTTTTACAGACGTCATTTGGAGATTGACAGCTCTTTAATGTGCTTTGGCATAGAGGGGAAATAATGTGACAGCAGATAAAGATCGCAGGAGAGATGGAGAGATTGGGAATCCGTCTGGTGAGTGTGTGCATTAATTACCATGCAAGGGCAGCAGCACCAGGCATGCACACGCAGGGAACTTGGGTGACCTTCACAAGAAGACTTCATGCAATCACCGGCTTGAATCATTATACTCCCCTAGTCTGACTGCTTCCTTATACGTGTCAACTCATTTGAGATCTTATTCTAGTTCACTTTGACTAAAACCATTCTGGAATTTAGTATGGGATCCTGAAATCCATTACTCAGAATTACTGTATTTTATCTAAATAATCCAACCTTTTTAAAATGATTTCCCTTTTCTCTGTAATAACAAAACAGTACTGTGTACTTGATCCCAACTAAGAAATAATGAATCCTTACTGGAATCAAAACCAGCCTATTGGGTGTATTTAATGTTTAAATCATTTTAAATAATAGACTAGGCATGAAGATGCAAATTACATAAAGATCCAGAAAACCCCAGGTCCTGAATATTCTGTATAACCGGTCCCAACCCCGTAATACTGTATAATGTGCAAAGTCATTCATTCTGAGCATGTATTTCTTATATGAACACAGATCCTGGTTGAGTGGTCAGCCTCTCATTGCATGCATAGCCCCAATGGGATCATCAGCTCATGTGACTTCTAGTCCATCCCCTCAGTGCCTTCGAGCCACATTTATTACAGTTACAGTCACTTACAGATAATTGGTATCCTTGACGTATTTATATATACAGGTGGGGACATTCAATGAAAACACAAATGGAAAAGGAGCTCCCCGTTGCTTGGAGAAAATAAAGGAAAGCAGATCTGCTATTTCATTAAGGACTTCCAGTTGACTGATGATGTTTAATGATGCTTATAGGAATAATTATAGACATTGCTCCATGACATAACAGAGAATAGGGAATCAGTCTTGAAATCATTTAACAGCATGTATGGGCCCTTATTATCTTGGGAAGATATTTATAGGGTACATAAAAGTGCAGAACGTAAAGTTGCATAGAAATATTGCATCCAATAGGCTTGAGCTTAAGAGCAATGGCACATGGCTTGATTTTGGGAAGATGCTGCCATAATTTTTTAGTAACCCAAACACAAGGGGACAAAGCATCAAAAACTTTCAACCATTGTTCCTTATAAGGAAAAACTTCCAATAACGCCATAAAAAAACATGCACCAAATTCCATACTTGCGTGCCATGTGCTGATCACCTACACTTATAAAAACAGCATCTCAAGAACAAAATCGTATAAAGTTTGAATAAACCACACTTGCAATATGATGTTTCAGATGAGGATTTTCATTCATCCAGGTAATGATATATCTAATATAAGTAATTCTAAAACAACCGGACTTGCTGAGTAATAATTGAAGATGTTTCACTACTCATCCGAGCAGCTTCTTCAGTTCAACTGATTGTGAATGGCTCAGCATAGGAGGGATAACTCTACAGGGCAAGACTCAGCTGTCTTTCTATACCTGAAATACAAGGGACACTCCTTTGAAGATAGCAAGGTCCAAATCTTGGATAGAGAAGACCACTGGTTTGAACAAGGTATGAAAGAGGCAATCCATGTCAAGGTGGAGAAACCATCCCTGAACAGAGGTGGGGGCCTTTGACACCACCTGTCTGCAACATACAATGCAGTTCTCACATCTGTACCCCGGGCGGTTTCAGAACACTTCACACATCTATTCATGCAGCTGTCACAAGTAACACCTGTGTCTAGGAGTTGCATGACACATTGGTAATCCTATCACTGTAACTACACAGAATCAACACCTCTGTAAATTCATATGTCACCTCTCTGAAGAGTTACAATGTGCCATTGTGATTGGATTAGTGGAAGAGTTTATGTGCCGAGAACTTCACACCAGTCAGTTGAATCTGCTCGGATGAATAGTGAAACGTCTTCAATGATTACTCAGCAAGTCTAGTTGTTTTAGAATTACTAATATTAGAAATGATGTTTCAGACTTCATCAGCTACTATACTTTTTGGCATATTTGATGTATGTTATTTAAAAATGCATATTTGTCACTAAAGTGGGGCTGGGACTAGGGGTAGGCAAATGAGGTGTCTTTCTTGGGGGCACTTGACAAAAAGGCTGTAGTCAACAATGCCCCTTCTTGCTTCCTACTTCTGCCCCTGTTTTATATTTAACATAGCTCAGCACTGCGCTCTATATCCGCAGGAGCTGCTCTTATATATCACCATATAAATCACTATCTCTATTGCTGGGACATATTAAATAAGAAATAAATGATCCTGCTCTGTGTTGGGGTGGAGGTGATTATTTCTGAATATGTGGAGTAATGTACGCCTACAGAATAGAACACTTTGAACCAGAGGACTAAAAAGGACATAAGGGGGTATGAAAGGAAGAGAGAGGACCATATTCTTTGCAAGAATGGAGAGACAGTGTAAATGAAAGGGGGAATGGCCTGAGGGAGGTTGAAAGAAGAATGGCACACAGAAAGAGATTGAAGATGTGTGCTGTTTATACAAATGGCCTACGGGTGTCACTGTATATACACAGGACTTTCTGTACAGCATGAAAATGAAAGTAGGAAGTAATGCAGTTGTGTAATGGCTGCATGAACCTGTTAATAAAGC
>CM044439.1:142556078-142567326 GCA_024363595.1 Xenopus borealis
CAAAAATCAAAGCTTTTATGATTAAAGGGGCAGTATACCCCTTGTTTAACTGAGCTTTTACTGAAAAATGTTCTACAAGCTGGAGAATCAAAACGCCCTACTGCATGCAATTAAAAAGAATGTTACTACAAAGAGACATTGTTTAACCTGTAAACAAAATATAGACTAAAGATTATTCAGAAAAAAAATCCCCTTTAAACTGAGGGCTACTTCCCTTGGACCTAAAACGAATTTTTGCCATCTGAATGAGTCATTGGTCCTTTAAATAACCACATGTCTTTCTAGATCTAAAAGAAATACGTTGTATCCATGCTAAGAAAGGCAACATTCAGTGTTTAACACACCCTTGCATAGCTTGTTTGCCAAACATTAATAAGTTGCACTTCTTTGCTTTCACTTACCTTTTTTCTATCCAGCCTTGGGGCTACTCTACTGTCCTGAGAGTCTGACTGGTTGATCTCTGGGTTGGTATCAAGCAGTCTCTGCATAGCCCGGTCTCTGTCAAAAGCAGTTACGTAAAACAACATTTGCCGAGTATCAAACGGGAAGAAGAATGGACTGCAAAGAGAAACGGATGCATTGTTAATTTGACAACAATTGGAAAATTCATGATTAATAATAATAATTAACTAAATAATACAGTAAAGCAAGCTTGGCAGATGGTTTGGCTCTTACCAGCTTTTCCCAAGCTCTGTTAACCAGGTTGGGATGTTTCCAGTCATGATAACCAGAGGATCCTGTAGTTGTCTGTTCGCCTTTGCAGTTAGCTTGCTGTTAATAAACTCTGATGTAGGAATAATTTCTTTGCAAACAGCATTCTAGGAACAAGAGACAGGTAGAATTATATTAATGTTAAACACTTTTACTAGCGTTAGCACAAGCAACATAGCTAAAGTACCCAAGTCCCGATAATGATTTCTAGAAAAGAAAATCAATTATTTTACAGCAACATTAGAAGAAAAGATGATGGGCTACAAACTGAGCCCCTGTACTCTAATAGCCATTGAGAGTGGAGTATACTAAAGGAACAGTAACATAAAAGAATAATGTGTTTTAATGTAAAACAAGTATAATGCAGTGTTGCACTGCATTGGTAAAACTGGTGTGTTTGCTTCAAAAACTCTACGATTGTTTATATAAATAAGCTGCTGTGTAGCAATGGAGGAAGCCATTCAAAAGAGAAACGGCTCAGGTTACACAACAGATTAGCTCAGTAGAACAAAATGGCATGATCTGTTATACCCTATTTAACCTGTGCCATATAGCTTTTTTGTTTTTTAATTTCCACCATTGCTGACAGCAGCTTGTTTATAAACTATATTAGTATTTCTGACATAAACTAACCAGTTTTACCAGTGCAGAGCAACAGTACATTTTATTTTCATTATTTTAAGACACAAATTTTTTGGTGTTAGTGTTCCTTTAAGCCCACTGTAAAATAAACTTATCCACCCACCTCTGTCCCTCTCTCTAGTGCACCACAATGCCTACAACCATTAAAAACTACAATGCAGACTGACTGCAAACTGACTCTTGTGTTGTTGTACTTACTGGCTGTATTACTGCTGCTGAAGGTTTTTGGGTAAGAGGCATGTAGGTGATATAACAGTTATTTTATTAAGGGAATTTTTAAAATACAGGACTGAGTCAAATTGTTTAAATAGATGTTGCCGATATGCAGAGATCAATGTTGGTCATTCAGCAAGCATTACACCCACTCCTAAATATGCAAATAAGTAATGCTTATACATAAGATTTTCTTTTGTCTACAGCACATCAGACCACTCCACAACTTTCTAAAGAAAAAAGCAAATGCATCATTTCCTAATAATAGAGACTAATTCAGAAGTGCTGGACAGCAGGTGGAGAAATAACTTACATCATACAGGTAATACCAGGATCGGCTGACGGAATGGAGAACCCGTAAGAGGATCACCACATCCAGAGATGGGTCATCAAAGGTAATATTTTCGGGTGGCCCAGAGAGGAGATACGCTTCTAAAGGGTTCAAAATTCTGGGGCACACACCATCTTAAGACAAGAAAAGAAAATGTCATTGACAGATACGTAGAAATTGCACATTTCTCAAGATCCATGCAACCAATGAAGGACAATATTCATAGTTTCTGTTCGATACTTTTTTAGTGGGAACACTTTTTCCTGTAAAGTGAATAATTTACTGTAACTCCTGATAGCAAGAGCTCTGTAAATAAAAAGGAGGTGGGGGGGGGGGGCACTACTCAGAGACCTATGTAGCCAGTAAGTATGCTTCCTTGTAAACACTGCAGATTACATGTACTCATATTTCAAAACAAACAATTTCAGCCTAGAAATTCCAACCTGGAATAACTTAACTTTAATTATTGTTTATGCCCTGTACTTTATATTCAGTTCAATAAACAATCATAATGTATGAATTTTGCTTGTCAGCATATGCTCTACAGTACTTGCATTCTGTCAGAACTTGCTCTTGTCTCATGCAAACAAAGGATTCCAGTAATATAAGCCAATATTAGAAATAAGCTTGCACATACATTAGAAACAAATGCACACAAACTGTTGCTTTAATCTGTTGATAATAAACTATGGTTCTTCCCGTCTCTAACCACGTTCCTCCAATCCAAATACCTCCAGGTCTGATCTAGGGGATTCGGCCGAATCCCTGAAACCTTTATGTAAGATGTGCCTGAATATTGAATCGAATCCTAATTTGCATATCAAATTAGGGAAAGGAAGGGGGAAAAAACATTCTTACTTCCTTGTTTTGTGACAAAAAGTTACTTGATGTCCCTTGCTGCCCCCAATTTGCATATGCAAATTAGGGGTTGGATTTGGTGCATTCCTACCAGGAATCTTTTCTTGCTTTGCAGTTGTAAAGCAATTTCTTCTGACTACCCTGCCTGTGAAATTGGTAGTCATTTTCCATTTAGATGAAGGCAGGTGTTGCCTTTTACAGGAAAGCACTTTCCTTGCAGGGACGTAAACTAAGCCAATGTACATTGCATAACACTCCAGTAATCCATGATGGCGGATTCAAACACAAACTTAATAATGTACGTGTATGACAACTGGAATAACGATGATTTAGAGTGCTCTTTCTATATTACCCATGTTCAGTGTAACATTTTATGTCAGTTTCCTATATGGTAAAATAAACCCTTGTATTGTATCCATTATGTTATGGACTTAGATGCTTACAGTTTAATTAAACATTACAGAAAAACCCAACATACAAAAAATACATAACATCCATGTCTCTTACCCTTACCATGCCACAATTCGTCATGTTTCTTGGAGTTCCTTGGAGAGGTTTTGGTGGGTGCCGTTTGGGCACGTCCTCTCTTGCCCCCTACTGTATCTTTCACACTTTCTTCCTCTTCTCTTACAGGTTTGTACCTGTACAACAGAAAGGGCATTACACAACTCAGATTATATGTAGCCCACACTTCCAAGACTCAAACAGCAAACATCTCATTACAACTAAATTCAGTACAATTTTCCTATATTAATCATATTACCAAATATAGAGCACATAAGTGCAGATGATGTTGGAACTAAATTAGCAAGCTATACTAATGATAATATGTCAATACTAATCTGTTGCTTCATTTTATACAACACTTTAAAAATTCTAGGGAAATCAGTACAAGGTTTGTTTAAAGTGCTCCAGACATGCAAAGCTGTGATAACTACTTATTCCAATTCATTTTTGATGGGACATATTAGTAAATTTGTTTGGTCGATGAAAGCCTATGGCACAGTTACATACCAATGAAATTTGGAATGGGGTGAATTTTAGTCATGTCAGCTGGAAAGGGCACGCAGTGGCTATATAATTTAGCTACTGTAAATTTGCTATGTGGTGTTGCCCCCAAAACATAAAGAGCTCTTAGTGCTAATTTAAAACGGGGCTCACCATTTCTGGAAAATGCTTCATTCAGAGGTTACTCCAGTTGAGAGCATGATTGTTTTGTCATTTAAGTCAGTGGCAGTAACCTTGTAGAAAAAAAGTTCTGCGCCAAGCAACAGAACAGAAGCAATTATTTTTGTGCAGATAGTTTAAAATGAAACTGCATTCCAATACTGCATCTTCCAGATGTGGCATCTATTATTCAGTAAGAAGTTCTAACTCTGCTACGTTTTACCCATAAAAATGGGTATACTACCTTTTTCAACCATAAATATTTTGAATGTAGGAATCCAACCGTTTAAAGGAGTTTACCAAATAGTATGTGTCTTGGTCCAAATACCAGCTCTTCCTAGAGGGTTACTTTCATCATCTGTAGATTCACGTTCTTCTTCAGTCTGTATGCTATACTGCCGTACTGCTTGGTACACAGTCATGTTGTAGGGAAGAAGGTGATCTCCAATGTAAAACTGCAACCTGTGTCGTACGTTTCCTGAATTCAAGAACTGAGCAGCCTGTAGGAGAAGAGTAAAATAAACAGATGTTGGTTCATGGTGTGTTTGTGGTGCAAAATCTGAATTTAAGTAGCGCTTTTGTAGAATGCCAGGGGAAATCTAGAAACCATATATTAGTAGTTTTAGTTATACACAAAGAGTTCCTGATATGGTAACCATGCCATAGTTATGTGTAGAATAGTCAACTACCAATGCCCCAGGTGAGAAAATGAGTCAGGTACAGGCAGGAGGCTGAATGAAACAAAACTACATATCAAATAGCTCAGGGGTAAGTGAATGGGAAACCCCTGTGACAAAAGCTGCACCTTTAAACAGTACTTTAATTGATAAAGGCCCATGGCCACACTAAGAAGCAGAATCCAGTGTTGAACACATACCAAAGATTCATCTATCTCTTCGTCAGAGCCATCATCATCACTATCTTCATCATCTTCTCTAACTCTTCCATAACCTTTAAAAATGATATAGTGAATAAAGTACTGCTTCTTGTAAAATATAACGATATTATAAGTTACCGAGGAGTTCCATGACCATATAGAAAGACGAGGCCAAAGACAGTTTTTATACAGGTCATGGAACTCAAAGATTATTTATTATAATACACAAGCTTCAGAGAGTCAATTGACAGACGACATCAGCAAGCTCCGATTATAACTGATGACATCCCTTATCACCGTTTATAAGGATACAATTTACAGGATATTCATGACACTTGAGATCAGCACCGGTTTTCAAAAAGCCATAGGCAAAAAAATGTGTGTCATGGAAAATAAGCGAAGAGTGGCAGGTTCATATTTTCACGTTCATAGGAATAAGATACTCACCTCTGACCACTAGGTATCTTTCAATTGCTTGTACAAGGGCTAATGGATCTATTTTAACAGGACCACCCTTCCATTGCTTTACATTAGTGCAATCCGGGTGTCTCTGAAGCTGACACTTCAGCTGGTGAGTGTTGAAAAACTTTAAAGCTTGTGATCCTCTGCAAATAAATATACAAATACTATGTTATTCTCCAAACATCTACGTCTCCACAAGCTATATTAGTGGTATTTCACATTTCAGAATGACACATTTATAAAAACGTTATACCATATTACATAACTTTCCTTCCTCCATGCTCTATACTTTCCACTTACCTACTGCCTGTCCCGTTACCACTAGGGAAATCATGCACTTTGACTGGAAACTGTTCCATCTGACTAAGGCAATTGTTCATCTTATGGACCAGTGCTAACAAGTGCCTATTTTCTGTTGGATCTAGTTTTGCAAGTGATTCCTCTCCGGGAAGCTGTGGAGAAAAGCAGAATGGGACTGGTTCCTAGAAATTCACACCAAGGGACAGTAGGTTCAGCAGCTTTAAAGAACTCTGGTCTACAAGGGAGTAGGTTTCAGAGGAATATTAGGCCACACGATAATCACACACAATTACAGGAACAAGATTTTATTTTTATGGAGCAGGAATTTAACAGCAGGAATAAGATAGAAGTGCCTAACAGTGAGCGAACTGTCATTCACAGCATTGCTCAGTACTGGGCAATATGAATAATGCACATGGCTATGGTATACATGTAAACATTGGTTTACATTCCAAACCCAAAAAATGTATCCCACTGACAAAGCAAGCCTTGGAAGAAATTCTGCAGTTAACTAACATCTTTACAAACACTAGGGAACCAAGCAATGGCTAAATATTCACCTATTAATATTGCCATTAAATGAGCAAAAGGTTTCAATCAGGAAAAAAAAAGTGTTGTTTTAATAAAGATTTTGCAATACAGGCTGAATATATTTAGACTGAGATTAAAAACGCTTTAACTTGGATTTAAAATGACTGCTGGAGACTAGTGAAAAAAAGTACAATGTGAACTTTATATTGAGGCCTTCAGTCTGTCAATAAAAAATCTGTTAGGGGCAGCAAACCAAACGCTTAAATAATTCATAAACCAGAAAAACCACGGCAAACTGTGCCCTTAGAAAATACATGGAAAACGTACCCTTAAGTTAAAAAAGTCAAACACATACATTTTGTGTTGCAGAATGGGCTATGCTCACATGTGAATTCTGAGAATGAAATATAGGACACTTACAGGGGCGCCGAAGAAAACATGAAGAAATCGTTTAAGCCGTATATCGCGGCTCACTATGTCTTTATCGCTCTTGGAAGTCAAGTACAATAGCAGCTGTTTCACAAACCCGCTGTGCTGGATTTCAAAAGAAGAGACGTCCGACTCGGAGACAATGCTACGGATTTCTACAAGGCACTCAACTCCTCCATCCACCTGAAAAAAAAGTAATATTAATAAACCACACAGAGAAGGAGAGTCTAAGCTCCTGTTACACTAGGGGCCTATTTATCACGCCCCTAATTTTTGGGTGCTGCGGTGAGAAACCTTGACAACCACTGAAAAAATAAATAAAAGAAGAAATAATAAAAAAACAAAAACACAAAAAGGGTAAATTAAAAGTTGCTACAAAATCTTATAACAATTTAAAGTGTAACATTCCTTATAAAATATAAACTCCTTTCTATAAATGTGAAATAAACATACCATGGCATTACAAATACGCAAGGAAAAGGTTCCTAAACCTTTTGGAAACAGATATACAGGCAGGGGCTGAGTTATCACACACATCCAGGAAGCTATGAACTAAACATCAGTAATGTCCAGTTTTAAGAATTCTACATTTATGACAGATTTGTATTTCTCCAAAATAATAAATATGGGATCTGTTATCCGGAAACCCACTATCCAGAATGCTCCGCATTACGGACAGCATATCTCCCATAGATTCCATTCTATACAAATAATCAATAGTTTAAAATGGACTACCCATTTCTCTAATAATAAAACAGTACCTTGACCTTGATCGCAACTATGATATTTAATCCTAATTGGAAGCAAAACCAGCCTATTGGGTTTATTTAAGGTTTACATGATTTTCTAGTAGACAAGGTATGTAGTTTAAAATTACAAAAAGGTCCATTATCCGGACTGCCCCAGGTCCCGCACATTCTGGATAATAGGTTCCATACCTGTACTTAACCTTAACTAAGCGAATAAAAACCATACTATTACTAAAAAGAATCAGAAAATCTAGTAGAAGATGTTAAAAAATAAATAAGGCAGCAAGTTCAACCACTTTGTCTATGCGAAACCTATCTGGAAAAACCCAAGTCCTAAGCATTCTTTGCCAACAGATCCCATACCTGCACAACTTGCTTGGGTCACACTCATGTACAACTTATTATTTACTTAAAAGACTAAAGCAAACATAAAAAAAATACATATATATATATATATATATATATTTATTTATTTGCTCGCACCTGAAGGTTGAGCTGTTCTGTGGCATTGCAGAGTCGCTGCAGCACGTTAAGTGCAGGATTACTGCCATCCATGTTCTCTGAGCTGAAATATCTCTCCACAAATTTGTGAGCTTGTTCTTTAATCCAGCCACGTATTCTTTCTCTAAGCAGTTTGAAAGAAAGATTAAGAAGCAGAACAACCACAACTTGTTCATAATAAGCAAAGATAATAAGAGATATTCTCCAACTATAAATAGTTTGAAGCTGGTGGTTTGATGAATAATTGAAAATTAAGTCATTGGATAGCAATAGAATGTATGGAATATATGGAAAATACATTAAGATCCCAGGGCACAGATATATATAAAATAATCTATTTATATAGCACCAACAAATTACACTTTATATTAGTTTATAATGAATAAGAGTATGATAGAATTAGAGGGCCTGACTCACAAGCGCTTACAAACTTTAGGTTTAGGGATCTCAAGGCGGAGCTAACCCCATGCTTTTCAGACCTCTGCTGATTTATAAGTTAGAGAACTCACTTGGGAGCTTTTCTGCAAAGAAAGCTCATCTTCATCCAGAGTGCAGGCTCTATTAAACCCCAACTATGGTGGGAGAAATACATTTTTCAAGGAATAGGTGTCCTAAGCCCCCTTCCCTGCATAGTTAGTTACCACTGAAATTGCCCCAAAGAGTTTGCTCCCATATCGGTGCAGAGTAAATGCAGTGGAGTTCATGGGCGAGATCCAGAAGATGGCGCCCATGAGCTCTGCTCCATTTAAACTGCACTGATATGCAAGCAAACTCTTAGGGGAGATTTCAGGGGTAGACAACTATGTGGGAGGGGGTAGTTCTCCTTTAAGGTATCTGTAAACACAGCATTGGTTCCGTAACTGTGGATCTGAAAAGATTGTCTTAACCTAAAGTAAAAGTGCAAGTTACGTTAGGAACTCCTTTGTGAAGTCTAAGTATAAAGGGAAATAGTTACACATGTACCAATTAACATGTCCATTATTCCATCATATTTTAAAAAAATGTAGGAGTCATTGCCATTTTAATAAACCCTTCCCCTGCTTTGAAGCAAAAAATTTTTTTAATGTAAAGCAACAAGAGAATACATGCTAAACTAACTATTACAGAAGTAACAGATCATGCTACCTGTTGTTAGAAATAGTATCCTTGGAAGCCGCCCTGGCCAATCCACTGACACCTGCTGTCCTTGCTGGCTCAATGTTGTTGCTGTTTGACTGAGTGCTTAATCTGCCCCAAGTCTTAGGGTTTAGGCTGGCTAAGAAAGAAGATTTGGGAGACTGTGTAGTCGTAGGGCTTTTAGCTGAAGAGAAAGTCAAGGGAAGAAAATATAATGGATGAATTCGTTTAAAGCTTTGAATAATATTAGTTACTTTTTCCTTTAACTGGCAAAATCTGGTCAGATTGTATTTTATAGTACCTTGATTGTCAACTTTATCTTCATCCCTAGGAGGCGAATACTTTGGTCTCCTTGGCCCCCGTTTTGGCAGCCGTTTCCTCTTCAGGACATCACTTAGTCGGCTAAAGCAGCAAGTAAAACCGACAAGCAGGGTTTATGTATATCAGACGATCAGCAGAACTATGGTGCATGCCAATCCACGTACTGTCAGCAACAACAATTTCACAAAGGCTAAAGGACCAAGTATCTGTTAAACTGGCCATGGAAGCAAAGCTGTTTGACACAAAGGTTCCTGCAATTTTTGGACTGTGTGTAGATCATGTCAACATTTTTCGTCCCATGGCGAACGGTCATTTAGTCGATCAGTCAGGTAAGAAGATTTCTATCAGTGAACAATAATATCTCTGCATGTATTGCCTATCTGATTATATCTATAGGAGACTGTCTTTACGATTTGTCAGACATAACTTTCTTGTGATTGCCATCTGTCAATTAATAACCAGAGCATTATGTGATTTGTTCTCATTACTACTTAATTTATCTGAATGGTTAGTTGTAGATCGGAAGATTGGAACAAACCATTGTTTGACTGACATAAGGCTAAAGGTAGCTATACAAACAAGGATCCACTCGTTTGACAATTTCGCCAAACGAGCGCATCTCTCCCTGATATATACCCACCTTCAAGATGGGAGATATCGGGCTGATCAGATTTTGGGCCCTAGGGCCCAACGATAGGATCATAATGAAAGCAATACGGTGGGTCAGATTGCAGGACTGTATCAACGAACATATGCGGTCCACAAACCAACGGATGGACATCTGCCAGACTCTAGGCCAGATATCAATCGGAGTAGCCAGTAGGAGGGCCCCAAACAAGGGCCAATAAGCTAGCATTTCAGTCTGTCAGGAGCTTTTATAGGCCCGTGTATGGCCACCTGAAGTCTGTGCGTCTATGGTCAGCGTCAGTGATGCCTATGTAAACTATTGGCATGTACAAAGAATAAGTATTCATGCTTTTTTCCAAAAATTTAATTATGCAAATACTTGGTAGCTGCAGTAAGGCATATGCACTCACCCTGGGGGGCTAAGATCCAGAGAGTCTTCCCTATGCTGCAGGCTTGGGGAGCCCAAATCAGCAGCACTATTCCCAGATGCAGTGCCACTTCCAGTGCTTATGGTTGTTGTGCTCCCTAGAGATCCAGAGCCATTTGTGCAAACTTTTGGTGGGCTTGTAAGAAGAGCTTCTGATTCAGCCAAATTCTTTACCTGGTGCATGACACCTTAAAAAAAAAAAAGTTTGTTTTTACAAGCTTACTTAAAGGAACAGTAACACCAAAAAATGAATGTTTTAAAGTAATGAAAATATCATATAGTGTTGCCCTGCACTGTTAAAACTGATCTGTTTGCTTCGGAAACACTACTATAACTCATATAAACAAGCTGCTGAGTAGCAATGGCGGAAATTGAAAAACAGCTATATGGCACAGGATAAGTAATGGATAACAGATAACATTATGTTCTACAGAGCTTATCTACTATCTGCTGTGTAACTCGAGCCTTTTCTCCTGACTAGTTGCCCCCATGGCTACACAACAGAGTATTTATATAAACAACAGTGTTTCTGAAGCAAAAGACTGCAGTTTTACAAGTGCAGGGCAACATTGCATTATATTTTTATTACTTTACTTTAATTTTTTGATGTTACTGGTCCTTTAAATTGTCAGTTATACAGCATAAACAAAAACTACATAAAACATCGTTTGGACTTACCATTTAGGCAAACACACTATCTACAGATACAATTTTTCATACTACTACCTAATGGGAACACATGCAGTCAAAAGTGCTCAAATAACTTTTGTTGATCCTAGACTTCTGCAAATGTTAATGCAAAATTACTATTTGCTAAATATGACAGGCTGGAAAAATACTGTATATAGCATGTACAAATGTACAAATGTTTTGATTCCCATGCAATTCATCCACTGGTTACTTTTTTTGTTAGGTCTCAATATATATTTGACATTAGTTATTTAGTTCTTAAAGGACTAGGAAAGTTAAACTAAAGAAGTAGCTAG
>CM044439.1:142794683-142806129 GCA_024363595.1 Xenopus borealis
CATGTGACAAAAATCACTGTTTATAAAGTGAATAAAGTACCCCCCCTTGTAAATTATAAGGATATTATAAGTTACAGAGGAGTTTCGTGACAGATCATGGAACTCTGAGGTAACTTCTAATATCCTCATAGTTTGCAACAGCATACCTCTCAACCTTTTGGAAGTAAAAACAGGGACAAAAAAAATTGGTGTGGGTAGCGCAGTAAATTGTTTTGACCGCGCCCATTTTTGTGGCCACACTCCCTAATTACCATGTTCATTTTACAAAATTTGAAAATATTTCTCCTATCTAAACTATTACAATTATTATTATATTATTTTCTTATCTCAAAATTGTTACAGCGTATCTTATTTACACCTCTTAGCTGTTCTGGGCTCTCTGCCAAAAGCCAATTAAGTTAGAAACTTTGTTTCTTTTTCTGGCTGTTCAGTGTAGGAAAAGAGGGACTTTCCAGTCAAAATGAGGGACAGCAGGTTGAGCTGTCAAAAGAGGGACTGTCCCTCTGAAAAAGGGACAGTTGGGCGGTATGGCCAGGGTACTTTATTTATTATAAAACACAAGTTTCAGTGAGTCATGTGACAGAAATGACATCAGAACTCACCGTTTATAAGGATATCATTTACAAGATATTCAAGTCTTTAAATTGTGTATTACAAATGCTGATAGTTCCTACTTTTTGCACATAGAATGAAGGCAGTGGCAAAGTTGGGGGGGGGGCGCTCCCTGTGAAGAGAAAACATAGAAGAGGCAGATTAAACATTCGTAGGGGACTATGTAAAGCCTAAACGTGAATTAGAATAATAATAAACCTCTGACGAGACCGAAAAAAATCACTACTTCATCAAACTATGCCAAAACTGTCATTGTATTTGCGGCACTGGTGGTACAGATTAAATAAAGAGGAAGTCCACCGTCAAAGAAATATACGTGTGACTTGTTATACGTTTTGAAATGACAGACATTAGCTGACTAAAACGATGATAACACAATGTGGCCAGACTGTAGTCACAGATAGAGTAAGCTTTTCCTTTAAACCAGCTCTATCTCTCACTACAAGAAGCCGGCACCTAGTTTCCGTCAGTGAAACCCCGCCCCATACCATTTACGGCCGCCCCTAGATGTGACGCAAAGTCAGGTATCACTCCGCCTTAGGTTTACCATTCTTGCGCTCACACACACACACACACTTGGACAAAGTAGTTCGGCGGGCGGAGTAGGGCTAACCGAGTGGGGCTCTAGTGCCGCCAGAGATGGCGGGAGAGCAGCGGGAAGGGGGTGGAGGAGAGGTCGGGGATCCGCCCGCGGCCCCCGTGCGATTGCTGCAGAGCCTGCGTGGAAAGATATGTGAGTATGACAGAATTCTCACTTACACGCGTGTCATGCTGTTGTGTGTGTGTGTGTCCCATAATGACTTGGGCTATTTACTGATGTGTAGCCTGTGTGCATTTAGGTACCACATACACTGGCCGAACCCATTTAATCTGTACACATTTATACAATCTGTATATATTTTTAAATTACTACTGGGACAGCGCTCAAACACTTGTGTCTCTCCAGATGTTATTAAACTACAGTTCCCAGCATTCATATTAGATCTCTCACAGTCACCTATGTCCATTTCCAATCTCCACAAGCCTTTAGTGGATATTTTCTTTTAAAACTTGGAATAATCTCTTCCTTATTTCTGAAAAAAAAAACAACAGAAAAATGACTTAAGCCTGTGGCTCACTTGCTGCTCAAATACAACTCCATCTACATAGTTTAGGGTCTTGTATTTCAGTAGGAGCTTGGGCAAAAGGCATATTGATGGTACCAGCTGTGGTTAGAATGCTGATTTACAAGTATTATTAACTGTCTTATTCATTTTATTCCAAGTATTTGTTATGCTATCAAATAATATGACAACAGGGTTGGCTCATGGCCGCTATCTGCCAGTATCTTACCGGTCTGGCCTGTGAAAATGACAGTTGTTGGCGATTTTATTAATGGGCGAGAAAGATGAAAACAAGGGAAGGCTTTTTCCAGAAAGCGTGGCATCCGTGAAGATATAATGGGCAAGAAAGATGAAAACAAGGGAAGGCTTTTTCCAGAAAGCGTGGCATCCGTGAATATATTGGCATATAGGGCAGCATTGATTCTTTTTGATCCTGAGTGGTTTGTAGCTTCTTGAGAGGGGGACAAAAAGCACAAAAATCACTACCCTAATTTAAAGTGAATCAGAATTATGGCCAGGCCTCTTATCTGTAATTGTATGGTCATTGACAGCTGACAGTTGATTATTAGCAGCACCAACCACCCGGCGGCAATGCCCATTGACTTTCAAGCAATAACAGCCCTCGCTTTACTTGGGGGGCAATAGTAAGCGTTTTGTTTCTTTCCCAAGGAGCCACGAGATGCTTAAATTCTCTGCCACTGATCATTGCCCATGCACAGTGCAGTGTATGAATAGAATTTCTTGTATAGTAAAGACCTGTGATCAGAGGGATGCACTTGAATAAACCTTGTTCAATTATGGAATCTTTTTGCACCAGAGATTCGATATCCAGAAAGCTCAGAATTTCAGAAGGCCATCTCCTACAGAGTTAATTCTAAGTAAAAGGTTAACAGTATAAAAAAACTGCTTTTGTTTGATGATAAAACCGTACTTTATACATGGCGAAAAAGTAAGTTGGATAAATCAATATTGGGGGTAAAACAGTCCTTTAGGGGTATGTAATGTTTAACTCTCTTTAGAATAAATAAAGTATAGGCTGTTCTATTACAAAGAAATATGAAAATCCCAAGCGTTACAGATAATAGATCCCATACCTATATAATGCCATCATTTTATTAGTTGCATTGGCTGTATCAATGTATATGTGTACTATAGGCATTGTTGACTAATAAGTACACTTTTATCACTTGGATCCAGTTGACAAAGTTCAGTGGATTTTTGATTGTACTATAGGAGTTTTCTTGAAAATCAGTCAGGGAGATAAGGTGTGTGATTGGGTGACTGCTTGGTGAAAATCCCAGCACAATACGTCTCAAACAGATCTGACAGCCAGTCTCATAAAACACTATTTATTTGATTATTGTAGTGATGAATGGTTGCAGACTTTAAGGGAATTTGTACTTTTATAGGGGTATGTAATTGCAAGTAGGTTCAACAATAACAGAACATTGTAAGTTATATTGCTTTAAGCAGAGACACAATCATATTGTTTAATATTACTGTAGAAAATGAACACCCACAGACACAATTTTAAAGGAGCAGGAAAGCTAAAAATCACTTGTGGGTGCAAAGTTGTTCAGGGCCTGTTTGTTAAAGGAACAGTAACATCAAAACATGAGTGTTTTAAAGTAATAAAGAATATAATGCACTGTTGCCTTGCGCTTTTAAGACTTTAGACACATGGAGAGATTAGTCTCCCCGTGACAAATCTCCTCTTCTTCGGGGCGACAATTTCCCGAACTGCCTTCCCGAAGGTTAAAAGGAAATATCACCCGCGGGATGGCAATTCAGGCATCTTCGTAAAAAAAACAACGCGAGTGCTATCCCGCTGGTGATTTTTTAATTTGTGCCATGTAGCCTTTTTTCAATTTCTACCATTCCTATACAACAGCTTGTTTATATGAACTATAGTAGTGTTTCTGAAGCAATCCGTTTTCACACGTTAAATTTTTATACTTTAAATTCTAATCGCTTATCTCCTTTCCTGGGCTGGATCTCCCCTTTCACCAAAAATGTACCGGCCTGGGGTACAGTTAGCAGATTTCCATCATTTTTCAGATCACGGAGGACTCCCTGTCCAGCTTGGAAGAGGGCATATGCAGTATAGAGATATTTTTTTCTGATATTTCTCTAATGTGCCTATGCCCTACTAGAACTGGCAAAAAGAGCATTGTTGTGCTCAGCAAAGGGTCCCCCAGGCCAATGCATCTGTAGAAGGCAAGGAACACTGGTATAGAATTGCTGGTAAGTGCCTAACAATTTTGCACCCCCACCCAAATGATTTTGTCTTTTTTCCTTTAATAGGACTTTAAAGGGCCAACAAACCCCAACAAAGGGTTTATATACTTTAAATGTTGCTTCAGAAATTTTTATGTTCTATATACTTAGCAAATCACATAGTTACATTGCACAGCAGTAATGCAATACTTTCGTTCTGGCCCATGGCACACAAGTTCTATTCTGAGCTGGAAGAGAAACACCTCAACAGAATGTGTTACTGGTTTGTAATTGTAAAGTAGTGAGAAGCTGTGATCAAATGTCATTTATGGATCGTCACTTGTAGAGTCCAATATTTAATACATTACATTATATTTGATTCGTTTATGGAAACTTTTTTTTTTTTACTTAGCTTTTTGTTCAGAAGCTCTCCAGTTTTCAAATTCATCAATCTGGTTGCTATAATCCAGATTACCCTAGCAACCATGCACCTAGATGAATAACAGACTAGAATAGGAGAGGGCCTGAATAGAAAGATGTATAATACAATAACAATAAATCTATAACCTTACAGACCGTTAGTTTTAAGATGGGGTTAGTGATTCCCATTTGAATGCTGGAAAGAGTCAGAAGACAAAGGCAAATTATTCAAAAAATAAAGAAAAAAGGAATGCCAGTTGAAAGGTTGCTTAGAATCAGCCATTATAACATACTAAAAATAAACAATTCTGAAATGCTGTTTTAACTTGCATTGTTGAACCTCTGCCCGTGGGCCACCAATAAAATTCCAACTTCTTTTTTGTGACACAAAATCCTTATTGCTGTTCTTTAGGCTTTTTGTGCTGTAGGTTGGCATCCATTTTTCCCCCCTACTCTGTCTTGTGCTTTAAATGGGTGGTTCACCTTTGAGATAACTTTTATTATGATGTAGAGAGTGATATTCTGAGATAATTTGCAATTGGTTTTCATTTTTTATTATGTATGTTTTTTTTAGTTATTTAGGTTTTATTTCAGTAGCTCTTTAATTTGCAATTTAAGCAATCTGGTAATAATGGTTCAAATTACCCTAGCAACCATGCATTGATTTGAATAAAAGACTGGAATATGAATAGGAAAGTCCTGAATAGAAGGATCAGTCATAAAAAGTAACAATACATTTGTAGCCTTACAGAGCATTTGTTTTTTTTTTAGAAGTGACACCCATTTAAAATCTGCAAAGAGTCAGAAGAAAAAGGCAAATAACTATAAAACTGTAAAAAATAAATATTGAAATCTAATTGAAAAGTTGTTTTGAATTGGCCATTCTATAACATACTAAAAATTACCTTAAAGGTGAACCACCCCTTTAAGGGGCAGATTTATTAAGGGTCAAATTGTAAATTTGAATTGTCGAAATTTTTACTGAATTATCCAAACTCGATTAGATTTTTGTGATTTATCAAACGCTTGCCCTTTAAGTATTCAAATTTGAATATTCGCCACCTAAAACTTGACAAATTCATGTATAAGGCAATGAGAGAGGTCCAGTGATCAATTTTAAGAGGTTTGTAGCATTCCTGACATTCAGAGAAAAAATTCTATTCCAGTCTGGTCAATTAGAGTAGACTTTTTGGGTCGGTAAAATTCGTCCGAGTTTAAGATATTACATTTTTTTTAAATAAGTAACCCCCCAATCGGTTTCTCAATTAAAATCGAATTAATTTTATCGAGTTTAATTCACATGAATTCAAAATTCGACCCGTGATAAATGTGCCTCTAAATGTGTTTATGATGGAACCGAGAGAGTTCTGCTCGTGTGTAAAGGTGGCCATACATGGGCCGATAAAAGCTGCCAACAGACAGTCGGCAGTTTATCGGCCCGTGAGTGGGGCCCTCCGACGGGCTTCCCTGATCGACAGCGATCGACTGCCCGTATCTGCATCATTCTGATCCGCTCATTTGGCGACATCGCCAAACGAGCGGATCTCTCCCGTGTATGGCCACCTTAAGTAAAGGTGGCCATAGACGAAACAATTACGATCTTTCTTGGAAAACATCTTTCCAAGAAAGATAGTTGAATATACACGTGTAGAGCTTAATTGTCAGATATACAGGTGGAAACAATAGAATTCTACTTGTATCTGACGAATCAGCACTAGCAATGTCCGATATTCAGGTGCCTTCAAAAAAATTTTCCGTCCAGCCCGATCGTCGAGCCGGCCGATATCAAGTCTTCTGCTGATATCCGTCTGCTCGTTTGCCACCATACACGCACCACATATCGTACGAAAATTTGTTTCGTACAATATTATCTGTACGTCTATGGCCACCTTTACTGGCAGTAGAGGGCAGATATGCAAGCAGGCTAGTCGGTGTCGCTTTCGAAGGGAATGCCAATATTTTACCCTTGGCAATAATGAAAAGCAAAGTGGCCTAGGCCATAGAAAAATGACCCAGGTCCTGGTGTAACTGTAGGTCCCCTTCATGATCCTTCGAGGAGGCTGTTTATGTGCAGGACCTTAGAGATTATTACTGATATTCCTGATGGCACATGTACTTGGCTGCTCATGAATGCTTTATCTCACAGCCAAATCCTAAATGTTAAAAATTTGGCTAATCTGCGCACAACCCACAAGCCACATTGAGCTGGCTGTTTCTTATAAAGAAGGGGAAGTGTTGATGAAAAGAACCAGCTGTCTGACGTTTGACTTCATTGCTCCATAGACAACATCAGCAGACTTTCACCCATGAGGAAGTAGCCCAGGGTGACGGTGCCCTTCGTTTTTGGTTGGTTTGTAGTTTTCAGAATCCTGTACATCTTAGTTTGAATCAAGAGTAAATGAAAATTTGGAAGCATACAATGGCCAGCCAAGACATTTACTCCTTCTTTTGCTGTCTCATCATCTGATCTGTTTCATTTCAAATTTCTTTCCAGCATTTAAATCATTTAGGAGTAGATCATTTGGATTGTAGGCACAGTTGCCTTGAGAATGGTCCCAGTGGCGACCAAACGGCACGTTGGCTGTTCATGCGGTTTTGAATACACTGAGTTTTTTGCAAATCATCTCGTGTTGCTGGTCTTCTTTTAAAGTATATTGTGAATAAATTGTAAATTATAAGGATATTCTAAGTTACCGAGGAATTTCATGACCATATAAAAACACAAGGTTTTTATACAGGTCATGGAACTCCGAGGTAACTTCTAATATCCTCATATTTACAACATGAGGTACTTTATTATAATACACAAGTTTTAGTGAGTCATGTGACAAAAATGACATCACTGTTCACCATTTATAACTGATGACATCACTACCCACTACTCATTGTTTATATACAAGATATGGCTTTTGTGTATTATTTATAATATATATTATAAATGATGAAAGGATCAGCATACTCTTGTAAAGATGAATCTAGTATTTTTAATTATAACACAGCATTGTCTAACGTTTCGGTCCCACCTGGGGACCTTTATCAAGGATGGTGTGTTGTGAATGTGTAACAGTTTAAATACCCTCCCCCTACAGTGAATTTTGGCGCCTTCATTATGTCCTAAGTCCTTGTACAGTAAAAAAAAAGAAAAGAAAATAACTTTATTTTGGAAACAAACAACCGTATAAGGACTTAAGACATCATGAAGAGTGTGATGATCATTTCATCATTTATATTATTCAAATTGATCGTGCACCTCACCTTCGAAGGAGACAGAGTGAGGACACCCCAATAGTCGTCAGCTTATTGGCCCGTGTATGGGGCCCTTCGATGGGCTTTACCGATCGATATCTGGCCGAAAGTTTGCTTGATGTCGATCTGGCGGGAATAAAAATCCCATTGGATCGCAGCCGCATCTGTTCGTTGATGCTGTCCTGCGATCTGACCGCCCATATGGCCTCCATTAGGATCCGATTGTTGGGCCCTAGGGCCCATGATTGGATATCGCCCACCTCAAGGGGCAGATCGGGGAGAGATCTGCTCATTTGGTGACATTGCCAAACGAGCAGATCTCTACATGTATGGCCACCTTTAGGCAACATGATTGCATTACAACAGCAGGAATGGGAGCAATTAGAGTGAAAACTACAACAAACAGAAAAACAAACTAGCCCAAATCAACATCCACCTGATTTTGGCCAGATATGTGTCAGTTGGGCCTGCTGAAGGGTCCCATACACTGGCAGATAAGCTGCTAGATCTGTTTAAAAAACCCAAATCGGCAGCTGAAATCTAACTAATTCCTCTACTATTCAGAGAAAGATTGTTCATTTCAATACACACGTGCAGAGCTGAATTGTCAGATAAATGGGTAGAGACAATAGAATTCTACCTGTATCTGATGATTCGGCAATAGACAGTGGCCTATGTTCGGGTGTCTTCAATAGCGCCCAATCACAATTCTCCATCCAGCCCTATCGACCAGCCAACCGCTATATCCAAGTCTTCTGCTAATATATGTTGGCTCCTTGGTTAGGGCCGGGGCGGGGGTTGAATTCCCCTTTAAGTAACCCCTAAAGAACTATCCAACCATTAGCCCTCCAGCTTCAGCTGCCAATGTAGTCACATGAATGGTATGGATACCTAGAGCAGTTTAAGACTAATGGAACGCAGAGCCTTGGTTAGTGGAGCCCAGCTTGAAGGTCACTTAGGGAGATATTGAATAGACCACATAGAAGATCCATTATGGTAAGATTTTGGGTGAACTCCTATTTGATCAATAGATATTGTTAGGAATTTGTAACCTGGTTATTGGGCTAATGGGGTTCCTCAAGTGGGGACTGCTCTAGTGCATTAGGCATTTCTCACAAACTTAGTTATACCTGTACCCTAGATCATGGGACTGCCGTCACACAATTTCGGTACCAGAGATAATGGTTCCTCCCTAGTAGAATCGCACATTGTTTTCTGATCAGTAGTTGTGGCAAGGTTTTTGTAACAGTATAAATATTTCATCACACAAACCTGGGGGAATTTTGGGTCCCCGATTTTAAACTGTTGGTAATAATTTTTTTCGGCTTTCCCCTTGCTAATGAAATATTGAAAAAAAACTAAATTCTCTTTTGGGTTGATGATTGTGGTATTTCTGTTGTTTACTCTTGTTACCAATGTGTTATTTTTTTCTATATACAATATTATTACAGTGCAGCAAACCTATAATCTGTTGGGTTATGAATGGCAGTCATTGTACATCAAGGGAAATAATTTGCATATCTGCTTGGCTTAAGAAAAATAGTCTTGGATGTGCTTGTAAAAATTACACACAAATAAGGTAGTGCTCATAGTAATGAAAAATAATTTTTGGTTATTAGTCCCACTTCATAAAAAAAAAATACAGGTTCCCTAAAAAAAAAATCTAACTTTTAAATACTCCATGTACAGTAGGACATAATTCATTAAATATACCAATAAACATTTCTAATAAATCTATTCACCCCTAATTATCGATAGACAGGAAGACATTGATCTCTCCCTCTCTGTTGCATTTTATACTTACATGGGAAGTCTCCTTTGTGTTAATTTTTAGTTTGATGTAGAGAGTGTTATTCTGAGACAATTTGCAGTTGGTTTTCATTCTTTATTATTTGTGTTTTTTTCACTTTTTTTGCTCTCTCCGGTTTGCAATTTCAGCAACCTCGTACAAATTACCCTAGCAACCTTGCATTGATTTGAATATAAACAGGAGAGGCCTGATTAGAAAGCTAAGTAAAAAGTAATTTGTAGCCTTACAGAAAATTTTTGTTTGCTAGAAAGAGTCTCAAGAAAAAGGCAAATAATAAAAATATATATATATATATATATATAAAAAATAATGAAACCAGTTGAAAAACTGGCCACTCTATGACATACTGAAAGTTAACTTAAATGTGAACCACCCCTAGCAACAAACGTATACTTAAGCTTCACTTATAAACGTATGATTATTATGACCAACAAATTAGAAGGAAGAATAAACATCACTCAAAATGTATTGTATTTAAATGGAAAAACATACAGAAATATAGTCCCCATGGCAGACTTATTGCAATTCCATGCTAAATGGAGAATGCTTCAGCATAAAAGATATGTACCGGTTGACTAATCAGATCCTATATATGAATATTCCCCTTTCCCCTAAACTGCAATATTAAAACTGTTACCCAATTGGTCATCTTAAGCTGATGGACTAATACATTAAGATTGTTCAACGGATGAGGAGGAGGGGTTAGCACCGTGGGGGGGGGGGGGTTGAATTCCCCTTTAAAGGGGTTGTTCACCTTCCAAACACTTGTTTTCAGATTGTTCCTCAGTTCCTCTCTCTGATGTCTGGTGTTTGAGTCTGGCAGCTCAGTAATTCAGGTGCAGACTCTAAACTGTTACAATTTTGTAACATTTAGTTAATGTTTCTCAGCAGTATCTTTAGAATATTGCCAACTATTGTATCAATTCTAACAGCTGCCTGTAATGAAACCCAGATTCTGCTCAGCAGGGACAATGATAATAAATGTTTCAACTAAATGTATCACTTTAGAACAGTTTACCGGGTCGGCGACCCCCCCTCCCACAGCTGCTTTAGAAAGTGAAAAATGAAACTTTACACTTCAATATTAAAAAAGCGTTCAAAATTGAAAGTAATTGGAAAAAGTTATTATTTCTGGGGATCTAGCTTAAAACAAATAGTTGTTTGAAGGTGAACAACCCCTTTAAGGTTCCAAAAAAAGCCTTGATATTAAAATGTTAATTGAAATATTTAGGGACAGCTATATGTTCTGTGGGCATCATTCCTCATCATCTATTACCTAACTAAAATACAAACCTTCCTTTAAATGAGTTTTTCAGCATAAAAATAAAATAGCCTGTCCAAAATGTTCAAAATTATAGTTAGCCAATAATGTAATGTATAAAGGCTGGAGTGGCTGGATGTCTAACATAACAGAACACTACTTCCTTCTTTGCATATCTCAGTAACCAATCAGTGACTTGATGGGGGGCACATGGGTCATAACTGTTAATTTTAAATCTGACCTGCATACGAAGGATCAGTTGCAAACTCACTGAACAGTTATGTCCCATGTGGCCCCCCTTCAAGTCACTGACTAACTCAGATTTAGAGAGCTGAAAAGCAGGAAGTAGTGTTCTGGCTATCCAGTGACTCCAGCCTTTATACATTACATTTTTGACTGACTAACTATATTAAAAACATTTTGTATATTTACACTGAACTAATCCTTTAAGCACTTGGTCATAATGGTTAACAGTAGGGATGCACCTAATCCAGGATTGGGTCCCGTTATTTGGCCAGAATTCGGCCTTTTTTTCAGCAGGATTCGGATTAATCTGAATCCTTCTGTGTGCCCCAATCCTAATTTGCATATGTAAATCATGCAACTCTTCATCTCAAAACAAGGAAGTAAAACATTCACTTTTACCTTACCCGCCTCTGATTTGCATATGCAAATTAGGATTCAGTTCGGTATTTGGCCGAATCTTTAACGAAGGATTCGGTGCATCCCTAGTTAGCACTGATAAATTTCTTACATGCTTGTGAATTTCTTGTAAAA
>CM044439.1:142858558-142870151 GCA_024363595.1 Xenopus borealis
GTTTCGAGCCATTGTGGGCTCTTTGTCAAGTGTTTTATATTGCTTTCCTGTGCACTTTTGCTATTATTTTATCATCATTAATCAAACACTGCCATTAATAATTGTGTAATATAAGGTGCGGTATTAACAGCACTGTGAACACAAAGGGGCAAATTCACTAACCTGTGAAGTTGCTCAAGCGAGGGCTTCGTCGCACTTTGGCAAGCGTAGTTGCGCCAGCTCTATGCTAATTCACAAAAATGCGAATATGCGGTCAGGGCGGCGAACATTATCGAAGATACGCAAAGCGCATTTACGCTAGTGATGCCTAATTTGCATACTACGCAAAGTTGAAAGTATAATAGAAGTATATGTTACAGCAACTACATTCCACTACACAAGCCCAGGAAACCTTTAATAAATTAAATAAAGTTGTCCTATTGCCCTACATGTGCCCCCTGTATAGTTGTGTTGCCATATGTTAGGAAATGTAGGGGGGGAGTAACCCCCCAAAAAATGATGCTGTTTTTCAGACTATCACCCTAAAAACAGTAAAAAAAAAAAAACGCCAGCGTTTATCTTGGGACTTAGAAAACATTTCAAACATTTTCAAACACCTATCTATTGTATTGAACTTCGCCAGGTCTGCGCAAGAGGTAATGTTCAGTAAAATGGTCATCTTAGTGAATTAGCATAGTTACGTCCCTCCATCAGTGCGCAACTTCGCCAGGGACACTGTTCGTAAATTGGCGAAGTCACACTGGCGAACAAGTGCTAGCGTTGGACGCTTCAGTGAATTTGCCCCAAAGACTCCCTCAGTATCAGTGACCAAAACGGAACATAGGACGATGTTTAGCGGAGGCGGAGAATCCGATGTCCTGCTGCTCTCCATGCATTTCAGTGCTGGGGGATTTTGGCATGAAGTCCAAACTGTCGTGTTTCGGCACCGAAATCCCTGCCGCTTCTGCCTATCCTGGAGCAGAAACAATGCTTCCAGTGCAGGCAGACCAGGAGCGGAAACGTGGCAGCGGATTTTCAGCCTGTGTAGAACCCACAGTCGTGTAGTTGATGCAAGGTGTAGCAGGAAACAGGACTTCCCTCTGACAGGATATAAAATAAATGTAAATTGAATTGTTCCCTGTTCTGTGCCCTATCTACATTTAGCACCCCCCTTACCTAATTGCATAACCCTGCACAAGACATGTATTGGTAAGTAAATGCATTGTAGAGCTTAGCAGATGTTGAAATGTATAAGCCCCTTGAGAAATGTAGTTTTTTGGTCCATCTGAACTTTACACATAGCAAATAACACCATACATTACTATAAATATCAAACCTTATACTGACTAATATGATCTGGCAACATTTGGTATATTTTTGTTTGAATTCACCTGAACAATGTATATTAGTTGGCTCTGATCTCTTTTCATTTTTCTTTAGTTTCTAGAGGAAATCTCATCTACAGAAACCAAAGAACCAAGTGGAGTCAGTGAATCACTGATCCTGAAAGAGGGGTAAGAGTATTATACCAGTATTATAACATTAAACATTCCTGAAATATAATGAGACGTTTTGGCACATTCATATCTCTGTTTTTGTCAGCCTACATTTGAGAATGCCCTAGAAAAGAATTTTGTACTACTGTACTAGTGTATTTGTAAAAGTGCAAACAAAATTAATTTTAAATATTAGCCACTTCTGCCATTCCCATGACTTTTAAAGCACAGGTAACACTCTTGAATAACTGTGTTATTTTTTCGTTTGACAGGGAGATGCATAAGCGAGCTCTGGGGCGTACGAGAATTGGCAAAAGGAACTTCAAAAAACGATGGTTTTCCCTAACAAGTCATGAGCTCACCTACCACAAACAGAAAGGTAATGAGACAGCTAGGGGTATATTTATCAACGAGTGAAGTTCCGCCACTAGGGTGAAATCCCGCCATTCTCCATTCATTTCTATGGGATTTTTAAAGCTGTATTTATCAAAGGGTGAAATTTCACTTTCACTCATTGATGAATACATTCAAAATCCCATAGAAATCAATGGAGAGTGGCGGAATTTCACCCAAGTGGCGGAACTTCACTCGTTGATAAATTTACCCCTAGACTCTTTAATGGGAAATGGAGGGACTACATATGTGGACTGAAGTATGTGATTTGTTTAAGTTGAGGTCAACAAGCAGAGGGAAGGGACGGGGGAATTGGTTGTAGTCACGGACTGGATATGATATTGATATATTTAGGTTTACAGCAGATATTAGGGCTAAAGAAGCTTCTAGTGTGATACCAGAAGTGAGGTGAACATATTGGGAAGTTTGGATAGAATGCATTTCAGATAGTCATTGTCCTGCTTATGTTAGTCTTTTTATAGATTCATCATGCTATTATTTTTGAGTTGACTGCTCATGTTTGGAATCCACTGCTACAAGTTTTTTTGCTGCAAATATTTTCAACAGTGTTTAGTGCTTTGGATATTTGGGGAAACTGTTTTAAAGGGGTTGTCCACCTTCAAACAACTAGTTATTTTCAGATAGATCACCAGAAATAATGACTTTTTCCAATTACTTCCTATTTGTAACCGTTTTTCTAATATTGCAGTGCAAAGTGTCATTTTTCAACTTCTAAGGCTAAGGCCAGACGGGAGGATTCGGGGGAGATCTGTCGCCTGGAGACTTCTCGCCGCGAGTTCTCGCCCCCGAATCTCCCCGAATAGCTAGGAACCGCTGCGCACCGATGATGCTTAAAAACGCCTGCGCTTGTTCACACGGAGTGGCACGATTTTTAAAATTGCTCAAAATTGCCTCGCCAGGCAATTTTGAGCGATTTTAAAAATTGCGCCGCTCCGTGTGAACAAGCGCAGGCGTTTTTAAGCCTCGCCGGTGCGCAGCCAGGCAATTTTGAGCGATTTTAAAAATCGCGCCGCTCCATGTGAACAAGCGCAGGTGTTTTTAAGCCTAGTCGGTGCGCAGCTATTTGGGGGCGAGAAGTCGATAGGCGACAGATCTCCCCCGAATCTCCCCGTCTGGCCTTTGCCTAAAGCAGCTCTGGGCCAACTGTTCTAAACTGATACATTTAATGGATACATTTCTTATCTTTGTCCCTGCTGAGCAGAATCTCTGGGTTTCATTACAGGCAGCTGTTAGACTTGATACAATAATTGCTAATACTCCAGAGATGTTGCTGTGAAATTTATCAATTAAAAGTTGCAAAATTGTGTCAGTTTAGAGTCTGAACTGCCAGACTCGAACACCAGAGACACCAGCATTCAACTTTAAACGGAGATGTTGGAAATATGCTTACTTTTAGATGTTTTCATATTTTAGTATACAAAATACAGCATTTCTAGTCTTATTCTATTTTAGACTTTCCTTGTCCTTTAAGCAGGCAATCTATTGGTCAGAGCTGAAATCTTCTCCATTTCAAAAATATTGTCTCCTGGAAATGACAGAAACCCCATCACCTACACATCTACAGTCTATGGGGCCGGTTTACAAACAATCAGAATTTTTTTTTCTCTCGAATTGTTTTTTTTTTTCTTAAATAAAATCAAATTTTTATGTTTTTGGATTTTTTCCACTAGTAAATGTTGGAAATATGCTAACTTTTAGTTGTTTATTTTATAGTATAGTTCAGTGTTTTTTCCGTTCATACTTTTAATATTCGGATTTTAATAACTTTCATGGCATACTTTGTTTTAGAGAGAAGTTTAATCTTGCTGTCAAAAAGCTCTAATGTCACTAAAAATTTGACCTCTTACTAATAGTGGGCCTCTCTGTCCATTCCTCAATAGAATATGATGTGTGGCCTATTTTAGAATAATTGTGTAACTTTTGTGTATTGAGGAGGACAAAACCAGCCATGCCCACAGTTATTAAATTTTTCCAGTTTCATGTCTGGTGTGAAATAGCTTTAAACACCCTCTGATTTCCACAGATAAGGAGCCTGTGTATACTATTCCAATCAAAAATATCCTGGCTGTTGAGAAACTGGATGAAAGTGCCTTCAATAAGAACAATGTAAGTAATTGTTCCATGCAAAATCAGCAGGGCAGCCTCTGCACCTATTCGTTATTGTATCATTCAAGAGGTTTTTAATTACTTGATTTAGAACCTACCTTATTACTCTTTTTTTTTTTTTATACTCACCAGCTGATCCTCTAACTGACTTCTCTCACAGATGTTTCAGGTTATTCATAATGAGAAGCCTCTGTATATCCAGGCCAATAACTGCATAGAAGCTAATGAGTGGATTGAAATACTAAGTAGGTTAAGCAGACGCAACCAGAAGAGATTAAGCAAATACCACCCATCTGTATTCCTTGGTGGGACATGGCTCTGCTGTAAAGCAGCCAGTGATGGCACAGAAGGATGCTGCGTCTGCACTGTGTAAGTATAGACCGCAAAAGTAGCCTGGCACTGATGGATACTGAGAAAGGACATATTTTGTTCCACCTAGATGCTGCATTTCACAGTTGATATATGGGCAAAGTGAAAGCAGAATTTAGCAGCATTTCCAGGTTGAATTTAACCTTCTACCTGAAATATTACGTTTAGCCTATAATTTTTTTGTGTTAAATACAGAGCTGTATAAAGTATAGGACAGGGGTCACCAACCTTTTTCCACCCATGAGCAACATTCAGATGTCAAAAGAGTTAGGGAGCAACACAAGCATGAAAAATGTTCCTGGATGGTGCCAAATAAGGGTTGCGATTGACTATTGGTTCCTGCTATGTGAACTGGCAGCGTATATGAGCCTGTTTGGCTGTACACCTGGTTTTTATGCAACCAAAACTTGCCTCTAAGCCTGAAATTCAAAAATAAGCACCTGCTTTGAAGGGCAACATCCAAGGATTTGGGGAGCAACATGTTGCTCATGTGCTACTGGTTGGGAATCACTGGTATAGGAGAACCACATATTATTGGCATTAAAACTGGGACAGACAGGAAATCTTAATTTGAATTTGTGCTGCACAATGCAGTCAATTGTATCTACATTAGTTGCCAGTTTGTCTTTCAGGTGTGTTCAGTATTAGGGCTCTTAGAGGCTAGCTTTATTTGTGGCTTCTCTTACAGTCGAGTGCAAGAAAGAGCCCTCAAAGACATGAGTTTATCATCCTACTTGTGTACAATGATGTTGTATATACCAGTCCTACAACTGCTTAATTCAAGGGGTCTTTTTGTTTTTTGCTGTGAAAACAGACCATTACCTAAAAATAGATGGACAGGGCACTGCATCTTTCAACCTAGGGTTGCCATCTCACCCCTTTAAAACTGAACACATATGGGATACACAGCCTGCATGGCTAATTAGCAGATGAATTGCTAATTACCCATGCAAGCTGAGTATTCCATATGTGCTTGGTTTTAAAGGGGCGAGGTGTCAACCCTTGGGTGAACAACAAATGCATATAACATAATGTCATAGCACACAGCTGGCACTTTGTAGTAATAGACATCTCCAAACTAATAATTGTTTTAGATTACTATTAATACTTTTTTTTTTTTTTTAAAGATTAAGGCTCTTCTCTACTACAGCCCATCTAATGATGGGCACTTGGCCTGTATACTGAGCAATTTGTTTTCATTCAGTATGCAGTGTTTGTCCTGCCTCCTGGGAGGATGGAATATGGGATGAGCTCATTCTAATTTACTAGTTCTGTGGATCTGTGATTCCCCAGTCTATTTTTCTGTATTGTTGCCACTCACTCTGCAACTGTTAATTACTCTTACTCAGTATACCTGACCTCTCTATCTGCCCTTTAATAGTTTTGGATACTTTGTGGTCCAGGTTTTTAATTAACATTTTGTGAAATCCCAGTGATTCCATTGCAGAACGTTCTGTCCTGGGTACAGTTCGAAATGCACTCTATTATATCTTCTCAGAGTCAATTTGTTGTTTGTACATGTCATGATTTCATTTGTCAGAGATGTTCCTGCTGATGTGGCGCTGGATATTGATGGAGATCGCGAATGTGAAAGAATCCATCGTCTTTTCATCACGAATATTCAAAAGCTACTGAAAATGGAAGGTTAGTTTCCTACCCAGTGTGTGTGACTGTATTGTGCCAGTTAACTCGTATTGACAACTGAGCATTTTTGGACATTTTGAACCCAAACTGCTCCAATCTGCCTTTAAAAAACATGCTGAATTAAAGGAAGATCTTTACTTTCCACCCCTAGACCTTTTGTACTTGAGTGTGTTTTAGACCTGCTTGAAGGTTATGCTTGGTCTGGGGACAGCATAAAGTTCCAAAAGTCTAAAGTACTCCTGAACACAGTATTTAGCCCACAGAAGTCTCCCACCATCAGCCAGCCTAGCATGAAAGCAGAACAAAGTGCATTCCTAGGACTAGTGGGAAGGCCAGAGTTCACATAGGCAGTGCTACCATCCAAAATCTTTCATCCTCATGAGAGTTATTGTGGTGCTGCGTTATCACAGTAATACACAGCCAATACCTATAAAGGTATAAAGACTGAGAATTGCATCTACAGGTGTTTTTTTATATTTATCTATATATATATATATGTATATATGTATATATATATATATATATATATATAAATATATATAAACTTAAACCACAAAATCTGGTAAAAATCGTGACTTGTATACATTTCTACACTGCAATGGAACAGAATTTTCAGGTGTATCTCTGCAATGCCTCATCTGTAATTTTTTTTAGCGATGCAGTGTGGGGCATGCAGTCTGCAAAAATCCTTCCCACATGCACATTATTATCAGTAATACTGCAGATGCATATGCCCAGTGTTCCCAGTATTCCTACAAGCACAATCTCTGCAGGATTCAGCTTTATACACACATGCATATATTCCCCAGTATAGCTGCAGACATATGTTATCCCCAGTAATTATTCAGCCACTTTCTCACATAATATCCAAATAATCCTGCAAACACCCTGCTGCATGCTTATCGCTACTTGATCGTTTATAATTCTTCATAAACGTGCACATTATCTCCTGTATTGCTACAGATACATATGCATATAATCCCAGTAAATACACTTGCACCCAGGGATATAATCATAATTATTCCTGTAAGTAACTTTGTATGCAGGTAATGCCAAATAATACAGACCATTCCGTATTTTTTATTTAACACAACGTGTTTCGGACCACATGGATCCTTTTTCAACTGCAAAAATACAAATAAACAACATTGCACCTTATAACACATAGCTCACATAAGACACTCCTCCTCCTTGTGACATCATTAATTAGAATCACATTTATCCAAATAGTGCTGCAAAAAGTAAAACTTTCTCTATTGCATTGATGTCCTTTGTGCCTATACAAGAACACATTAGTCCCATAAGTGCTGCAAAAACTGATTTATTTAAAAAACTATTTAGGTAAAAGGAAGTGAAATAATTAATTTAGAAACATTTTAAAAAATTGCTTTAATATTGACATTGCCAATGCTTACCACTATAGAATTAGTTTTAACCTTAACGTTACACTTCCTTTTGCATCTGATACTAAGTTATGACATTCCAACATAAATATTTAAATTGTGCAACAACATAACCTGTTACAAGGAATACTTGAATCTAGGTACTACTCCCAAAGGAGTCTACCTATCCGTTTTATCCAAAAACACACGTAAGGTCTGTACCGTCAATTTACCCCTAAGCTGAAGTTAAAACACATTCATTTTAAACAACCTTAAAAAAGAGCATAAATAAAGCCTTACTGTACCTCAGCCCTAGGACAGTAGCAACATAATTATGTAAGACAATATCAAAGGAGTCTGAACAGAGGTGGAAAAAGACCGTTACTACAGCTCATAAAAAGCATTTCACACGCCATGCTTCATTTAAATCTATAGGGGCTATCATCCAGTTCTTTGTAACATTTTTAGTTGGAAATCACATCCTCTAGTCAATGGTGTAACTACTTCTAAGACCACCCATTTAAACTGGCCATGTGTATGTTTTGCCTCGTTAAAATTTCTGGAGACTGTGGCTGTCACGTTGCAGAATTGGCCAATATTTTCTAGCCGTCTTTTCGAAAAATTAATTTTCGAAAATGAATTTTAGTTGGTTGCTCCATCGCTTGCTAATACATTCGTCCACAAACTACAAGAAAAAATGTTTTTGCAGCATAGATTAAGTAAACACATTTTATTCTATTTGATATTTGTGGACGACATATTGCTATTATGGAACGGTACTCAGGATTGGTGCTTGAGGCTAATTTAAGTCTTGCTACTGTTACGGTTACAGTGGAATTAGAAAGTAAATTAACATTTTTGGATGTAAATGTGCCCCTTAATAATGGGAAATTCATTAAATGTATACAGAATGCAAACGGATAGGAACAGTTTATTACATGCTACTAGTTTTCATAATCCAAATACAATCGGGACCATCCCGAAAGGACAGTTTTTGCATGATAAACGTACGACATCTTTAGATGAAGATCTAGTGAGGACCTACATTCATGGTTTGTGGAAAGAAGTTATAAACCATCAGTAATGGCACGGACTATGGTATATGTGGCAAATTTTAAAAAGGGGGATTGTGGGAGCACTCTAAAGGCTAAGTGAAAGTATATTTAAGTATAATGGGAGTGCTACTTGCAAAGCACACTCCCTGGGCCCCTGTCTCATAATTAAATCAGTATAAATGCCAGTACATATTGTTTAAAAACAGGGGTTATTTTGTACAAAGTTATGATCATAAAGTTGATAAGCCATCCTCCCCCGCCAGTGTGTGGCTTTTAAGAGAGAGAGATTCCCAAACCAACGCCCATTTTTTAAAAGCACAGGACCACCATTAGTGCTTTGCAAGTAGCACTCCCATTATACTTAAATATACTTTCACTTAGCCTTTAGAGTGCTCCCACAATCCCCCTTTTTTGAAATTTAAAAAGGGAAGAACTTAAAAAGTTTCTAGTAGTAAAAGAAAGTATAAACCGAATTCTGTTTATTTCTAAATACGTGAAGCATAGTAAAAAAGGTGGTTAGAAAATATTGCCCAATTCTGCAAAGTGATGGCCATTTCGGTAGGTTATTCACAGAACCCATCCTTTTTGGTTACAAGAAAGGGAAAAGCATTAGGGATTTGTTGTGTCCAGTTGTATTAAAGAAAAAAAGCAAATTGCTTTGTTAAAATTGTATCTGTTGCCCTTCTATTATAAGAAGTGATTGAATTTATCACAAGGCACTAGGCTTAAAGGGCCAGTAACGTCAAAAAATTTAATTAAGTATTAAAACATAATGCAGTGTTGCCTTGCACTTGTAAAACTGCAGTGTTTGCTTCAGAAACACTACTATTGTTTATATAAATAAGCTGTTGTGTAGCCATGGGGGCAGCCATTCAAAGGAGAAAAGGCTCAAGTTACACAGCAGATAAGCTCTGTAGAACATAATGTTCTGTTATCCATTACATAACCTGTGCCATAAAGCTGTTTTTCAATTTCCACCATTGCTACTCAGCATCTTGTTTATATGAACTATAGTAGTGTTTCTGAAGCAAACACTACATTATATTTTCATTACTTTAAAACACTTTCATTATGTTACCTGTGACTAAAGCAGGGGTCCCCATCTTTTTTTTGGTCCATCTTGGCACGACTCAGTGGCCCAGCTCAGGACTGTCCGCGGCCCGGTGGTTGGGGACCCCGTTTCTAAAGGAGTCATTTATATACTTGAATGTCCCTGTGGGTTAGTATATGTAGGGCAAACTAGAAGGAATATTAGAACCTGAATTAAGGAACATAAAGGTGATATAAGAAATTTTAAACAAGGTACCCAAATGGATACCACAGTCTCCAGACATTTTAACGAGGCAAGACATACACATGGCGAATTGAAATAGGTGGTCTTAGAAGTAGTTGCACCATTTACCAGAGGAGGTGATTTCCAACTATAAATGTTACAAAGAGAGGCAAACTGGAAGATGAAATTAAATTCTTTAGCCCCTATAGGTTTAAATGAAACATGGCGCGTGAAATGCTTTTTATGAGCTGTAGTAGCGATCATTTCCCACCTCTGTTCAGAGTCCTTTGATATTGTCTTACATAATTATGTTGCTACTGTCCTAGGGCTGAGGTACAGTAAAGCTTTATTTATGCTCTTTTTTTTTTTTTTTTAAGAAAAGGTAGGTTAAAATTAATGTGCTTTAACTTCAGCTTAGTGGTAAAATTGAAGGTGCTATGTTATGTTGGAATGTTCTAACTCTGTATCAGATGCAAAGGGAAGTGTTAACATTATGGTTAAAAGGAATTTTATGCTGGTGTGCACTGATCATGTCCCTTTTAAAGGTAACTGTTGCACTGTTTTAGAAAATTCTTTAAAAAAAATGTTTTAATTAATTCACTTCTTTTTACCTAAATGATTTTTAATAAATGATTTCACTTGTTTTTGCTAGTAAATGAATAAGCAATGATCCACACATGTGGACATTGGACACTATGGTGATAACGCAGATTCAATTTTGCAACGATTGCTTAAGTAATACTGCAGAATAACATGCACATAATCCCATTATTGTTATGGAAAATCAAAACTGCTTTCTTCTGTTTGTTTATAATAGCACAATTTTGGGAAAACACAGGGTTTTATTTCTTTCAATAAATGTTACTTATGCTGAACAATGCGATATAGATGTAGACTGTCCCTTTAATACCCCGTTGAATGAGCAAGTCAGGGTATGAAAATATACTGTACATTTTCAGAGGCCTGTGGAACAATAGCAGTCTATCAAGGACCACAGAAGGAGCACAGTGACTACAACTTCACCATTGAGGACTCTGTAACCACCTTTAAAGTTCTTCAGCAGATCAAAGTCATCACGGAGAACCTCAAAGAACTACACGACAAACATAAAAAGGGCTTGACAAGTGCAAAATATGGCAGCCAGTGAGTACTGATCTGAGTAGAGCAAGGTCACTCTGTGACGCATTTAAAAACATAAGTAAAGCACTAAAAAAACTGTCACAAGTCTCCATAGTGTTCCAGAAGTCCAGCATGTTTGCATCAGAAACTGCCACAAAATGTTGTACCCACCACTAGTTGATAACCTTACAGGTGTAGAACTTGCTCCTATTGGTAAATGCTGTGCAAATTGCATCAGTCATGGCTGTCACATAGGTTGGCTGTGGACATTCTCTTATACACTTTCTAGTTGCACATAGTTTTGTAGATATGGAAATGGCTGGTGTAAAGTATAGGGAACCTGCAAGCATTATCATGCTGCACCTTGTACCTAATTTGTAGTAGTGGTTGCAGTAGATATATTTATAATAATTGGTGTTCGTGCTTTCTTATGGTATTTGACTGCACACAAATTCTTATAGGTTATTGGGCCTAGCTGTGCCACTGCTAACAGAAAATAAGCCCTTTTATATAATGAATTCCTTCTGCACTTGAGGTCCAAATAGCATTACGATTTAGTACAGACCTTCTTCCATCAGAAGCTATGCTGAAAGCATCAGTTGATCTAAACATCTTTTCCGTCTATTTCTTTATAATAGTTGCTGGCAATTTGGTACACTGAATCTGAAATTTGGTCTTTCATTGGTGTGTTTTTTACCAATCATACACTGTGGAGTAAGGAATGCTCTCGGGAATCGTACACCATAGAGATTTACA
>CM044439.1:142888746-142900203 GCA_024363595.1 Xenopus borealis
TCTCCCTACTATACCTGCTATCCCACAGTCACAGTCCCTGTGTAGTGGCAGACCCCACTGCTTAAAAACAGGTCCCAAGAATTCCAGATAACAGACCTATATGATATTCACAGTAAATTTTACTGATAACAGTGTATTGTTCCCTTCATCAGCACAATTGAATCTCCCATTGGGTATGACCGGTAATGCCAAATATCTTGATTCGTTGTTCCAAAATCCAGGGAAGGATTTAGCTGCATATCCATAAAATGGTTGGAGAGCACCATGGCTCAGTATTTAGCCCTCCTGCCTTGCTAATTCCATCTTGGTTATCTGCACAGAGTTTGTATGTTCTATGTTGGTTTCTTCTCACACTCCAAAAAAATACAGACATTAACTGGCTACAGATAAACGAACCCTACTATGTGCAAATATGACAGGGACTTCATTGTTTAAACTCACTGGGTGAGGCATTGATTTGAATGATGTATAATCTCTAGAGCACTGCAGGATATGTCGGTGCTATACAAATTACACATATAGTCAGTAGTCTTTGTCTCTTTCAGAAAGTGACCTGTTCTTATGGAAAACCGACTAGGTCATCAGACAGCCTATTCCTGGGCAGTGGAGATGAGCAGCACATTCTGCATATGGAATTCCAGTTCTCCGAGCTAACAAGGTATCCAAAGCATCTCTAAACCATAGTGTAGAACCAGCTGATTAGAATGCAAGCTCAGGAGTAATCAGCTAATCTTTCCTGAGAGCATGGGGATTAAAGGAAAAAACACGTATGGGCGCAATCATCAGAGTGTGCAGGTTAGATTTATACATGCAATAATCTGCTATTTTTGGACCAACCATCACTTCTAAGCCCCTTCATTAAATTAGTAAGCAAGGTCAATGGCTACATATGCTGTTTTGAATTGGTTGTTCAGGGATTACACACGTTGCTGTGCAACTTTTCTCCAAGTGGAGGGTCAATTATTTAAAGGGGGTCTTTCACCCAGACATAAAAAGCTGTATAATAAAAGTCCTTTTCAAATGAAACATGAGACCAAATATGTTTTGTTAATGAAAACATACATACCTGTTATAAACATGTTTAAAAGTCTTAGCTGTCAATCAAGTGTTGCCTGCCCCTCCTCTATGCCTTACGCATAGAGGCGGGGCAGCTAATTACTTTCACTTTCCATTTCCCCACTGCACTGCACTCCCCATATTCCCCCTCTCTCCTCCCCATCTATTTGTGTAGCCAGTGCATGGGTATCAGGTGCCCCATTCTGGCACAAAAACATGATTTTAACTTGCCTTTATAACAGTGTCCACAAAATGACTGCTGACTGCCTGCTGTGGTTAAAGACTTAAAGAAACCAGATTGAAATAATGTATGTAGTGACTTACATCATAAAATAGAATTTGGAATTCTTTTTTTAGGGGAGACATATAAAACATCTGTAAAATTGCTCTTTTCGATAAGATTTATTGAAGTTTTCTTTTAGATATTATGATATTAGCAGTTGTTTTCTGCTGCTTTCTACCTGTTCGGCAAGTTCGGGGTCCCGGACAATTTACTGGTGCAGGAAGCCTCTCCTGAGACCCTCCTCGACTGCAGGGCCTGCTACTTCTATAGTTACGCCACTGTCATGGATATGCAATGTAGCACATTCCTACATAACATAAGTATAAGATAGAAGCATATTGGTGGTGCAAAGTAATGCTGTCTATGAGCAGGTACAGGGAGGCGTCTGACTGCTGCTGGGATAGAGTGCTGTTCAGGGAAGTGCATATAGATTCCTAGTTCGAGAACTACAAATGCTAATATAATTCTAAGTTGCCATTGGAATCTAGGCATGCACAAGACATGGATATTTATTATATAAGAGAATCCTTCCCTTTTATAAAGTCCTGGATTGAGTTTGTACCATCTTGTTCCTTGCAGTAACCAGTCTTCTTTTGCTATTCGGACCTATGATCCAGAAGGGATTATTTTCTACGGGGATGTGGGGAAGAATAATTGGTTTGTGCTTGGAATCCGGGAACGAAAACTGGAAGTTCAAATGAACAACGACAATGGGCAGATGTTGCTGTCTAAGTGGGGACCAGACATTAGTGATGGCAAATGGAGGAAGGTAGGATGATTCTATATATATATATGAAAGCCAGTGCCAAAACCTGTGTGACTGATGTCCCTTTGATACATTTTATACCTGCACAAATGTGTTTATTACAAGGAAATGCCTGTGCTGACACAGATGCATGGTATCTCTGTCTCTATCTCTGTCTAGGGAGGAGAATCTGTTATGTGGGGGGCAATATCAACACCCTAAATGTCATTACATTGTGCACCCTGTGGTGCAAAGCCATACCCCTACTGGTTTCTTTTTAGGGAATTTTAACACAGTAAAAGAGCTATAGCAGAGGGAATGAAAGCTTATCATGATATTAAACCAGTAACGAGCTTGTAGGAGCTGGAATAAATCATTGAAGATGAGTTTTATATTCACACTTCAATATTTGCCTTAGGTAATGTAAAGAGGAAGGCTTAAAGTTTAGTGGCCCTGTCATGTATTCGTGTGCAACCTGGAACACCCTAGTTATTGCTTGTCTTTACCTCCCATCATCCCATCAAACACTGGATTCATAGATCTATCTTACAGGTAACTGTGGATAGCGGTAGCAATACTGTTGAGGTGAGGTTGGATGGAGAACTTGTGGTGAAGTTAATCCATCATGTGAGCTCTCAGCCTAGTGCTCAGATCCCTTCCATGCTCAGAATTGTCCTGGGAAACCTGCCAGCAGGCACTGAGGATCAGCTCATTAAACCGGTAAGAGACACCATTGAAATCTTATCCATTGATTTTCTTGAAAACTATATTCAGTACTACTGTATGTACCTATGGGCTCTTGGAGCTATGCTCATAGCACATAAGGGGGGACTTATTCTATATTGGTCAGGGAAGGCAGTTGGAGGGACTCTTAAGCTGCCAATTCATCTGTCAGCAACTTTTTTTGGTCTGTGTATGGCTGCCTTAAGTGTACAACACTAAAGGCCAAGTTGACAGCTTATTGCCCCATGTATGAGCCCCCCTGAAAGGCCAGACCATCAATATGTGGCCAGATATTCATCAGACAGGTTGTTAAATCCCATTGGAGCTCAGACCACATCCGGCGTTGATGTGGTCCTAGATCCAGTCACCTGTATCTCCATTGTGATCTGATTGTTGGCCCTCAAGGTGGGCATAATGGGAATAGGTTAGGTGGCCTCGCCAAACAAGTGGATCTTTAAGTCTACATTATGGATTCAAGTGTATGGCCAGATTTAATGCCTAGCTACTCCCTTCTGTCCCTTCTCAGATAAAACCTGCTTTAGATGGGTGTATGCGCAACTGGGCCTGGGTAAAGAAAGATGCACATGTTTTGGAGGTTGCTTTAAATGCTGATGAGAATCAACGCTGCTTTGAACAAGAAGAGCCAGGATCTTTCTTCCCCCCCAATGGTTATGCTGTTTTCAAACCTTCAGGTGAGTATTCTTTTATCCATTGCCCATATCTAGTGACACCCTTGACTCCAGTCTGGAGGCACTAACATGACTACTTCTTCCTTCCCTGTATTATACCGTATTTATATCTTAACTTTTTAAATTGTTCCCTTCATGTATCAACCACACAATTCTCCTGGCAGAGAACATTCCTTAAACGTAATCAACAACAAAGCTTAGAGGAAAGCAAAGCTAATGCTTGATTATAGGAAGAGTGAGATTGAGGTGGGAACATTTCTGTAGGAGGAAGGAAGGCTGCTCTTAACCCAAGTAGACAAGTGGGGCTCCCTCTGTAGAGTAAATTGTAAACCCCTATTAGGCTCAGAACCAAGACCCAGCACATGGAAATGTTGTTCAAAGGGATGATCCCCTATAGTTATTGTGTCTCCAGAGCCGAATTTCTATTTCTGGCACCCCTAGGTCAGCTGCTGTCTGTCTGGCCATGCCTCCCCAGGGTATGAAGTCAATGCAGGGGAGGTGGGCTGTGACATCATACGGGCATGGCCAGTGATGTCATCGGGCAGAACAGGGGATGTGGAGAGGCAGGACCATAAGATCAGGCTCAGGGTTATGATGTGATAGTCAATTGGCTGATCTTCATGTCAATCTGAGGGAGTCTTGTCTGGATTTCCATATTTGGAGAACCAAGCAGGAAATTTTGACCAGGACATCCCTTCCAAAACCCAGGCTGTCTGGGTCAAAAGCATATAGGTGTCAATCCTAGTCCAAAAGAATTGGTACACACTGGGATTTGGGTTCAAAAGTTAAAAATCCAAAATCAAAATGTGTGTATATATATATATATCACTTGTAGGCAACCGCACTCCAATCCGGATATTTCAGTTTTCTGTGGGTGCTGGATCAAATATGTATATAAATATCTTGACATAGAACCGCACTCCAATATATATATATATATATATATATATAATCTACATCAGATAAATACATCCGACATAGAGCCAGATTTAATTCAGTGAGAAAAAGGTTTATCCTATGAAAAGTCATGAATGAGATTCAATTTGAGATGCAATTTAAATCAGAAAAACTCAAGGTTTATCATGTGACAACTCTATTGAAATCTATGGGAAAAACTGGAACTGAATTTGGAGAAGTTTTTTTTCCTCCAATTGAATCCCATCCATGATTTTTCACGTGATAAATGTGAGATAACTTTTTCTCACTGTATTGAATCTGGTCCATGGTTTGAGCCAGTGTGCTTGAGCCCTGAAAGGTTTTATATTATCTGATTGCTAATAAAGGCTATGTGTGGCCTGGTGTGGTTCAATTTGTTTTTAAGTATTTTGGAATTGGGATATGCTGATGTTTGCCGCACAGAGTCTATGCTCAGTTTTTAGAGTTTCCATTATATGCAGGTTTGAATGTAAGATAACATCAATTGTTTCCATGCTGTTGAGTGATGGATGTTGTTTTGCAGTGTTTCACGCAATAGACATTGAAACACGGGGAATGTCGATCAAGCTGCAGTTCCGAGTGGTTGAGAATGGCGGAATTCTGCTCTTATTACATGATGGTAGCAAGGTTGCCACCCTAATGGTGGCACTGGACTGCCAGAAGAAGGTACAGTGTAATGCATCTATGTATTATACCCTTCCTACTTATGCCCCCCCCCCCCCGGGAAGTATGCAGAGAAAAAAATTACACACAAAACATGATCACCTTAGATGCCATGTAAAATGTAGGTACCAGTGCTACTGACAGTAAGTATTCACTTAATACAACTCCTCTTCGCCACCAACTCTGTTGTAATTAACTTCACTCTTTTATAACGAATTAGAGGTGCACAATGTTAGGCTCCGCTGCATCAAGAGCTACACTTCATAGTACAACAATGTATTAACAAAGGCACACTCACTTCACCAATTCACCGAAAAAAGTTAAAGATTCTTCTTTTTATTCATAGTGAGATCTCAGCAAACGTTTCGGGGTAGCACTTGATGAAGGGGTTGGTCCCCGGAAAGTTTGCTGAGATCTCACTATGAATAAAAAGAAGAATCTTTAACTTTTTTCGGTGAATTGGTGAAGTGAGTGTGCCTTTGTTAATACATTGTTGTACCAGGGCTACTGACCCCAGACCTGCAGCTGAGGGAGTACTGAAAGAGGTTAGCACTCCTGGAATTAAATGAGAATTCAACCCCTCCCATATAATAAAACCCATTACCCCCTACCCTACATAGTACCCCCTCCCTGCTCCCGCCTACCAAGGTTATAACTCCATTAATTGCCCACTATCCAATAATTACCCCTCGTTGCAGAGTAAGCAGAGCGGAGCTCATGGCACCATCTTCACCGCTTCGTTGATCTTCGTAAGGTAATCTGCGTTTCGGCACATGCGCAGTTGAAGTGATCTTCCTGTTCTGGACAACTGCGCATGCGCCCAAAGTAACGGAAACATGTGATGATCTGCAAGAAGACCTGTGCGGGCGGGAGCAAGTAGGGGGACTATCTAGGGTAGGGGGTAGTGGGTTTTATTATAAGGGGGTTGAATTCTCCTTTAAGGCACTTATGGAATTAACCCACACTTTTAATAAAAGGCACAAAGTTTGCCAAGGAGCAGTAACCGATAGCAACCAATATGATGCTTGCTTTTAAACAGGTGACCAGTTAATGCTTCCTGCTGAGGCAAACTCTACACTGTTACCCTACTCATCTGTCCTTACACAAATGCCGACATCTGTCCTCGTTTCCTACAAACATACAGTGCAAGTAGAACATTTTGTTGAGTTTTGAAGGACAGTACACTCTACAAAAGGTACCAAAAAACTTTAATGGTTGCTTTCCTGTTCCCAGGCTCTCATTATCACTCTTGGAAGTAACCTGATACATTCCGAGTCACTTCCAGAAGACGTGTGTTCAGGACGCTGGGTGATCAGAGAGGTCCATATAAAAACGAATGAGATAAATGCAAATCTAACAAAATATACCGTATTATGGGACATCAACCCAGTGGCCCTCAAAGCTCTGAAAGATGTTTGGCTGGACCCAGCTGCTCAGCTTTTTGTTGGAGGCATCCCAGGTACTGTACATAAGTCTCATCCTCCCATGTGGAATGTATTGTCAGTTATGCTGAAGCTTGACTGGTTGATTCAAAATCTGGCTTGTAGCCAGGGTAAAGCTAACGTTGGTACAAGTGAGGTGGGTGCTATAGTGGGTACATGGTGCTACATATGGATACACAGCTTGCTAAGGGGTTATTTCATCTAGACCTCTATATATATTCGTCAGCAATGTAGGATCCATGTAGCAAAAGAAATGGGTGTTATAATTTTCTCCTTTGAATGGCTGTCCCCATGGCTACACAGCAGCTCATTTATATAAACAATAGTAGTGTTTCTGAAGCAAACACAGTCGTTTTACCAGTGCAGGGCAACACTGTATTCAATTTCTATTTCTTTAAAACACTTTTATTTTTTTATGTTACTGTTCCTTTAAGTCTACTAGAAAGTCATGTAAACATTAAATAAACCCAATCGGCTGGTTTTGCTTCCAATAAGGATTCACTATATCTAGGTTGAGATGAAAATACAAGGTACTGTTTTATTATAACAGAGAAAAGGGAAATAATTTTGATTAAAATGGAGTCTACGGGAGACAGCCTTTCCTTAATTCAGTGCTTTCTGGATAATGGGTTTTCTGGATAATGAATCCCATACCTGTACTTCTTCATACATGGAATCCAAAGAATATTCGCAAGTATATTTGTATTTTATCACTGCATTTTTTCTCTCCCTAAATTTCTTCTGTCTTTGCAGATGATTTGGCTAAGCCTGGCCCTTACTTCTCTGGGTGCCTGAAGGTAACTGTGCAAGGGCAAACTGTAACCCTGGACTCAGCGCAGTACAAGCACCCTCACGTCCGCAGTCACAGCTGCCCTCAAGGGACAGAGATAAAACCTTGCTCGGGGATTGAACCTTAGTCACACAGTTGCATTTTTGAGGACTACTTCATTATAATTCTACTGTAGATTCTACAATGTGCAAATAAATATTGGTATTAGGATAGTAACACTGGGAGAGGCAAAAAGAAAATCTAGTGCCATGTAAAATGTTTTAGTTAGCAAGGCTGCTAGATACCTGCTAGACTTCTAGATACTTGCTAGACTGCTAGATACCTGCTAGATACCTGCTAGTGCTAGACTGCTAGATACCTGCTAGACTGCCAGATACCTGCTAGACATCTAGATACTTGCTAGATACCTGCTAGACTGCTAGATACCTGCTAGACGTCTAGATACCTGCTAGACTGCTAGATACCTGCTAGACGTCTAGATACTTGCTAAATACCTGCTAGACTTCTAGGCATTCTTAGTTATGTAATATCTGTCTAATATATGTCTAATAGAAAGACCAAAGGGGAACCCAACTGATGTGCTTTAAAAAGCACTGATCTTAAAAAAATGATCTCGGCCAAAATTTGGTACCTGAAAGAATGTTGCTGCAGTCTGACATTTCATTATCGCAGGAGTGCCACTTTTACATTAACTTTTTGTATGATGTAGACTAGGGATCCCCAACCTTTTGAACCTGTGAGCAACATCAGCATGAAAAATGTTCTTGGGGTGCCAAATAAGTGTTGTGATTGGCCATTTGGTAGCCCCTATGTACATTGTCAACCTACATTAAGGCTCTGTTTGGCAATGCACCTGGTTTTTATACAACCAAAAGTTACCTCCAAGCCTGAAATTCAAAAATAAGCTCCTGCATTGAGGCCTCTGAGAGCAACATCCAAGGGTTTGGAGAGCAACTCATGAGCAACCGGTTGGGGATCACTGATGTAGACATTCACATTCTAATGCCATATACAATTGGTTTTCATCCTCTACATTTTATGGTTGTCAAATTACAAATTTTTTATTCAGGGGCTCTCCATTGTGACATTTTGGCAGATATCTGGTTAGTAGGGTCTACTTTACACAAGCAACCTGGCAGTGGTTTGAATGAGAGACTAACAGAAACTCGAATAGAAAGATAAGTGATATAATTTAACAATAGCTATAAAAAAATAGTAAAAAATTGTTTTTTGACTGCCGGGGCCAGTGATACCCCACCTGACAGCTGGAAAGAGGCTAAAGAAGAAGGTAATTCTAAAAGGGTTTTTAATTTAAGAAGTTGGTAAAAACAATATATCCTATGTTCCTATAACATCCTAAAATTTTACTTAAAGCTTTGTTTATGTGCTGGAACCACACTGTCAAAGCCCTATGGACTCATTGATGATGTCTTGCCAGGCTCTTAATGTATGCTCCTTAGTACTCTTTATAAAGCAGATGCATATATGGGCCTGGCTGACCTTTGAACCTTGCACTGGATTTTTCGCCGGCGCTCCCTAGTGTTGGCTCTCTATTGGTTACCACTGTCTTGTTTTCTTGAATCCACCAAAGCCTGCTATATGAGATGTAGGGATTTGTAACTACACTAAAACCTAAAGGGGTCCCATGCTCGATGAAATAGAAGAATCAATGTAAAGAAGAGGCATACATTTGGGGGGATATGGGTGGAGAGATAGGTAGAGGGCATGTTAAGAAGGTCTCTACTGCCTAACCCTAATTCCTGCCTTGCCCCTAAAGATCCAATTTGTATGTGTGGAAGAGGCTTCTGATTCTGATGTGCAGTTGTGATTCTGCTGGGTCAGTTGATGATTCTTCACGTGGCATATTAACTCCTCAACTGTGTGCATTATTGGCTGTATTTTAGTACTAGTCTGTAGTAGTGTAATCTAGTAATAGCCTAATGTTTTAACCACAACTATATACTGTTCATAAGTAAATTGCTGATTCTTTCTTAGTCTTAATACATATAGAAATAAACTGAAATATGGATGATTCACAACTGGTGTCTTTTGTTGATTTGCATTAACTAATATAGTATAGAACTAAAAGGGGTGCACTGGGTGAAAATCCTGCATGTGAGCCTGGTTATGCCACTATTGCACCGTATCCTTTGATTTGGCTATGGGCAGATCAGTCTGGTACAGGGCCCTCATCAGGGGGGCACAGGGGGTACTCCAGTACTGGGCCTGGGCTTTAAGAGGGCTGTGCTGCACTTGTCGAAATAGCTTGGCCCCCCTTGACAACACCAAAGCCATGACCGCTGAAAATTCAAACAGCCGAAATCCTGAAGCTGAAAAGACTTGAAGCCACAAAAATATCCGTAGTTGAAGTCCTGAAGCCACAAAAAGATCCAACGCCATGAAAATAGCCACGGTTAAATTCCTGAAGCGGCGAAAACTTCACAAAAATAGACAACGTTGAAGTTCTGAAACAGTGAAAAGACCCAAAGCCATGAAAATAGCTGAAGTTGAAGTTCTGAAGCCACGAGTTCAGTTCAGGTTTTTTTTTTGTTTAAACCCCTGGCCACCAATGAATTATTTTAATACTCTATAGGCCCCTTCAACCAATGTTTTTTTTTTTAATTCTCTGGGCCCCAATGTTTGTTTTTAACCTGTAACGGGGGCTCTGACCACAAATTCTTTTTAAATTTTATGGGGGGCCCTGGTGCCACAGTTTTTTTAAATTATAAGGGGGCCCTGACCATCAATGACTTTTTATAACTTGTGTGTGTGGGGCAGGGGTAGGGTTGCCACCTGGCCATTTTTTTACCGGCCTGACCGGTATTTTTGATGGCTGAGCCCAATGTTATAAAATAGGAGAAAAAGGTAAATATATAGGAAGGCCGGTATTTTTTTAAAGAAAAGGTGGCAACCCTAGGCAGGGGGTGTTACCTTTTTTAGCGCTGATGTCTGTGTAGACTTTTAACTGTGGTGTAGGGATCTGGGATGGGCCGGGGTGGGCTGGTTGTACGGGGCCCTGTGATTTCTAATGGCAGCCCATGACTGGTACATTATATATATGCCCATCTTAACAGGAGTCGATGCCGCCCTGGTTGTGGCAAGTGAAAACTCACTTATAAACATGCTGAAACAACAGCAAAACTTTCCCCCTTTAATGAAACACTGTTTATAGGGACACCTATATATTTTTCAGTTCAGCAGGTGGAGTATGTACCGGAGTGCATTGTGCCTGCTGGGTGTGTTTAGCCAGGGAGCCTCCAGCAATACGGTAATTAGTGAGAGACTGGAACTCTGTTGTGCAGTGATGTTTGTGGCACCATAGAAACAACTGCTAGTGATTCCCTGGGTCTGTGTTCCTGTAGGCTTGGGATTTCTCTGCCTTCCAGAGTCCCACAAGGTACAGTGAATCCATGGGCACCGTCTGCTCATTAGTTGCTCTGATTTCTCTTCCTAATGAGGTATTTTATCTCTGTATTGTGATTGAATAAGCATCAGATAAAGAATTGCTCTTGGTGAATGCATCATCTGGCCAGTATTTCATGCCAGCATATAATATGGATAGCCCATGACTTACAAACCTTACTTGTATTTAACATATTATACCATTTAATAAATTGTGACGGTAATAAACCACAGTTTGTGAATGTCTGACAATTGTGTTCCTTTATATCAAACTATAATCTCACTTTATATGTGATCATTTTTTTTTCCTCATTCAAATGTCAAACAAAAAGTTGGAAAGCAATGCAAGATTGAAAAAAGTACATGGGTGTGTCAAATATGGGTTCTGATTTGATATTGGTAGCTCCTAGCAGGACTGGAAGCCTACAAGAGGCTTTGTCTGGCAGTACACTTGGTTTTTAGGTAACTAAAGTTTGCCTTGAAACTAGAAATTCAAAAATAAGCTCCTGCTTTGTGGCCACTGGGAGCAACATCTAAGGAGTTGTGTACATATTGCTCACCAGCCGCTCGTTGGGGATCACTGATTTATGAGGCTTATTTATTGAAGTACACATTTAGCACAGATTGGTTTTGTTCTAATTAACCCCTGGAATAAGACCTGGGTTACATGGCTAGTAAGCAGCCTTGCATGGTCCTGTCTGATATTGCTGTACAATGTTCACATCTTT
>CM044439.1:142934097-142948472 GCA_024363595.1 Xenopus borealis
GGTGACCTTGTGTCAGCTGGAAAGACCTACTGGTGAATAAAGCATTAGAGAGATTACTATTATGTGATCCCCTTATATATTTATACATAGTTATCATATCACCCCTTAAAGAAAAATTATACCCCCCCCGAACAATGTAGGTCTCTATAAAAAGATATTGCATAAAGCAACTCATATGTAAAACCCTGTTTCATGTAAATAAATCATTTTCATAATAATACACTTTTTAGTAGCATGTGCCATTGGGTAATCATAAATAGAAAATAGCCATTTTAAAAGATAAGGACAGCCTCCTGGGATCCTAGGATCCAACGGTGCACACAAACATACCAAACAAACTATAAAGTTAGGTCACATGAGCCAATTAACAGACAGAGTTGTGTCTTTTGCTTCAACACTTCTTCCTGTTACAGTTAGAGTTGAAATATTTCTGGTCAGGTGATCTCTGAGGCAGCACACAGACCATCATGAAATGGTGGTTCAAGGCAAGAGATGTAAAAGGGCAATATTTACTTAAATATATATTCCAGTTTGATAAGATTCTTTAATATGCCACTTAATTTGATATAAATTATCTGTTGCTCAAGTATTCATTTTTGGGGGTATAGGTTTCCTTTAAGCACGTCTTCCCCATAAGTGGAATGGCCGGATGTGCAATATAGCCGTCAGCATTTTACTTCTTATTTCGAATGAAATTGTAATTTTGCACAGACCAACTTTGGCCTGATTAGAAGACGGCTTGTCAGAACGGCCCATCTGCGGTGCCATAGATGATTTAACTTGTAGGTGACTGTTCAAATCTAGTTGCTGATTTATTGCTATGGGCAACATCAACTATGATACTTCTATCCAATTTTAATGTATATTCCTGCGAGTATATGTTGGCACTATATAAATGCATGTTAATAATAAAAGTTTCAATTATCATACTTTAAAAAAGGCATAAATGCCACTAAAGAAGTAGGTAGAAATGTTGTAAATGATGTTTTGTGCTTGTGTATCAGCCCAAGGCAACCACAGCCCTTTAGCAGTAAAGATCTGTGTCTCCCCAGTAGATGCCCCAGTAGCTCCCCATCTTCTTTTCTGCTGATTCACTGATTCACATGCTCTGTGCTGCTGTCACTTACTGAGCTTAGGGACCCACTCACAATATACAGTACACATAGAATAGAAATATAGTCACAATATAAGGCTGATTAGTACCAGGTATGGGATCTGTTATCCGGAAGCCCATTATCCAGAAAGCTCTGAATTACTGGAAGGTTGTCTCCCATAGACTCCAAAACAAGCCTATTGGGTTTAATGTTTAAATGAGTAGACTTAAGGTAAAGATTTCCAAATTACAAAAATATCTGTTAACCCAGAAAGCCCTATGTCCTGAGCTGTGTGGATAACAGGTCCCAAATCTGTAATTAATTCAGATTATTAGTACATGTCAGATCTGAAACCAGCACAATTACAATCAAAATTGATTATTCAACCCTGTAACATCATCTTATATTACCGGCAAACCTAATTTACTACTAGGGATGCACAGAATCCACTATTTTGGATTCGGCCAAATCCCTCCCAAAAGATTCGGTCGAATACTGAACCGGATCTGAACCCTAATTTGCATATGCAAATTAGGGGTGGGAAGTGGAAAACATTTTTTACTTCCTTGTTTTGTGCCAAATTGCAAATGCAAATAAGGATTCGGATTCGGTTCAGCCAGGCCAAATCCGAATCCTGCTGAAAAAGGCCGAATCCTGGATTCTGTGCATCCCTATTTATTACTTCATAATTACTGACGACCCCTAAGCTTCGCTTCTCAACAGCTGCTTAGAGACCACTGAGCATGTGAGTGTCACAGACACAACTGTGAAGGCCTGGCTCATTACTATTATAGAGGTGCTAAACCTTTAGACAAGTGCAGTGAGTTGTATAGATATGGCATTTCTAGCCACATTCATTTTTACGGTTTAGTTCTTTAAATCTCCAGTTTTCATAAGGTTACCTCCATTGGTTTGGTTTCCTCTGTCTTTGTAGCTTCAGCTCAACCACTCCCCTATTTTTTAGTTCAAGGTACTGGAATGTACTGTATTGCAAATATACAGTATATGGTAAATATCCCCATAAACAGCAACTGGAGGGTTGATAATCTGTCCAAAGTCACCAGGTTTTAAAGCCATTCTCCACTGGTATCAATACAATGAGCATAACCCAACAAACTCAGCTATTCATGTTCTTGGTCATCCATGAACCTCCATCTAATTCCTGCACTCCCAGATAAACATTTCCAAGGAAAACATTCCATACCTTCGGTAAAGGATTCAGTATTCCTCTTAATCTGAAAATGATGGATTTAGTGTGAGTTTCATTCATTAGAGCTACCCTCAGGATGAGAGCCTAAGCAGGATCAATTGTCCCTTTTTCTGAAAGTCTTATTAATATTTATTGCACTAGTGTTGGAATGCCTGTGCCTAACGTCAAGTGTACAGTTCAGCTCGCTCTATAGAACAAGCAATAAGACATATTATATTGTTATCCATAAAGGTTCTTATCTGTTAGTCAGGGTCAGTCCACTGGCAAAGCTGTAATTCCCAGAAAGGAAGCAAATATAGCATCTACCAGTGAATGAACTTAAGAAGTGCCATTATTTAACCATCATGTTCAGCCCAACCTACAATGGATTAGAACGATTATTCTTACAATTATTACACAATTGATTTTGTAATTCTTTCCAAACACTGTGGTGCCCGGCGGTCATATATGCTCACACTTGATGTGTTTACACTATAATTAACTTGCAGATTAACAGTCAAGGTGTTATAAATTCTAACAAACGTACCCGGATTTCAATACTGCTGAATAGTGTCCCTGCGGTAACCTGCCCATGTGCTAGTGGCTCCCTCCATTGTAACTTGGTGCTTGTAATCGGCAGCTATAGATAGCAAAGCAAAAGCTCCTTAGTGCAGAGAAACCTCTTACCAGTCACTCTCAACAAATGGTACCTTGGAAGGGTCTTAATGAAAATCCCTCTGTACTATTTAATGCCGAAGCTGTAAGTAGTTTCTCTGTCACTGTGCCTGAAGAGAGGAGAGACGTCAGCCTCTAGTAGACAGCAAGAGGGTAAAAGTCACTGGTTTTGTGACCTCTGTCCATTAAGACTTACATTTCTTGCTGCACCAGCCAAGTCCCTGGTGCAGTCATGTGTGACATGGGAGGACTAGATAATCTTATAGCCAACACAGCCTATTTGCAGGCTAGGAAAAACAGTGAAGGGGATGTCAAGGAGCTGCAAAAGAGGCGCAAAAGCTTGTCTTTGCCCCCAGCTGATGTGTCCCGTAAGGAAATTAAAGAAACAATTACCGTGGACTATCAAAGCATCTGTGTGGATCAGCCCATTGGCCAAAGGCTCTTCAGAGACTTTCTGGTGACAGTGCCAGAGTATAAGCTGGCCGAGGAATTCCTGGAAGAAGTGAAAGAATGGGAGCTAGAGGAAGGCTCTGCCAAGGAACAGCTCATGGAGAAGCTGGTGAGCAGAAGGTTCAAGGAGCCTGCTGAAGGAAGTCTTAATTTCCTGGGAAAGGACCTCTCAAGCCGTATCCAACAAGCCCAGAGCAAAGACATGCCAGAACTAATTCTGCTTGCTAAAGAAGCAGGAAATGCTTTCCTCATGGATGCGCCATTCCAGGACTTCCAGAACAGCCCCTTTTATGACCGCTTCCTACAGTGGAAAGCATTTGAGAGACAACCAATCACCCAAAAATACTTCTATGAGTTTAGGATTCTGGGAAAAGGTGGTTTTGGTGAGGTATGTGCAAATTATAGTATATTCATTGTAGTATTTGAGCCTTCAGTGGTCCTTTTCCATTGGGATGGCAATGTAGCTTTTGAACTATATACCGTAAGAAGATGGCACTCTTATCAATTACACCTAAACTAAAGAAGTGCATCTTGTTGTCAGTAAGTACAATTCTAGGATTAGGATGAAAAAGAATGGATAGACAGATGATAGATCAACAGAAGCCCAGTTCATGTAAATTTTGGAGCGAAGGCTTATTCTATGTTTTAGCATATTTCAGAAAGTCCAACAGGAAGGCAAGTAGGAAATAAGATTTGGGGGGAATGTCTGTTTCTATCCGGAATGTCGCATGAAGCTAAAGATGGATTATTGTTATGGCAATTTTTTCATATATAGGTATAAGTATAGGGTCTCAGTTCAATGTAATACCAGGAAATGGACATATAGCAGATTGGTTATGTTTATATGATGCCAACAATGAATGTCAGTCGCTTGTTAGTACGACATTCCTTTATGTAGCCCTTGTGTCTTCAGATACTCTTCCCTTTAATCCTTCCTCGTGCTAGAATCTATTTAGAGACAACAGTATAGTACTTTTTTGTGTTGGGGAATACAAAAATGAATGATAACTATTGGGTCTATTTAATGGTTACATGATTTTTAGTAGACTTAAGTTTCAAATAACAGGAAGACCCCTCATCTGGAAAACCCAAGGTCTCGAGCATTCTGGATAACAGGTCCCATACCTGTATAGATAACTGATACATAGACAGAGACACAGGTATATAAAAGCAGTCTATTTTGAAATGTGAAATGCACAATAAAAGGCTAGTATCTGAGCAGCTATATCAATTATTATATACATAGTTATATTGTTTGTTTGTTTTTTGTGAACTTTGGTGAAAGGGGAAGATATATTATTATTCAAGCTAGTATGATCCATAAATGATCCCACAAAATTAATTTTGAAGACAACATTTACTTTGCTTTAACAAAAATACCCAAATGCCATTCAACGAAAACTTTAAACTAGTCTTTTATCCCAGAATTATTTTTCTCTTAGGAGGGAACTGAGACTGAAGTGATGCTCTTATTCTTGACAGTTGACAAAGCTGATGCTAAGATGCTTGAGATTACACAGGGTGCACAAAGGTTCTGATTCAAGTACAGGACACAAGGCCAGATAAGTCGGCTCGTGTCCAAAGAGGCTTAAGCCACCAGATGCTGCAGCTCTGGGCACATTAATGTGCTACCCGCTGTAACTGTACTGTAGATCTGCCAGCATTCAATAAAACTTATACAAAATGCTCTAGTGCAATTTCCATATAAATATGCTGTGGGACACTGCTTCTAAAATGCAAAACCCTCTTATGAAATAATCCTGCCGTGTATTTGTGTAATATTGAAACAGGGATCTTCTTAGAACACGGCCTTCCTGCCCTTGCTTCTATCTTGATCATGCAAATCAATTTGCAAAATATCTGTTGACTCCAGTGTTGTATTTATTATAAGGGGGGTACACTGGATATTTATTTCACTTTCAACTGCAAAGGTCAGATTAATGTAGGGCCTCCACCAAAGTATTATATATTATTAAAGGTTCACCAAGGCTTACATATACTAGAAACTAAGAACTGATACTCCCAGTAACCTCCTATAACCAGATTAATGAATAAAGGGAGGCTGAAATGCCACCTGTTATTCACAAACTGTCGGCTGGTACCCCTATTGGGGCTCGGCCTGAAGAGTGAGAAGGGTAAAATGTTGATTGGCTCTCCAAGATGCTCATTGAAGTATAGTTCAAGGGTCAATAAGATTAAATGTGGAACAATTATTGTTGTCTGATAAATCTTGTCAGGCACAGACTGCACTGGTAAGTTGATGTGGACCTCTCTCAATGGGTCTACATAAAAGTGGCCATACACGGGCCAATAAAAGCTGCCGACAGACCAAGTCGGCAGCTTATTGGCCCGTGTATGGGGCCCTCCAACGGGCTTCCCGATCGATATCTGGCCGAAAAAATCGGGCAGATGTTCATCGGGCGGGACTAAAAATCCAGTCGGATCGCGGCCGATGTGGTCCCGAGATCCAACCAGCCATATGGCCTCCATTATGATCCGATCTTTGGGCCCTAAGGCCCACAATTGGATCAGCCCAATATCATCCACCTCAAGGTGGGCATATCAGGGAGAGATCTGCTCGTTTGGCGACTTTGCCAAACGAGCGGATCTCTATGCCTATGGCCACCTTAAGCCTGGGGCCAGTCAGTTGGATCATCCTGATGTGGCCTAGCACTTGGTTGGCCAAAACTCCTTTGGGGAGCTCAACCAGTGATTGTGTCTATTGGTGTAATAGCCTGGCTTTTTATAAAGTATAACATCCTGTAGATTAAGTCAAATGTAAGCTATTTAATGAAATACAATTTGTTATCATAGGTGTGCGCCATCCAGGTGAAGAACACTGGCCAAATGTATGCGTGTAAAAAGCTGGACAAAAAACGACTCAAGAAAAAGAATGGGGAAAAAATGGCTTTACTGGAGAAGGAGATCCTTGAAAAGGTCCACAGCCCTTTCATAGTTAGCTTATCCTATGCCTACGAGACCAAAAGCCACCTGTGCCTGGTAATGAGCCTTATGAATGGAGGAGACCTCAAGTTTCATATCTACAATGTTGGGGAAAAGGGAATTGAGATAAAGAGGGTTATTTTCTACAGTGCCCAGATCTGCTGTGGGATTCTGCACCTTCACTCGCTGAAGATTGTCTACAGGGACATGAAACCAGAAAATGTTCTCTTGGATGACAATGGCAACTGTCGGCTTTCTGACTTGGGGCTGGCGGTTAAAGTCATAGAAGGCAAACCCATAACCCAGAGGGTAGGTACCACACTATAAGGGGCTGATTTACTAAATTCACGTGAATAGATCGAAATTCGATCGAATTCCGATTGTAGGATTAATTTGATTGGTCGAATATGCAAATTAGACTTATTCGATCATTGAATAGCGAACGATCAAATGATCGAATAGATTCGAATGATTGAATATTCGATTGTTTAATCATTCGATCATCGAAGGCTTTAAATTTTTCAAATTATTGGACTGCCTACTTCGCCAGATTGAACCTACAGAATTGTAATAGAAGCCTATGGGAACCCTCCCATAGGCTTCTGAGGCTAAGTCCTGATCGAATAGGATTCGTATGATCGTTCGAATCATTCGAATGATCGAATAATTAATTCAAATGATCGAACGATCGTTATTCGATCATCGAATGATCAAAGATCGAAGATCGAATAAAAGGGTAGCCTAAAACTTTTCGATTAGCATTCGAAAATCGAATGTTAATCGATTATCGAGGAAAATCGAATATTTTTTGGGGAATAATAGTAAATTTGTGTGAAAAGTGTGATGCTTGTATCTTTGTGTGTAGAGCGGAGCCAGAGTAATTTATTTTTGTATTATAAGAAGACGTCTTAAATCTTGGGGATTTGCATTTGCTAAAGACCTTATGTGGGTATTTAATTTTAAAGACAGATGGTAAGGAGATTTCACCAATTAACCATTTGAAGGCTGCTAAGCTGTGAGTTTATGTAATGAACGTGATTAGTATTTTAACCAGTTACCTTATTCAAGGTTTCACACCTTATGCTTCCAGGAATTTGTGCAAACACTGTGTAATCATATTGGCATAAAATACCAGCACAGTCCAACCTTTTGATCAAGGGACTGGGCAAAATTTCTTGGAATCATGGAAATCTGCTGAAGTGATAGTGATTTCTAGTAATAAATGAGTCTGCAAATGATTGGACAATTGAGACTTTTGCATATTGAGTCACAAACAGAAAATCTAATGTTATACCGGTACAGAACATGTTATGCAGAATGCTTGGGACCTGGGGTTTTCCGGATAAGGGAATCTTTCCATAATTTAGGAGCAGATTTACTGAGGGTCGAATTCGAGGGTTAAAAAACCCTCGAATTCGACCATCGTATTTTATGGGGATAAAAATCGAATTCGAAGGATTTTACCACAATTCGATTGGCCGAACGATCGAATAGGAAATATTTGATCAAATGATTAAATTGTTTGAATTCAACGATTCAAACGATTTTAACCATCAACCATTTTTTTATTCGATCAAAAATAATGAAATTCAATTCGGTAGGTTGAAACTGGCGGACTAGGCAGTCGCATAAAAATTTAAAGGGGAAGTTATTCGACTGTGGAATATTCGAATAGATTTTTATTTGAATCATTCCATTCAATCGAATCTTCAAAATTTTATGGTCGAAGTGGTATTTAAAAACATATGAGAATTCGAATCTTTTTGAAAATTCAATCGAATTTCAAATCGTTCATGTGAATTTGATAAATTTGCCCCTTAGTACTCCATACTTTTAGGGGAAGATTTATTAAATTCACATGAAGGATTAGATGTTCGATCGAATTTTCAAAAAGAATTTGAATTCAAATTTTGGCACTTGAGCCAAACTAAGATATTATTAATTGGAAACAAAACCAGCCTGTTGGGTTTATCTAATATTTACATGATTTTCTAGTAGTCTTTATGTGTGAAGTTCTAGATTACGGAAAGCCCCAGGTCCCGAGCATTCTGGATAATAGATCCCATACCTGTACTTTGAATTATTTGATTTAAAAGGAGTCTATAGGAGATGGGCAGTTATGTAATTTTATGGATAATGGGTTTCCAAATAATGGATCCCGTACCTGTAGGGTACTGTACTACAGGTATGGGACCTGTTATCCAGAATGCTTGGGATCTGGGGTTTTCTGGATAAGAGGTCTTTCTATAATTTGGATCTTCCTACCTTAAAAGAAATCTACAAATAAATCATGTAAACATTAAATAAACCCAATAGGCTGATTTGGCTGCCAATAAGGGTTAATTATATCTTAGTTGGGGTCAAGTACAGGCTACTGTTTTATTATTACAGAGAAAAGGGAAATCATTTTTAAACATTTAAATTATTTGGTTAAATTTAGGCTATGGAGGCTTCTGGAGAACAGATCTCATACCTGTATAGAAATATATGTACACACACGCACACGGGCATGGGATCTCTTATCTGCAAACCTGTTATCCATAAAGCTCAGAATGGGAAGGCCATAGAATCCATTTAAACAAAAAATTACGATTTAGATGCATGCGGCGCTACAGGAGTCCTGTGCCTCCGCTATATGGGAGAGCAGGTATACTTTACAATGGCGTGCCTCCAACCAAGGTCAGGACAGGCTGAACTGTAATACCCCTCCCTGGGAACTTCTGGTACCTGGTGTAGATCAGTGCAGCAAAGCATCCTTTACCAGCAGTGAACAGAACACGTTTTTGTATATAATATAGGAAAAATGTTGCCTTTTATAAGTGGCTGCTTCTGAGTATAATTCAACCTCTTACTGTAAATCAATTCAGCCATCAAAGTTCATTAAAGGGATACTGTCATGGGAAAACACATCAGTTAATAGTGCTGCTCCAGCAGAATTCTGCACTGAAATCAATTTCTCAAAAGAGCAAACAGATTTTTTTATATTTCATTTTGAAATCTGACACGGGGCTAGACATATTGTCAGTTTCCCAGCTGCCCCAAGTCATGTGACTTGTGCTCTGATAAACTTCAATCACTCTTTACTGCTGTACTGCAAGTTGGAGTGATATCACCCCCTCCCTTTCCCCCAGCAGCCTAACAACAGAACAATGAGAAGGTAACCAGATAACAGCTCCCTAACACAAGATGACTGGTAGATCTAAGAACAGCACTCAATAGTAAAAACCCATGTCCCACTGCGTACTATTCAGTTACATTGAGAAGCAGTGCAGGCACAAGTCACATGACCAGGGGCAGGTGGGAAATTGACCAAATGTCTAGCCCCATGTCAGATTTCAAAACTGAATATAAAAAAATCTGTTTGCTCTATTGAGAAATCAATTTAAGTGCAGAAGTCTACTGGAGCAGCACTATTAAGTGATGCGTTTTGAAAAAAACATGTTTTCCCATGACAGGATCCCTTTAAGAATGGGCATAAACATATTTTTTGCATAGTCACTATTAAATCCCAGATTCAGTTCAAAATTTGGGGAAATCCAAGTAATTTTTAGCAGAATTCAGATATTTCCGTATCCAAGAGCCTGGCCAAACCAAAGCTGAACTATATACAATGGGGGTTCATATCTAAATCTTATATAATGTTCTTTGCGCACATTGGCCTTTTCCACTTTGAGTTTTGGTATTTGCCCAAATCCAAACTCGGGGGATTAACCCAAAAAAGAAGGGTTTGTTGCATCATATAACTTATTTTGTCAGGTTCAATCATTGCTGTTTTCTTTGTTTTCTTGGGAAAACAGGCTGGAACTAATGGCTACATGGCTCCTGAAATCCTTACAGATATGGATTATTCCTACCCTGTAGACTGGTTTGCCATGGGATGTAGCATATATGAGATGATAGCAGCCTATACCCCCTTCAGAGATCCGAAGGAAAAGACTTCCAAGGAAGAGGTGAAAAGGAAAACAATAGAAGATGAAGCTGTCTTCCAGCACCCGGTCTTCACAGAAGAGACAAAAGACATCTGCAGGCTTTTCTTAGCCAAGAAACCACAAAACAGGCTGGGAAGCAGGTGAGAGGTGCACTTATATATATAGTGTAAATGGTGTAAAATTCAATACAGGTTGAACTAAGGGGCTTCTGCACATTCATTTCTTTTATTTCCCCTATGTTTTTGCCTAGTGCAGTGGTTCTCAACCTTCCTAATGCCATGACCTATTAATACTGTTCCTCATGTTGTGGTGACCCCCAACCATAAAATAATTTTCATTGCTACTTCAAAAATCCACCAATCAGAGGAAGCCAATATGGAGAGGTTGCATTCAGTCTTCAGCTCCCTCTACCCAGCTTGGAATACTCTCTCTTACTACCCGGAAGCAGCTGATAGCACTGAAATTGTCAGCTACTGCGCATTCCCTTAATAACAAATGGCCGACACAACACTATTCTTTAACTCACCCTGTCCGAACAATGGTTTTGTAGTTTGGACACCCCTTAGGTGACCCCTGTAAAAGGGTTATTCAACCCCAAAAGGGGTCCCGACCCCCAGGTTGAGAACCACTGGCCTAGTGCAATTTTAGGATCTCAGTGTTTCTATGAAGACGTTACCGTCTCACCTTCCAAAAACCTGCGACTTTCATGTGAATATAGCTCTGCCTGCATTAGGCAACATGTATTCATGTGGGGTGAGGGCAGTACATGGGTGTCCCTTAAATATGCATGTTACAGAGCACCAAGGGATACAAGGTTCTACAGAACCCTGAGCTTAACACCTGCCTGTGTCAGTACAGGGCTACTTGGTGCCAATTGCTCTATGGACCTTGCACTGGATGTTTAATGCAGACAGCAGCAGCCAATGTCCCAGTGTAAACAAGGCCTAGGCTTTTAGTTATTTGCATTAACCACAGTAGTATAGAAAGATCATATGTACTAGGTAGGCACATGAGATAATTGCTGCCTACAGCTACCCAGTTATTTTGGCCCAACAATTTGGGGGCCAAAGGTTGTTTTCCAGTAGGGATCAGTAGGTGGCAACCTTTAGGGACTCCTACTGTTTTACATGCAGTGCTAACAAAATGACTTGTGCAGTAGCCTAATAGACTTATATAGCACAGTAGGGTAGATGATAAGCAATGTTAGGTGGGTAATAACAATGTACATGGACACTCCCACTCCCAATCCTGTCAATCTCTAGTTATATATATTCTTACAGGTGTTCAGTTTGGTTCATTGATAAGCAATGTTAGTTGAAGAAGAGCAACAAGGTTCAAAAAGTGTTTAAATATGTAATTTATAGTGAACATTAATAACTATAGTGCTATTTAATCCAGTGCCATTATGAATGGCGTTACAGAGAAGCTAGATGAATGATGACTCCTTCCACCAGCTGTGTCAGTGTAGTAGTTGGTTTTGAACCAACCCGCATCAACCCAAACAATACTGGTACTTCAATTTATAGACCTGCGCCCAACCGGCCCATTGCTGACATCACAAAAGGAGTGGAGCAGGTTTGCACCATTAATAAGTGGCCGACAGAAGTGAGTACAGTTAGGTTGTGAGAAAAAACAGCTCAACTGGCACCCACAAACTGTATGTCAGCCCAACCCCACCCAACAGGTTTTGGGGTGGCCTGTACATCACTACGGCTTATGGTACCTCTGAGCAAGCACCACAGAGTAATATTTCTTCATTCTTCAATGGCCTCCATTCATGCAGCCTATAATTACTGCTGTGGACATCTCAGATCAATGGGCCTCGTGCTAACATGGTGGGCATAAAACAGTCAACCAGTTTTGGGTTTCATTTGCTTTATGGTTTCTAGGTTAACTGACCCACTGACAACCTGTTTTTACATCTGTTCTCCTCTGTGCATTGGCTACACTTTTAAGAAATGCTTGTCCCCTCTAGGAATGTGCCACTCCATCAGCAGCATTAGCAACCAATAAGAAATTTGTTTTCATTATTTTAACTGATGTAGACCGGTGAATATGAACTTCTGGTTGATTGCTATGTTTTATCCCTTGGTAGCCACACCCCAAGAACTGCAGTACCAGTGGCACAACTCTGCATGCCAAGGGGGCTGGAATAGGGATTATGACCTGCAAGGGGGGTGGGTAGGGTTGCCACCTTTTCTTGAAAAAAAATACCAGACTTCCTATAGATTTATCTTTTTTTCCTACATCATTGGGATCAGCCATCAAAAATACCAGCTAGGTGGCAACCCTAGGGGTGGGGGGTCATGGGTCCTTATTGCTTCCCACTGGCTGTGGGTCTTTGCAGGCATGGAATATGCTCCTAAGTATCTATTCCACTGTGCGGTTATTTGGTGCTCTAGGCTGGACATGCAGGTCCATCATCAATGTTGGACTGGGCACCTCAGGGCCTCCATCCCAGTCATTGAATTTACTGCAAGCCTGCACCACCCCTCAGAAACACTATGAGATATGTACCTCTACTTGCAGTTGCCTTGCAGGTGGGGAGGATCCTTGAAAATCCTTGAAAATCCAGGATCTGAGAGAGAAGCATGCCTGGGTTGATGAGGTCCAAAAACTGAGTTTTTTACTAGTGTCCTTCCAGCCCAGTCCGACCCTGTGCATTATTCGTTTATTTAATCATACCACGTTCCCTTTTGTCAGGATTTATAGTGGTAACAAGTTTTTTTTTTATAATCCAAAAAGAGCCCTGTACTATTTGGATTTCCAAATTTCCTTCTGGTTGTATGGATTATTCTATGCAGGAAGAGCAGAAATCCTTTTTCAATTTCAAAACCATTTGAACTCAGACATTTGCAACTCACAAGTAGTCTTTCATCTTTCCAGCAGATGGCACTGTGCTCCCCGGTGTAATCCGACATGACATAATTTTTCTTATGGTGCAGTGGCTGCAGAGAAAAAAATCCCATTTGGGACTATGTCTTTGGAGTGGCATTGGTAAAGCACATCCGTCAGCTCCTTATTCCAGCTGCGTTCAGTGCAACTCTTCTATTTATATGGCATCAATCCTTGCAGCTCTCTTAACACAGAATCATTTTGTGTTTTGCAATAGGAATCCAATGGGATTACAATATACAAATCATAATCATCACTTATAGTAGACCCTTAACAGCTGAATAGCCTGCTCCCCTGGTTCAGCAATGTCATAGCCGACACAAAATTAAATACAGGTATGAGATCTGTTATCCGGAAACCCATTATCCAGAAAGCTCTGAATTATGTAATGGCCATCTCCCATAGACTCCATTTTATCCGAATAATACAATTTCTTAAAACATTTTTCCTTTTTTTCTCTGTAAGAATATAACAGTAGCTTAAGGTATGAAGATCCAAAGTACAGAAAGATCCATTATCCTGAAAACCCCAGGTCCCCAGCATTTTTTATAACAGGTCCTATATCTGTATATATAAATATACTTTCATATATCTTTTTTGTATTAAATTGTACTTATTTAATAAACCTAATAGACTGGCTTCGCTGCCATTAAGGATTAATTATATCTTCGTTTGGATCAAGTACAAGCTACTGTTTTGTTTTTATTACAGAGAAAAAGGAAATAGTTTTTAAAGATGTGGATTATTTGATTATAATGGAGTCTATGGGAGACAGCCTTTCTGTAGCTCAGAACTTTCTGGATAACAGGATTTCGGAAAAGGGATCCCATACCTTTATTATATATCCAAAAGTAGTTACATATAATAACATTTTCAGGTTAACAATTAAATTACTTATAAATTCATAACAATGAATCATTTTCTATTTAGTAAAGCAGGTTACACCAAAAGCATAATTGAGCATAATCATACTGGGATCTGTTATCCGGAAACCCGTTATCAAGAAAGCGGTCTCTCATAGTATCCATTATAATCAAATAACCCAGATTTTTTAAATGAATTGCCTTTTTTAAATGAATTTGCCTTATTGGAGGAAAAATCACCCTATTGGCTTTATTTAATGTTTATAAGATTTTGTATTAGACTTAAAGAGATACTGACACCTGAAATGAAACTCTTTTTTACATCTATTATAATATT
>CM044439.1:143091589-143110926 GCA_024363595.1 Xenopus borealis
TACTTTCCATTCACTGCCCCTCTCCACCCTCTACTTTCCATTCACTGCCCCTCTCCACCCACTGCTCCTCATTGCAATTTCTCTCCATCCACTACTCTCCTTTCCCTATCTGGTCTCACTTATTGTCCCTTTGGTTTCTTAACTATTGTGACTTCCGTGACTTGGTGCAACTGCTTTATTCAGGTCACATTTTTTTGGTGATTTCCAAGCCCTACACCAGAGAATGAAGGTTTGTGTGAAGGTTTTTTGTTAACAAAACTTGCATTTACTTTGCTCAGTCTTCCATGAGAAACTGCTGTGCCCTCAGCTACATAATGGCAACCAATGTTATTAGTAAATTATCAAGTAAGGGGAGCCCACTTCTACGGAACAACAAAAGTCCATGATATGAGGGAAATTATAAGAGTGGCCAAAGGTTGAGCAGTGTGCATTTATTCCAGAGCTGCACTAGTTACGGAGGATTTCAACTTGATAGTAGACTATGCAGGAAACTTGAATGGGATTTCCCTCCTATTTAGAGAGACTGTTCTTGGCAATCGACAGGAAAATCCTTTCAGTAACAAGAAGCGTCACCCAGGAGAGAATGAATAGCTGGGCCTGTGTTTAATATGCACAATGAGTCTGCCGCCAGCACTGTCCTGCTTTGCAGACAATATCGTGGTCCACAGATTCCCCACCTTCAATCCACTTTATATTCTATACCAGTGTTCCCAAAGCCTGCCCTCCTGCACACTTGTCCAGCCAGTAACCCACAGAATAACAAAGTACCGTACTCTCACAGTAACAGACGTGCAGCGCATATTGCCTGTAACAATTCACATTGCCTGGGACTCTGAAGGTCATGTATCTTATATACTGCATACTGGATCCATACACTGTTTATAATTATTTATTTATTAGCATTGTTAACCAACAAGGCATTCAGTGCTAGGTATAGGACTGGGCCGAGAAAAGCATTAACCCTGGGTGTCCCAATGTCTCAGGGACTCGTATACAGATATTCAGCCTTTTACTGCTAGTCTGGTTAGCTTTGTGAGCTTGTTTTCTTCACAGCAATTGGGGGCATCTAGGCGCTACCTTCTATGGCATCTTCATCATATAGATGATGATCCTCTGCAGTAGCATATACTATGAACAGAGGCTAGGGGGTCGTTTATTTAAGGGATGCTTGGATATTCTTTACTTTAAATGAGAAGGCTATGGCTTATTGTGCAACAATCAATTACTCCCTACTACGCACTGTGTATCTCTTCCCACTAACCTGAATGGAGCAATTACCCAAAACAATGCAGTGTGACCAGAAAACCTTACAACTCATGTCAATGGGAAGTAACCTGTATAAGGTCGTTGGAGTTTTGACCATCAGCTGCTGTTAAACTGCAGTCCAGTTGTTTGCTATGCCTTGGAAAGGTTTATTTCACATGTTGGGGTCCTCTCAGGAATGACAATGTCAGTTAAAACATCCCTGCTTGACGACAGATGCTTTTTGAGCTTCAAATTAGTGCCTATGACAGGAGGGGATACCTTGGGAATGTTCCCAGTGTGTTTCTTAATCATTCCCATAATAAAAGGGCAGCATGTGTCCATTTCATGAATACCAAGCAGATGCAGGTAGCATGCCTGGTATACATCTCCCTGCACACCCTCGCTCTCATTAAGTTGCCTCTAATTAAGGAACAGTAACATCAAAAAATGAAAGTGTTTTAAAGTAGTAAAAATATAATGCAGTGTTGCCCTGCACTGGTAGAACTGCTGTGATTGCTTCAGAAACACTACTATTGTTTATATAAATAAGCTGCTGTGTAGCAATGGGGGCAGCCATTCAAAGGAGAAAAGGCTCAGCTGACACAGCAGATAAGTTCTGTAGCACATAATGATGTTCTCTGTTATCCACTATTTAACCTGTGCCATACAACCTTTTTTTAATTTCCGCCATTGCTACACAGCAGCTTTTTTATATGTTTCTGACGCAAACACAACAGTTTTACCAGTGCAGGACATGACTACATGAAATGTTCATTACTTTAAACACAAATTGTTTGGTGTTACTGTTCCTTGAATGCTGTGGCCAGAATGGTAATAAGAATTCCAACCGTAAAGTGTGACTGAACTGCCACTTTGTGAGAAAATAAGGTTAGGGGTAAATGGAGGCCCTATGCAAGTGTAAAATTGTCCATAACTTTCTTAATCTGTAGATCCCAGCAGCCAAGCACTGTCCACAAATAGTTCCATGAGATCCATCACCTTTCGGAGTACATATTTTAAACAAAATGGAAACTGGGTGCCGTACATTTAAATACAACAATGAGGGGCCTTTCTAAAAAAGCTGCGCAAAAAGAAATATTTGCTGTTTTTGCCATGTTAGATAATATTCTTACTAGCAAAACTTAATAGATTTACACCGATACATTCTATGGGTTTAATGACACATAACTACACCATACACAAAATCATTCTTCATTATAAAATCAGGCCAAACTGGAAGGTTGTACTTAGTGTTATTATTGTTGAGATTATAGTTCTGGGTAATCTGTAAGATGTCAAATATATACAGAGAGCTAAATAAGTAACATGTTGGAGAGACCCGGCTTAAAAAGAGATACGCATACAACAAAAGGAAAGAAATGAGGCGGGGTGGAGTGTTGTAGTTCTGCAGTGCTTGGATCCCAACCCCTCTACACCCTCCAGTAAACCAGTTCAGGCTCCAACTACCAATTATTAGTGCGTGAAGATTAAAATTGAACTTTTAACGATGCCAATAATAAAACCAAAATAACGTAACTACAAACACTGGGCCATGCCTACACAGCACACCAACATTTAACCAGACTCACATCTCCTTACATTTTGAGAACATGTGAGACCTGTGTCCCGAATCTGGAAGATGCCACAAAGGCTGCTGTAAGCCTTTCATATTTATATTGGGCCTTACTGGAAATTGCATGGCCTTTTGGATCTCATTCCATACATGTTAAGATTACTTGCTTATTAGACATTTTCTGCTTTTGGTTTGACAATTACCTGTGACATATCCTTCAAGGGCTCTGGGTACAAAGGACTTGGCAAGCCTTAGATTCTCTGATGTGCACTTTCCAGACTCTAGCCCAAATGACATTCCCATTCTTTTCAAGACTTCAATGTCATCATGGATTTCAAATGCATTGTCAAAATTAAAAAGGTATTCAAACCTGTAGGAAACAGAGATAGAGACTGAGAGATATGCAACGGCATACATCCTCAGCAGGGAGAAGACAATATGTAAGGATGCACAGTAACTCACAATAGCCATTGATGAAAAGCGAGATCTGGTTAAAGCAAAGCATAATATAACTAACTATCCCGAACATGTTGCAGATCCAATCAATGTGTCAGGAATTATAATACAGAACAAAGGATTTCTACCATTGCTGGTTCATATCCTACTGTCATCATCTGGCCCCATGTCTAAGCTGCAACTGTTCGAAGGTCTCTATAAAGGGGAATCTCAGCCCTGATGTCCAACTGTGGCACTCACTTGTCACTGGATATGCTGCAGTCAATGACGGTCCTTTTACTGGTGTTCACAATGATGAAAGGTAATTTTATGGTGGAATTTCCAGCAGGGAGGCAATGGCTTTGCTGCTCGTTCTGTTTGTTCCTCTGAACAAGGTGTTTAAAGGCGATTTGCTGGGAGAAACAAAAATAATGAGTCAAGTCAAAGCAAAAGTTAATTAACCCCCCCCCCCCCACCTAGCCATTTTTATCAGTCAGGCCCCTAACAGAAAAGTACCTTGGTTTCAGTGTCTGAGTGGCCCACTGGGATACTGGAAAAGACTTGGTGGGCCCAAATCTGTTGGGTCCTGTCACCAGCGCTACAAGAGCCCAACTTTTGTTGAGATAAAAGCAATGGAATCCAACATCATCTTTAAACTTTAAGAGCAAAGTAAGTGAGTAGCAGAAAGGAGTGGTTGGATAGTGGGACCTAGGGCTGCCATCAGGGGGGCACAGGGGGTACAAGTGTACCAGGTACGGGCCTGAACGGCAGTGCTGAAGTTTTCGAAAGAGCCACCCCCCTCGACAGCACCAAAGCTCTGCCGCCCTTCCGAAGTCACGAACAGCGGAAATGGGGACGTCACAAGAAGTCCCAAATCGGTGAAAAGACCCGAAGTAACTAAAACAGCCGAAGTCCCAAAGCGGCATAAAAAAAGACCCAAAGCCACGAAAAAATAGCCGAAGTCCTGAAGTGGCGAAAAGACCAAAAGAGATTGAAGTCTTGAAGCATCTAAAGGACCCAAAGTCACTAAAGGAGGCAAAGTTGAAGTCCTAAAGCCACAAGTTCAATTCTACTGAACACCAATGTTTTTTTTAATCCCCTGGCCACCAATGTATTATTTTAATACTCTATAGGCCCCTGTCACCAATGTTTCTTTTTTAAAAATATTTCCTGGGGCCCTAAATTGTAAGAGGGCCCTGCCACCAATGTTTTTTTTTTTTTTTAAATATTCTCTGGGGCCCCAATTTTTATTAACTTGTAATGGGGGCAGTGGTCACGAATTATTTATTTTTTTAACTTGACCATCAATTAAAAAAAAAAAAAACTTTTATGGGGGGCCCTGGCACAATAGTTTTGTTTTAAACTTATTTGTGGCCCCTTATCATCAATAGCTTTTTGTGTGGTCTTTTAACTGTGGTGTGGGTGGAATCTGGGGTGGTGCTTGGGGACACCAAAAATGTTGTACAGGGCCCCTTGATTTCTAATAGCGGCCCTGATGGGCCCCAGGTAACCCAGTCTGATTCTGCCTTGGTTTAATGTGTGTTTTTTGTAGCAAAGAGGAGCACTGGCCTGAGGTCTCAGGTTAGACATTAGAATCCCTGGGGGAGCACCCTGTAGAAAGGGTTTGGTCTGAAACATGTAGTGTACCCACACTGCTAATAAAAACACTTGCAGTTTACTAAATACTTCCATACAGCTGTTGGATTCTTATATTTTGAAATTGGACTTCCAGCAAACTGTAAATTGCCTTAAACCAGAGACTGATCCAAAGGACAAGTGAAAAACAAGTGGACCCCATACTAGAAAACCTTTAAATGTAAAAAATACATTAATGACATGATTTATCTATCCACAGCAGGAAAGAACTATTCCCTACTGCAACCAAATCAAACAAGAGCAAGAAACCAAGCCACTTCCGTAAAGCTGAAAATAACTGAAAGCCCGAGCGAGGAGCAGAGCTTCAGTGATTGTTCTGCAATGAGAAAATTATTTCCTGCCTGATTGTATCTACTGCCTCCATGCCTGAAACCTGCAATTCATTTATTCCAAGTCATTTCGCTGAGCGGGAGTAATGAAAAGGACACTGCAAGATTAATGATTCTCTGCTTGAATGACAAAGGGATGCGCTCTTGTAGAAGAAGAGGCCTTAGACAGGAGCCAAACTGACAAATGTCTAGAAGAAAGCCTCTAAATGTTCCATTTTTGAATGTGCCAGTTATTTTAGCTTTGATGCCCAAGTCCCAGCTGATACATTGGCTGAAAAGCCTTAGGGTCGGTCTGCTGGTGAGGGAATGGCAAAGCTCCATTATATACTGCAGCCAAAACAGGGCAGGAAAGCAGGAAAGTGTATTGCTCCAGCCTAGGGGCAAATTCACTAAAGGGCCAATTTTCACCAGCAACAGCTTCGCCAAACTCTGCGCAACTCTGCCAGGCGCAAATTCATTACCACTACGGTAACTCATTAAAATGCAAAGTGTCTCAGCAGCCAAACACTGGCCAATTTTCATTATGAATTGCCAGCGTTCACTTCTGCCTAGTGAAAGCTTAGGTTCATCTGAATAGGTCGTATGGACGTCTTCAATAGAAATGTTGGTGCAAATGCTTGAAGTGGCCTCTTTTTAAAACACATGTCCAATGAGCTATAATAAAGACATAAGAGATCCTCTAATGCCCTAGACATGAGCCCACCCTTAAACAAATGTGGCATGCCCCTCCAATTATTTAAAAAAAATTGTTCACACATAAATCTTTAATAGATTAGACTTTTGAAGGCAATTGCACTTTAAAAAAAGAGAAGTCGCCAGTCAACTTCAATGCATTTGAATATGACGTCACCGACATCACACTTTGGAAGACAAAGCTTCGTTTTATCGCCTGGTCTGAGGTGGTGAAAATAACCTTCAGTATAAATCTTAGTGAATTTGCGGAGTTAAGACCGTTCGCCAGAGTGGGCGCTAGCGATCGTCTCTTTCACTAGCGAATTGTGGCGATGTCCCTGCGGATGAGATTTCTGGCGAATTGAAGCTAGGAACGGCCACTTTGCCCTTTTAGTGGATCTGCCCCCTAGTGGCTAGAGTCAAAGGCTCCTGTGCCATACCACTAACAACATGTACTCACCTATCCTCGTGTCACTGTCCCTAAACAAATATTTTTCAGGGAGTGGCTCCGGAATGGCAGATATTTCAATAGATTTTCCCCTAAACCTTGTGCCTCTGGTTGCTACAGCTGCTTCCAATGACCAGGCATTGCTTTATATCGTATTCATGCAACAAAGCATCCTATTGTCTAGGAGCTCACTCTCTTTACCCTTACAAATTCCAGCATTCATTGTCTAGAGTGGTGGCCCTGTGACCGCCTGTGCACATGATCTACGTTTGAACTATGGGCAAGCACAGCCCACACAGGAGGCCCAGTGTTGAAATGTTTTGAAATAATCAGAGGATCTTTGTATTAAACATGGAAATAAGAAACAGGACGTAGGCATATATACAGTTCTGTAGCATAGGAGAGGATTGCTCAGATAAATAAAATACACTACGCTTTATAGACTCAAGGTAGGGCCGATTGCCGTGAGGTTAAAGTGATAGGGAAATAGGATCAACCAACTCCTCATTAATACTTTATTACTTTTGCAAAAAAAAAAGTGTAGATAATGAGTTATACACAAAGTTTCTGCAGCCTTCCTGAAGGATGTATCCTCTCCTCCAATGGGAAATGGTGGGTGGGACTATCACAGGGATTAACCTCCATATTCTTTTCTCATTTAAATCAAGTGAAATGCCCAATACTTGCCTAGCCCTTTTATATATTTAGGATTTTCTTCTACCCACCTTTTAGCTGTGATATATAGAGTATAATCTTAGCAAATGGATAGTTCAAGGCAGCTGCAAGTTCTGCCCATAGGATATTAAGTTTTTATGAATGTCCTTAATGGAAAACTATACCCTTAAATTGAATACTTGAGCAACAGATGTTTACATCATATTAAGCGGCATATTAAAGAATCTTACCAAACTGATATATATTTAAGTAAATATTGCCCTTTTACATCTCTTGCTGAGAACCACAATTTTGTGATGGTCTGTGTGCTGCCTCAGAGATCACCTGACCAGAAATACTACCCCTGCTCATGAAGCCTTCAAAGTTCCTTTGCAACCATAGAAAAGCATGATGCTTCTCAGAACTCATTTCCTTATAAATTACATTAGGCGTCACTGTATGGCACTTGCCAGCCAAGCAACATAAGCAGCAGCAGGTTAAAGCAGAAATATCAGATTGACATTCACAGTGTCCTTTCACATCAGTGTCAGAAACAACAGAAAATGGCTTAGCATGGGCTAAATTATTCTCCAATTGCATCTCTTTAGGCTTTTCCTCTTTGACACCCAATACTGTGAAGGCCGTGTAATGGAGAATAAGAGACACATTGGACTTGTGCTCACAGGAGAATTGACATTACTGTATGTATTGCAGGTAGAGAAGCATGACAGGGTACAAGTTGACATTGGCCTAAACATTGGGAAGTACCAAAATAATAATAGTCAGACATGAGCAAGCCAAATTATTAGGATAAGAGGCTAAACCAATCAACCAATAATCTTACCTGCACAAGTAGCTCTTGCAGCTGGGCGCTCTTCTGTTTAATGCGTTCTATTCTTCTTTGCTTCTCCATCTGCACCAATCAAAAACAAACATCAGCCCAAGACACCCCTCCACATGCAATGTCCATTCAAATGCAATGATGGGAAGCAGGAAAAATATGCTTTAAATGGAAATTATACCCCACTTCCTTTTCACACAATCAAATTCAAACTGAGCTTTTTCCATTGTGAAGTGATGGATTCAGGGACTCAGTCATTCTACTTTCCACAGATTCTGTGCACCACACTCTATGGAAAGCAGAGGAAGGGGGTATAATTTCCCTTTAAAATGGGTTGTATTACTGCATAATCTTACTGAGGAAATAAGGTAGATAAAGATCATGGATTGCATTCAATCTACAGAATCAGCTGTGTTTGTATAAATAATATATTTTTGTATATATTTACGAAAGATCAGACCATGTTTATGCATCTTTTTAACATATGCTCAACTGAATTAACTTATTTCAAAAGTAGGTGGTATATTTTAACCAAAGAAAAGCTACACATTATGTAATCCCCCCCCAGCTGGCTGTCCCTGCTTGAACCCTGATGATTTACATTCCTTTTATTTATGAAGATCAAAGTTATTTCTTGTGTTTGCAGCACTCTTTTCATAGTAAGTTACTTTGCCTAGGTTCACCTGCTGTCTGGCAAGAATGCCAATGCAATATAAATCAGCAGGTTTAAGGCAGGAAAAGAACAGCAGCCCGGCTGATCTTTACAAATAGATTTTAAAAATGTCTTGTACAAAGTGCTTGCAATATTCCAATAAACACATTTTGCTGGGTTCACAAAGCAAACTGCTCCACAAGCTATTGTGTTGTTTTGTTTGAGTCTAAATGATTGTTTCAGAGAATGCATCTTAATTACAGGAATAAAAGCTAAATATGCATGTCAGCTGTTTGCTCCCCACAGACAATTACAACCTTTTAATGTTCAAAAAGCTAAAATTCATTTGAAGTGAAGGAGCAGCTAATGTGTTATCTTTCTCTCCCTCCCCCTTACTTTTAACAACCATTTCCAACAGACACAGATCCAATGGAAAACAAATAAAACCTCAAGTTAAGGTAGCCATAGACACAGAGATCTGCTCATTTGGCGACGTTGCCAAACGAGTGGATCTCTCCCCAATATGCCCACATTGAAGTAGGTGAGATCGGGCTGATCAGATCGTGGGCCCTAAAGCCCAAAGTTTGGATCATATTGCATCCGAAACAGGCTGGATTTTTTTAACCTGCATGATCGAGATCTGGCCGACTTTCAAACAGATATCGATCGGGGGAAACCCGTCGGATGGCCCCACACACTGGCCAATAAGCTGCGGACGCAGTCTGTCCGCAGCTTTTATCGGACCATGTATGGGGGCCTTAATGCTGTGCATCCAGCTGCCTCAGGTGAGGTTAAGGGGAATTACTTGTGCCTGAGACCATCCACAGTACATCTGTTCCAATGCAGCAGATGGAGCTGTAGAGTTATCTTTTGTAGGGCAGCTAGTGCAATGGCAGACAAGGAGATTGGTCATCCACTACCCTCGGGCAACAAATATCCTGAAAACATCTCTCTCACTTCACCAACATTAGTGTTATGTTAAAGGGGTTGTATATTATGAGTGGGTCCCTAAGCTCAGTAAGTGACATCAGCATACAGCATGTGAATCAGTGAATCAGCAGAAAAGAAGATGGGGAGCTACTGGGGCATCTACTGGGGAGACACAGATCTTTACTGATAAGGGCTGTGGTTGCCTTGGGCTGGTACACAAGCACAAAACATAATGTACAACATTTCTAACCTACTTCTTCAGTTTAACTTTCCCTGTCCTTTAAGAATAATGTGTAAAGAGAGCAGGGATCATTAGCATATTGGTCTGTATATTGGGCAATCTCAATGACTGAGGACAGCTGACTTGAGTCCTCCAAAGAGAGACAAGTCTCTGAGGTCTACAGTATAATCAGATCCCTGGTGCCAACAAGTGGATCTTATGGTGTATGGCCAGCTTTAAAATTCAGCAACTGTAAGGTCAACACTGGATAGTGATTAGGACCAATGTTCCCTCTAAGCTGTGTGCTTGTGCACACATATTTTAAGGCCAGCACACACAACAAAAGTAGGCACACACAAAGAATTTTGTGCAAAAACACGAAATTCTGCATTTATTCTGACCTAAGGCCTATGATTAAGGGATTGATTCCCGAAACGCGTAGGGCACAGCTTCCCTATTCTAAATAAACATGTTTTCCTGATCGGAGTGCCGTCCTTCCTTGGAGCTTGAAATGTGTTGTAGCAGGGGGACGCTGCTGACTGAGCACCTGATCTGGTAGATTGGAGGAGTGGGCTCTGAGCGGTCTCCTTTGTTTATTCTGACCTAAGCACACAGTTTTTTAAAAGGAGCACACAAGTTTAAAATGTGCGCATACAATTTTTTTTTTCGCCCACATAGGCAAGAAGGAATTAGAGGGAGCAATGATTCGGACCAAACTTCCTTGTATTGTATGTCTTGATAACAGCTATCTAAGGGCAACTGCAGAGACTGTAACCATGTACATTATGACTGCCATTCAATTTTTGGGGCCAGTACATAAAAGGGAATTAATGTAAAAGACCAGACTTTACATTCAAGGGAGCTTATGCTTATTTGTACCCAGTGTACCAACTCCCAGCAGATGGGTTCCATGCCAATGTTGGTGTATTCCGAGAAGAGAACTAGCTAAAGCGCTGGTAGGAAAAGAAAAAGGTTAAGTTACCTCCAAAGTTTCGCACTCCTGGACTGAGTTAGAGGGTAACCCGATCCATTTGATTTCCTTCTTCTCTTTGGAAATAATATTCATAGCCATCAGTACATTCAGAGCATCATATACCCTCCTCCTGATGTTTTTTTGGTCATAGGCCTGAATAGAAACAAAGCCATGGGATTTACACATCAATCAAATGCATGAAACAGTGGGGCAAAGCAACAGATAATGAAATCAACAAAAGAATAAAGTATTTTATTCCTAGATCACAATATATATCATTTATAAAGTCAAAAGAACTGCTGCTGGGGTATGAAGATGGCAGATATATCACTGTAATCTATTAAAGGGGCTGTTCACCTTGGGGTTAGTTTTAGTATAATGTAGTAAGAGATATTCTGAGACAATTTGCAACTGGTTTTTATTTTTTATTATTTGATGGTTTTTAGAAATTGAGCTTTTTATTCAGCAGTTCCTCAGTTTACAGTTTCAGCAATCTGGTTACTAGGGTCCAAATTGTCCCAGCAACCATGCACTGGTTTGAATAAGAGACTGGAATATGAATAAGAGAAGGTCTGCATAGAAAGATGAGTAATAAGTAGCAATGACAATAAATATGTAGCCTTAGAGAGCATTTGTTTTTTAGATAGGGTCATTGACCCTCATTTGAAAACTGGAAAAAGAGTCAGAAGAAGAAGGCAAATGATTCAAAAACTATAAAAAGGAAAACAATGAAGACCTATTGAAATTTTTGTTAGAATGAATCATTCTATAACATACAAAAATTTAACTCAAAGGTGAACCATCCCCTGGGGGAAATGTGGCACAGACAAGAATAGTACTAGTGCCACATGGGACTCGTAGGTAATGCCACCATTATGGTTATGATTTGGACGCAATAGTCCCACCTTTTAAAGGGTCTTACAACAAATCCAAACCCATATGCCATATAGAGATTAAACATAAGGATCGTGGCTCATTTCCCTGAAATTATGGATATATATATCCTTTGAGAAAGGCTAGACTGCTAGCCGAAACGTTAGGCGTTTTTTGTAAATAAATGATATTATCTTTTGGTAAACCCTGTGAGTGCAAGCCCTTTTTTCTACGGTACTTATTCTCCTTTGCTGGCTTCCTGCACCCAGGCATATTTTGTTCTTAGACGAGAGTGCCGGCTCCCTGGACTACATATATATACATGTATTAATGCCTGGGTGCTCACCTAAAAATTATAATACTATAAACCAAGAAAGAAAGGAGGAACTCACAGGACTTACTGAAATTAAAGTTGTTTAATGTGGGCACCAAAAAAAAAAAATCTGACGTTTCGGCTGGTTCACCAGCCATTATCAAATATATATTTACATGATTTTACTGTACAATTTACAGTATTTCACAGCCGATATCACTGTACACTTACAGAATCAGTGGGCAAGTGACCAGCAGAGTTTGTGAACTCTGCCACCAGCTCATCTGCCACTTCGTTATAAGATGTGGTCCCTTTGGTTTGAACCTTCTCACACACTTTCATGGAGAAATGCCGCAGGCCCTTTCCACTTTTCTCTCCTCTTTTGCTTCTTTTACTGGAAGGAAAAGTGAATATTAGGTCAGTGACATCAGATACAAGCAGATCAAAAGCAAGCTGCCACTGCATTTGTTTTTACTATTCCTGCACTACATAAAGAGAAAATAGGTCTGTTTTAGTTTTTTAGTCTCTCCATAGAACTTGCTCAGGACCCAAATGTATATGTTACTTGATTTACATATTAGATATATATATATTTTCAATACAGCTGAAATAGAGCAGAAATGTAATGCGTGGTTAATTATGCGATTCTTTCAAATTCTGCCTTTTGAAGAAGGACTAATGGAATATAAACCTTACAGGGTGGATTTTCCCTTTCAAAAGGGATATATTACACTTAGAGCAATGAGCAATGCAGTTTTTCTGAATACAAAAGAGGAAAGTGCAGAATACATGAGCCATTGTATACAATTGTCCATGACAGACAAGCCCAGGACACAGCTTCCTGTTCTCCTCCTCCTATATAGTCCTTGTTTCTCTCTCAACTCCTGCCAAATAATTCACACTAAACCCCAACACCATTTAATTGTAAAGCCTCAAACACACTGCCCTGCTAGCTTGCCTCACTTATTGGAACATTACAAAAAACCCATGCACCTACCTTTCAGAAAAGTCAGATTCTATAAACTCTCGGGCACGCTTCCTGTCCCTAAAGGGAAAACATTTATTATAAGGATTTGAAAGTGCAGGGAGTGACTTTCTGTAGGAGCTTCAAATCACATGAGGTCAGATATGGTCCCCATGAAGTTTAAGACAGAAGATTCTACTAGCTCAACTCTGTTCCATCAGTGGTAAGCTGTGTAGGACATAAAAAGCGAGGCCAAAAGAAGAGAAAGAGCAGTAAAAGATGGAATGAGTAGTCGATGGTTACATGGCAAAGCAGGGAACAAGATGGAAAGGTGATGAAAAGAGAACAGAAGGTGCAGGAACATGGATGCTGAAATGGATAAAAAAAATAATTGAAATGGAATTGGAGAAACTGTAGGGCATTTGGGGCTCAGTGTGAAAAGTAAAAGAAGTGATGTACCCTGGAATCCAGGTAGTGACCTCTGTGATGTGGCTCTGGGTGACCATAGCTGAAGTGTTGGCAGCGTATGAACTCCCAATCAGAAGATCTCCTGCCACGCTCAGTCTCTGGCCAGTGCTTATAATCTGAAGATAAATGCAAAAAAGTGATTACTATTACAGTATCCAGTATATGGTGCAATAAAGTAGCCATAATCCATATATCACATGCTCTATAATCCAGTGATGTTGATGTTAGAAATTGCATCATATTGATGCCATACAGGTATACCCCAACATTCAATATTCCACACATCAATGAATCCACCACTATCAAGGTTTAAGATATTTTTTCCTTTTAAAACAAAAGTATCCACGCTCATCCACTTGTAACTGCTGCAGTTGTTGAAGAGTACTTTAAAGGAGAAGTAAAGGTAGTGCTACAATAAACCTGTTATATGTTATTCTCTCTCCCTGCTGAAATGCTATACATTTGTTTTATTAAATGGCATGCTTACTATATATTGTCTGATAAAACACCAGCTATCTTTTTCCTGCTTGCGGTCTTATCCCTCAAGCGCTACCTGCTGATGTGCATGTGCCAGTTTTTTTTCTCCTTCCTTCACCGCCCAATACAAAAAAAAAAAAAAAAACGGAAAATTCTTGCCTGTTGATCGCATATAACGGGCCATTGCCAGTACAGAAATGAGGGACCTCACGCAAGTGCTAAATCAAATGTAAAGAAACTGGCTAATTGCAGGCAAACCGAGAAGGACAAAGCTATGTGGTGATAATGGTGAAAACTATATACAGGTATGGGATCTGTTATCCAGAAAAAAGTTCTTTATTAAGGGAAAGTATAACAAACAAGTTGTGCTCACCACTAATGTTTAAAAACATACAAGGTAAAGTTGTACTCACCATTAATTTTTAAAAACAGGTGGAGTGCAATGAGGCTGTGACCACAAAATACATATAGACAAATACAAAAGGTCCTCTGCACTCAACCCACTATATCACTAATATCACTATATTTAAGACATTGAGACATTCTGTGCATACAGCTACTAAAAAATGCCTTACCCTTTAAACAACAGGGATTGTGTGTCCATCTTTGCAATATATTTAAGCTGGCCAACTACGTCAAAGTCATCCCATAGCTGACCAGTCCTACTCTCAAATTGCATCTGATTCATTAAGAATTCTATTGCTTCATTATACATTTTACAAAGGGACTAAGTTTTATTACAAGAAAGGACTTCTCTCATAGACTCCATTTTTATCCAATAATTCAATTTTTTTTAAATATGTCTCTTTAAACATAATATGGTACCTTGTACTTGATCCGAACTTTGATATGATGAATCCTAATTGGAAGAAAAACTATCCTGTTGAGTTTAATGTTTCAATAACTTTTGTAGTAGACTTGACATATGAAGATCTGAATTGTGTAAAGACCCCTTATCCAGAATGCCCGGAGCCAGAGGTTTTCTGGATAACACACCCTTCAGCTTCAAGCCTCTCACTGCCTGATCTACTGTGCAAAAGCCTGCATACAAGAGATTAAAGGGATGAACACTGACACTTTGTTAGCGAATTAAATCCATTCTATTTAAAACTAATGTATTATAAACTACACTGGGGAAACAGTGTGTGGCATGCACAGCATTTTAGGGAGAATCCTGCCTCCTTTCCTCAGGTGAAAATACCAAAGTGCACACATACAACGGATAGCACCACCAGAGGAAAGATCACGGTCAAAACCAATAATAGAATTAAAGGAACAGGTCAGTGCAAAAATAAAAACTAGGTAAATAGACAGGCTGTGCAAAATAAAAAAATGTTTCTAATATAGTTAGTTAGCCAAAACTGTAATGTATTAAGGCTGGAGTGACTGGATGTCTAACATAACAGAACAGAACACTACATTTCAGCTCTCTAAATCTGAATTAGTCAGTGACTTTAAGGGGGGCCACATGGGACATAACTGTTCAGTGAGTTTGCAATTGATCCTCAGCATTCAGCTCAGATACAAATGCAACAGTTATGACCCATGCGCACCCCTCCCAAGTCACTGATTGGCTACTGCTGGGTAACCATTCAGTGGAAGCCAAGAGAGCTGAAAAGCAGGGATAAGTGTTCTGGCTCTTATGTTAGACATCCAGTCACTCCAGCCTTTATACATTACATTTTTGGCTAACTATATTAGAATAATTTTTTTATTTTGTACAGCCTATATATTTACCTAATTTTTATTTTTATACTGAACATTTCCTTGAAGGTTTTTATGTAGATATTTCCTCTGGCGGTGTGATTAATTGGGTGTGTGTTTGATAAGAGGATGTGGCCATCATGCGACTTGCAACCATTGCTAAGTATACTCCACGTTTCTTTTGATGCGGACAAAAAAAAATTTGTGTGAAGATACTAAAGTGAACATACACTCCCCCAGAGTATAGGAACAACCACAGTACATTCATTAAATTTTCTTGAACACAGGGTTAAACATCCCTTTAATTAAATACACCCCATTGAGTTCACAATACTATAACATTCTTAAACAGAAATCAATACACCAACAGTGTAAAGGTGGCCATAGGATCTCTACCCGTTAAGCCCGCATTGAAGTGGGCGATATCGGCAAGATCTGAAAGTGGGCCCTAGGGCCCAACGATCGGTTCATAATGTAGGCGATACAGGAGGTCGGATCGCGGGACCACACATGCGCCCGAGATCCAACTAGGTTTTTTAACCTGCCCGATTGAGATCTGGCTGAGTTTCGGCCAGATATCGATCGGGGAAGCCCGTCGGATGGCCCCACACCCGGGCCAATAAGCTGCTGACTCGGTCTGTCGGCAGCTTTTATCGGCCCGTGTATGGGGGCCTTAAATCCCTGTAAGAATATTAAAATAAGAAACAGCTGGAAATTTGTGCATTTCAAAATTTGAGTCCATTTACAGACTAATACAATTTCAAGTCATCACAGACTTGGATGGCATTTGTGATCTTTTAAATTACAATAGTCTCTAAATGGACTACAGTGGCAAGACACACATGCTTTCTGTTAGGAATTTAAGCTGTTGCAAACCAGTGTCAGCTTCTGGACGTTGCACCACAGCTTGTTATATGCAGACCCTGATCTCATACGAAATAAGTTAAGTTCAGTGCTATGAAATAAGTTGCCGCTATAGAAATACATGTTAATAATAGGTCCATGGCGTACTAGGCATAAAATCCGCTAGCACATTTCTGCCAGGGGAGAACCACCGATCAGGGCACCACAATGGGTGAGAGGACCACAGGACACATCTTTATTACCATGAACCTTAGGGGTAAGAAATTACATGGGGTGATTATACCGCATCACTCACATCTAAGAAGACTGGGCTGGACTGGACTATGGAAGCTGCATACAGAAAGTAAAACATACACAAGGTGAAATCCAATTTTAGATACACAGGAGGACTGTAGCACTGCTGTGAATTGAACTACAGGATTATAATTGTGCACACGGCATGCCTTTATCTGTATACATGCCATCTTTTTATTGTAAAATGCACAAAATGTTTTGGATCAAAGTTAAAGGTTTTGTGTTAAAGGATCCTTCATCAGGTGTTAATCTGTATAATACCTGATGAAGGATCCTTTAACACAAAACCTTTGACTTGTTGATTAAATCACTTCTCTAGAGTAATATTGTAGCTGATTTGTAAATCTTGGAAGGTCTGGATGTACTTAACGTGTACTTAAGAGATAATATCACCTACACCTTGCTGATACACATGACATGCCGATACCAGTACAAAAGGCCTTTTATAAGATTAAGAGTAGGTTGACTCCCCTGCAGCACTTAAAAGGTACTTATGGGGTTAAGTGTACTAAGCCAGAAACACACAGCAGGTGCCAAGATACTAATGATGTTCACATGGCAGATCCAAAGCCATTCCGCTCCCTCTGAATCCAGCCAGTCGCCCACTTACCAGGCCCCCAGGGCACAACGCTCTGCTGTTCTTGGCTGACCCCTCAGCAAACACTCCACTTTGATCTCCACCAGAAGCTAAGGCCCTCATGAGCATGCAGGTCTTGGGGAAGCATGAAAGCCATGTGCTGGAAACTACTTACACTTCTTCTCTGGCTCTGCCCTTGTTTATAACACACAGCCTATAAATATCACGTAGACTCAGCCATGAGTTCGAGAGCTCTACCTTGAGCTTATAAAACCAATAAATACCCGTAGGCCAAGGCCACACAAGCAAATTGCAATTACATAGCTCTGATCTTAGCTACTATCTCTGCTCCTGTGAAGGCCACTGATTCAGAGTTTTAACCAAGAATAATTTGGTAGGAAATGGTCTGCAGGAGCCCATAATGTTAGATACATAACTTGGGATCCACCAAATCCACTTTTTCCAGATTTAGTCGAATACAGAACCTTAATTTGTAAATGAGCATAATCCAGGAGACTTTCTTTTTTGTCAATTTACACAATCACATGACCTTAAGGTTTTGGTTCTGCCAAACACTTGGATTTGGCCAAATCTGAATACTGACAAAAAGGTTGATAGGTGTTTAAATCCCCGACGGAATCTGGAATTCAGCGTATCCTTTGCCAGAACAATCACAAGTAGAGCAACCAAAATGTCTTCACCCTGGGCCTGATCTTTATCATCACTCAGACTGGCAGCTTTAGCAATTGTTTTTTAAGCCTTCCTAGGTGGGCCAGTCCCATAAGTTAAAAATGACTGCTGTGAAATAAATGCCTGCCCTTGTGAGTGACGAGCATGACAGGAATTACAGGGGTGCTTGGTTCATTTTGGTTAGCACAAAATGCAAATACATCTGCTGGGTAAGGAGTCACTACCAACCCCTATTGGATATGGAATATATACCTAGGGTACAAAGCCAATGCTATCCCACCATTTTTTTAGGGCCCCAAGTTTCACACTCATAAGAAACCTTAAGATTAGATTTCATAGGATCATACAAAGTTATTCCACCAATTGCCTCAGCGGCAGGAGCTGTAAGAAAAATAATCACCTGCTTTGAGGCCACTGGGAGCAACATCCAATGGGTTGGAGAGCAACATGTTGCCCACAAGCTACTGGTTGGGGATCACTGTATTATACACATTTATTATACACAAACATTTTCAATAGGGTCCGCTGTCCATGGTCCTGACTTTTTGAATCCCACCACTCAAGCCAACTCATGGCTCGATTTGCTAAGTCTCTTCAGTCAGCGGTGGCTGTGGTTGGAAGGATGGGGGGGGGCATTTTTTAGCTGCAAGGTCAATGTGGATCCTTTCCACACAACCAAAGGCAATGCAGTTATAGTGATTTTCCAAAGGCCTGTACTTGAAGATGGTGGCAATGGTGCACTTAAATGACCAGTAACGTCAAAAAATTAAGTTGTTTTAAAGTAATAAAAATATAAAGCAGTTTTGCCTTGCACTGGTAAAACTGCTGTGTTTGCTTCAGAAGCACTACTATTGTTTATATAAATAAGCTGCTGTGTAGCCATGGGGGCAGCCATTCAAAGGAGAAAAGGCTCAAGTTACACAGCAGATAAGCTCTGTAGAACATAATGTTATCCATTATTTATCCTGTGTCATATAGCCATTTTTCAATTTCCACCATTGCTACTCAGCAGCTTGTTTATATGAACTATAGCAGTGGATCTGAAGCAAACACATCAGTTTTAACAGTGCAGGGCAACGCTACATGATATTTTCTTTACTTTAAAACACTTTCATTTTTTCATTTATCCAATAAGCTCCAAATTACGAAAAAAGCCATCTCCCATCGACTCCATTTTCTCCAAATAATCCAGATTTTTAAAATGATTTTTTTTAATTCTATTTAATAATTAAACGGTATATTGTACTTGATCCCAACTAAGATAGAACTAATATGTCTTCGATGCAAAGTCATCTTATTGGGATTATTTGTTGTTTGCATGATTTTCTAGTAGACTTGAAAATCCTAATTACTGAAAGGTCCTGAATTTTCAGGATAACAGGTCCCATTATTTATTTTTTACTGTTTTTCCAAAATCTAAGTTTAAAGGACACCTATCGTCAAAAACAGTTACCCCCAACCAAAATGTGCGGGCTGATAGAGCCC
>CM044439.1:143121676-143131676 GCA_024363595.1 Xenopus borealis
ACTGATACACAATGCATTTCCCTGATTTTATAGTTTCCTGGATTTTACACAATTTTTTCCTGGTTCACTAAAAAAATTTAAAATCTGGGTTCTACTGTATATGTTTGATTACATGATATTTTGGTTAATTTCTCTTTAAATAGACTTGGTTATGGCCACTTTTGCACACTGCTATTATGTAAATATATTCTGATGTTCGTTTGTTAGGAGTTTGAAAAACAGAGCATATCAAACAGACCTCAAGCATGGAGTTCCTGTGTGTCACACACCTGCCACTCGCAGCTGTTATAAACGGAACACCCTCCCTGTTCCAACTGAACCATACCATCGCCTCCTGCTAGAGTCAGCTTTATCCTTATCTACACTATAGGAACTGATGTGTGTGTGTAGAACAGGTACACTGTCTGTGGGATTCTGGGAGTTGTAGTCAAACACCTGGAAGGACCCGAGTTGCCTTGATTGTGCATAATCTAATGGGTACCATATCTATAGCACCCATTAGTCATTTTTCACCAATCTCACAACAAAGGCATGGGACCTGGTGTTTTCTAGATATCTAGAATTTAATTTGGATCATCATACCTTAAAGGGCCTTTATGTTAACTTTTAGCATGTTACAGAATGGCCAATTGTAAGCAACTTCTCAATTGGTTGTCACTATTTATTTTTATATTTAAAGTAGAATTCAACCTGTGGGGGAAAAACCCTGTACCCCCCCACCCCCAGGTAGATCCCCTCCTCCCAGGTTAAATACCACCCAGGAAGATGCACCACACTCCATACTCCTTGCCTCAGCAGCCATCTTCCGTGATCTCTGTAAGCAGACTGGGAGATAGGCAATTCCATGTAATTTCGTGCATGTGCAGTCGCTCAAACCGACAAATTGCTCCAACTGTGCGTGCGCAGAAATGGCGATGTCCCAGTCAGTTTACAGAAATCACGGAAGATGGCTGCCTGCAACTCCGCTGGAAGAATCTGCAGCAAGGAGTAAGTATGGCGTATAGGGCATCTCCCTGGGGGGGGGGGGGGGGGGGGGGGGGGACGGGTTTTTTTTCCCACAGGTTGAATTCTCCTTTACATCTTTTTGTTGGCTTTTAGATGCATTTTCAGTGTAACTCAATACAAATTTTCTATACATTTTTTTGTATAGTGTACAACATTCAAGAAAAAACATTTATGCAATACGTTTGAACAGTGCTAATATTTGTATTTCTGAGTATTTGTACATCTCTGCAAACAACTGCAACTTAACCAATTGCCTGATAACTATTGTTTCTTTGTTTCTGTTTCTTATTTGATTTAATGCTATATTATTTAGAAAGGGAGTAATCCCAATCTGAAAATAGACCTACATACATCAGATCACGGAGATACCTTCCTTTTCCTTAAACCAGTTTTTTTTTTTTTTTAATAGTATAAATAGATTTCAATTGCCCTCTTCGTTATTCGAATGTTGCCATATTTTGCTATGCGTCATACCCTCGCTGTTGTGTAATAACGGTAGTTATCTACCTTATAATGAAAGGGAGGAGGGGTCTAAACCAGATGTAGTAGTAGTAGTTCGAGAAGCCCAAGGTTGCCAAAGTTGTATAAATTTACCATGGGATCCAGATAGGGTTGCCACCTTTTCTGGGGAAAAAATACCGGCCTTTCTATATATTTATATTTTTCCTATTAACAACATTGGGATCAACCATCATTTTTACAGGTCAGGTCAGTAAAGAAAAAATAGATGTTAATTTCTCATTTACCATTATGGTGTTTATTAGAGCTTTTCATTTCGGAATCTAAAGGCTTGGGGTACGCCATGATTTGGCAATCAGCTTATTGGCTGCTGAAAATATAAATGTAATTAACTTCCTGGAATTGCCGTTAATGTTAGAAACCGGTTTATTAAACAAGGCTATCCAAGGGTCCTTTTGAATATGAATATGGTTAATGGAATCTCTCATACCAAATATTTTTTTTATAGTTTTTAAATTGTTTGCCTTCTCCAGACTCTTTCCAGCATCAAAATATAGTCACAGATCCCATCTAAAAAAAACATGCTCTATAACGCTACACATTTATTGTTATTGCTCATCTTTCTACTCAGGCCTCTCCTATCCATATTCCAGTCTCTTATTTAAATCAGTGCATGGCATCTAGGGTGATTTGGACTCTAGCAGCCAGATTGCTGACACTGCAAACTGGAGAGCTGCTAAATAAAAAGCTAAATAACTCAAAAAACCACAAATAATAAATGAAAACCAGTTACAAATTGTCTCAGAAGATCAATCTCTATATTATACTAAAAGTTAACTCTAAGGTGAACAACTCCCTTTAAAGGGGTTGTTCGCCTTTGAGTTGACTTTTAGTATGATGTAGAGAGTGATATTCTGAGACAATTTGTAATTGGTTTTCATTTTTTATTATTTGTGTTTTTTGAGTTATTTAGCTTTTTATTTACCAGCTTTCCAGTTTGCAGTGTCAGCAATCTGGTTGCTAGGGTCCAATTTACCCTAGCAACCATGCATTGACTTGAATGAGAATATGGAATATTAATAGGATAGGGTCAGGAGATAAAGATGAATAATAAAAAGTAGCAATAACAATAAATGTGCAGCTTTAGAGAGGATTTGTTTTTTGAGGGTGTCAGAAAGAGTCAGGAGAAGACAAATAATTAATAAACTATAAAAAATAAATAATGAAGACCAATTGAAAGGTTGCTTAGAATTGGTCATTCTATAACATACTAAAAGTTAAACTGAAGGTGAATCACCGCTTTAAGTCTACTAAAAAAAATATTTAAACATTGATTAAACCCAGTAAAATTGTTTTGCCTTCAATAAGGATGAATTATATCTTGGCTGGGATCAAGTACAAGGTACTGTTTTTTTAAGAAGGAAATTATTTAAAATGCAATTAAGATATAATTAATCCTCATTGGGTGCAAAACCAGCCTATTGGGTTTATTTAATGTTTACACAATTTTCTAGTAGACTTAAAGGTATGAAGCCCCCATCATCCAGAACAACCCCCAGGTCGTGAGCATTCTGAATATTAGTCCCAATCCTGTACCTGCACAAATTCTGACACCCATTACTACTGTGGCTCATAAAGAACATGCCACAATATCCCTCTCTTTATCAATCACTGAGCTCTACTCATCCTGCCATGGAAACTGGTTAAGTGGGAATGTCCAGCTATTTCTGAATGACCTGAAGCATAACGGAATCTAAACTACTTAATGAGATCAGGAACGTCTGTTTTCTATGCACTTCTGGAGTTATCCATTAACAAAGGCAAAGTTTGCTACAGACCCAGGAACCCATAGCAACCAAACACATCTTTACTTTCATTATTCCAAATGTACTACACCAGTAAAACTTAACTGCTGTTTGGTTGCCATGGGTTACTAGAGTGTTACTGCAGAAACCCTTTTGTATCCCTCATTTACTTGTGTATTTCCGTCATTCCAGGACATGGAACACTGTTCTATAAATCTGTAATTAAATCTATTGGCCACCTTTCTATTGTTATGGATTTAAGAAATGAAAAGGAGGTGTGGGTCAGGATCACGGCCAGAACTAGGGGTGGGCAGAGTAGGCAAGTGCCGAGGGCGCCAGGCGAGTACAAATTTGCCCCAAGCTTTCTTCGTAAGGCATTCAAATTCATGTGAGCTTTTTAAAACTCCCATAAACAAACTACAACCAATCAAAATCTATTCATAAAATATAATTTTCGCAGCTCGAACTAATTGAATCGACCTGAAAACTCAGATCAAACTCGAAAAACTGGAATTAAATTTAAAAAACTCGATTCAAGTTTTTTTTCTCTGAAAAAAACTTGAATGTCAGGAAGGCTGCAAACATCACCAAATTGATCTCTGGACCTCTCCCATTGACTTATACAGCAATTTGGCAGGTTTAAGGTGGCGAATAGTCAAATTGGATTTCTTAAAGCAGTGATTTTCAACCTTGTGCCTCCAGCTGTTAAGGAACTACAAGTCCCACAATGCAATGAAGGAGTCTGACAGCCACAGTCAGGCAAATGCATTGTGGGACTTGTAGTTTCTTAACAGCTGGAGGCACAAGGTTGAAAATCACTGTCTTAAAGGGCCAGAGTATGATAAATCTCAAAACAAATTAAAACTTGAATCGAGTTTAGATAATTCATAATTTGAATTTGAGATGAAAAATTTCAAACATGATGGTGAAACACTAAAGGCCAACTGGTAACTAATATATAAATAAATATCTCTCTTGTACCCATGATCTGTCATTAGCAGCTTTGGAATACTATATATTGGATGGGTATGCACTCAATTAAATACAAAACGAAGTGGTATTGATTCAAAGTGACATTTTACTTCATTGCACTGTTTAAAAATACATCAATGGTATCATCTATACATGAATCACATGTGTTATATACATACCACCACAACAAGAAAAGCTTTGGTTATACAGAATGGAAAGCGGATACTCCTGCCTGCAAGAGAGAATTACCCCGACGTTTCGGCTCAAATGCCTTTTTCAAGGGAATTCTGAGAATTCTTAGCAGCTTTGGAACCACAATATCGTCTGTAATTTGTATGTTAATAATTTGTATGTTAATAATTTGTATGTTAATTGTTTACACCCATTTATATTGTACAGTGCTGCAAATGTTGCCAACCATATCAGTCTCATCATCATTAATAAGAACAGGAATAGAGATCTTTTTAATTCCATTCTATACTTGCTTTTGCCATTTAGTCCTTCTTATTGCTTGTTATTTGTTAATCATGTTGAGCTATAATGGAGATTAGCAACCAAAAGAAAAGTACTTTAAAGGAGAATTAAAACCTAAAAATGAATGTTTAAAAAGGTCATATTTTATATACTGCACTTATTGCACCAGCCTAAAGTTTCAGCTTGTCAATAGCAGCAATAATCCAGGACTTCAAACTTGTCACAGGGGGTCACCATCTTGGAAAGTGTCTGTGACACTCACATGCTCAGTAAGCTCTGAGCAGCTGTTGAGAAGCTAAGCTTAGGGGTCGTCACTAATTATCCAGCAGAAAATTAGGTTGACCAGTAATATAAGATGATGCTACAGGGCTGATTATTAAATTATAATGCTAGTTACACTGGTTTCTGAGCTGATGTGTAGTAATTATCTTTATTAAGTACTAATCCACCTTATAATATGACATTTCTATTCTATGTGTAATGTATACTGTGAGTGGGTGCCTAAGCCTGACAGCAGCACATAGTATGTGCAATGAATCAGCAGTAAAGAAAATGGGGGGCTACTGGGGCATCTTTGGAGGCACAAATCTTTACTACTAAAGAGTTGTGTTGCCTTTGGCTGGTACAAAAGCCCAAAACATAATGTACAACATTTATATCTACTTTTTTAGTTAGGCTTTAGTTCTCCTTTAAGAAGGTTAATAACAAGTGGGTGTCAATGGGGTTCTGCAGACAGATCAGGTTGTCAGGGGGTTTGGTATGAGGAGCAGACTTGTAGTTTCTGACTAGTCAAAGGTTGGTGCAAAGTTTAACACCCCCCCCCATATACTGCATCCTTATATCCCCTGTATTGCTGGGCTGGTTCAGCTCTGCCCAAACAGTAAAATGACTTTATGTGAGAGTTCTGGCTCCATCCAACATATTGTTTATCATAGTTTTCCTCTGCTGCAGACATTTCCAGTATCTGGTATCTTGAGAGAACAGTTCCGCCCTGGGCATCGTCCTTGCTCATTACAGCACACTGTGCCTCCCCAGAGTTTCCTTCCTCTCTCTATGGCAATTGTCAAGTCCTCAATAACAGCAAAGTTAGCTAGCACCGCAATGCAGTCTGTGTTGAGCAGCAAAGGAGGTCATGCTGCAGGGCTGCAGAGCAGTGACACATTCAGGAACATACATACACCATTAAGATGACCTCAATTATATCTACATTAATATTTAAAAATCAGCAAAAAAAATGCTAGTGTTCATAACCACAAAACTAAGCGGCTTGTAAACTCATTCCATGACCAGAGCAGTCACTGTGAACACACTTGCTGGTTCATTGCCACTCTGGGCCAAGGCAGCCATTGAAAGGTACAGAGGTACAGAGATAGTAGTAATAGAGTGAGCCCACTGTTATAGCAACAACAGAGGCACTAGGCACTGACACATAACAATTGCCCAAGTCTTGACACAGAGTGGGGCCCAAAAATAACAAGAGCAGAAGGTTGAAAGTGTGTGGGTACCAGGTAAAGGCGGCAAATTGGCAAATGTGGCAGGCTAGCCTCTCATTCAGTACAATTAATGGCCAAAGTCCATTCCAATACTGAAGAATATGATGTACAACAGAGGTCCCCAACCACTGGGCAGTCCTGGGTTGGGCCAGAGCTTTTACAAAGTGCAATAAAATAGACGGTGGCGCAACAAAATTGGACGTCAGCACACCAGGATTGGAGCCGGTGCACTGATTAGGATGCAGAACCCCCCTCCCGACCCCCCAGAGCCTCCACCTCTTGAAAAAATGTTTGCCTCGACACCAGTACCCAAAGCAAAAAAGGTTGGGGACCCCTGATGTAGAAAACCTTGTTTCAATGGAATAAAATGCCTTTATGTCATACACATTAGTGACGTGCGGGTTGGGTTTTTCCCAACCCTCACCCAAACCTAACCCGCCCTCCCTCAGCCCACCTGCATCTGACTTCCGGGTTGCTTTTATAGACCCGTGCCGACCGCCCCGATGACATCACAAAAGGGGCGGGGCGAGCAGGTGCGCAGCTATAAAGCCGGAAACTGGCATTTGAAGTTGGAGAGGAGTGCGAGGTCGGCCTAAACCCACGGGTCCTGCAGGTATTGGGCTGGCCAGCACATCACTAATACACATGGCAGGACCTGGATGATGGCATTGTTTTAGGCCACAATCAACTAATAAAAGGCAAATTGTGCGGCCTGAAAAGTCACTGTTATCCAGGTTCTACCATGTGTATCACATAAAGGCATTTTATTCCACTGTACGTCAATCTTCTTCAGTAAAGGTGGCAGTAGAAATGCCTGATATCAATAATACCTGCTACTCAACAGTTTTCCTTGAAAAAAATTCATCCCATACTACTATTGATGTAGTTGGCCAGCTTAAATATATTGCAATATATGGACAATATATGGACAAACAATCCCTGTTTTGTTTAAAGGGTAAGGCATTTTATAGTAGCTGTATGTACAGAAGGTCTCAATGTCTTAATTTTTTTTTTTTTTTACTTTGCAAAATAGGCACAATAATTACATGTAGTTTAGCTTGAGTGAATGCAACTCTGTTGATCAAATTAAAATAGAAAGCAGCTACTTACCATTTGGAGCTTGGCATTCAGGTATACTGGCACCAAGGAAAACAGTATCAGCTGAAAGCAGGAGCAAACTAAAACTCATCAGACAGAGGACATTGGAGAGTCAAAGGACAGACACTTCTTTTAGCAGCGGCGTTTCCTAATAACATCTGGGTTCCTGCAAGAAACAAACCTGTGTTTCACTAGAAAGAAAACCAGCACAAAGGTCTTTGTAGGAGGTACAGACATGGGCATCTGATTCACTGTCCAGAGAGTTTTATTTTCAAAAGGTGTTAAAGTGAAACGATCCAGAGCAGCATTTTACAGCAGATAATAAGCCAGATCCCCGGGCGTGGGTGATAGGAGAGTTCAAATTTCATGGTTTCAGAATGAAGCAGTATAGTGTCATACACGGACTTTCATTTTCACTAACTCTACTTAGTTCTAAACAGGCTCATTAAAGTGGTTTATGATTAAAAGGACACTGCTGTTGTCACATTAACATGTGATGACTTGAGCCTGAAAAATGATTTATGTCACTTTTTCTTTAACAGGTTCAGATGGAGGAGATGGGGGTCAAAGTTAAGCTGGCCAGACACAAAGATATAGTCATACAAATTGAAGTTTCGTTTGATTTTTGTAACGTGTGTGTGGATTGTCCAGACAGTTTTCGGACCGTGTGTAGATCGTTCATTATTTATTTGTTTTTAAATAATTTACCACCTTCTTCTGATTCTTTCCAGCTTTCAAATGGGGGTTTCTGACCCCATCAAAAAACAAATGCTCTGTAAGGTTACAAATGTATTGTTATTGCTACTTCTTATTACTCATCTTTCTATTCAGGCCCTTTACTATTTATATCCCAGTCTCTTGTTCAAATCAGTGTATGGTTGCTAGGGTAATTTGGATACTAGCAACTCCTGAAACTGCAAACTGGAGAGCTGCTGAATAAAAAGCAAACTCAAAACCCACAAATAAGAAAAAATAAAAACCAATTGCAAATTGTCTCAGAATATCAGTCTCTACATCATACTAAAAGTTCATTTAAAGGTGAACACTCCCTTTAACTGTTAGTATGTTATAAAACTGCCAGTTCAAAGCAACGTTTTAATTGGTTGCCATTTTTTTTTTAAATTCTTTTCATTCTTCTTATGATTCTTCACAGATTTCAAATGGGGGTCACTGACCCCTTTAAAAACAAATGCTCTGTAAGGCTACAAATTAAGTTACGCATCTCTCTATTCGGGCCCTCTCCTATTCATATTCCAGTCTCTTATTCAAATCATTTCATGGTTGCAAGGGTAATTTGGACCATAGCAACCAGTCTCTGAATAAAAAGATAAAAATAAGAAAAGAAAAATTATAAAAAATGAAAACCAATAACAAATTGTATCAGAATATAACAAGTAAATGAACACAATCCTTGCTACTGTATGGCATATAAGCTATACAGAAAAATATTATCATCACCAGGTAATGGTTATACTGGGTTTCCTAACAGATATTTTTAAGTCTCATGAACCTGCTTCTGGTTAAATATAGGTTACTTGGGTCACTATCCTGGTGGTGACATAGTTTCAGTGTGGGAAGGACTCTGTGACCATTCATAATGATTTGTTGACTTTTTTGTATATTTTTTTATGTATATATATATATATATATATATATATATATATATATATATATATATATATATATATATATATATATATATATATATATATATATATATATATATCTTCAAGCAAAAAGGTCCGCACTCTCAGGACTTAAAATGAAATAATTTATTAATAAAAAGGACTAACGTTTCGGCCTCTCCGAGGCCTTTCTCAAAGTGACTAAAAACAAAAAGACAATGCATTATATACCTGTGGTGGCGGGAAAACTTAATTGACTGACATCACAATCCCGTCATCTTAAAACATCCAATAGTATGGTATACGTTGGTTAACGCACATGTTGCGAAATTATACACATTACTGTTAAAAACCCCTATTTGGTAAGGTAAGAAAGAATTTAAAACAAAACTGAGTAGCAATAATTAGCACAATGTAAATCTTTCCCACTGTTGCTTTTGGGATATATTAGCAAATGCTACAAAGTATCAGATATGAGAAAAGATGAAAGGTCTGTGGGTGGGCTGTAACTGATTAAAACTAGTGTAATATATACCTACATATATAATGTTATGCAGCTCACCTATGCTGCTTGTTCAATCACTGTCTTATTTAACCCATGAATAATGTGTCCCCTAATTATTCAAAAGGCACAGCTAATAGTGTATAAACACCAAATGTAGTGATACTCCCAAATTATCAAAACCAAGTGCAGACTGTACCAGGGTGTTCCCCCGTGTCATCGTATATGTGTCCCCGTTATGGCAGATAAGTGTAATGATTAATATAAACCAGTGTAATGTGAACCTAATAAGAAATAATGTAAGCAAAAGGGAAAAAAAGGAAAAAAGAGAATAAATACCAAAAATTCAAAGAAATCTAAAGGTAATAAAATCTAAAGGTGATCAAAAAAAGTTAGGTGGGCTGCACTGACAGGCTGATATTATTAACTACTAGCAGGTAAAGATATATAGTACACATTGTCCGTATGTCCAAATGATTATCGGTATTACTCATCAGTTCGACAAATCCAGTGCTGCGTTTCACTCATTCATTGCACACCTGCTGAGGACCAGGATCCTAATATGTG
>CM044439.1:143131686-143161704 GCA_024363595.1 Xenopus borealis
AGGACCATATCGACTCAGCGCAACAAAAGTTCTTAAACCTGTCCAAAATATATCTGGCCAATTTTCAGCTACGTATCAATCACAGAGGGTCCACATAAGCTGTCAAAAGGGCCAAATCTGCAGCTTAAAGGGGATGTAAAGGCACAAAAATAAAATCAATTTTTTTTTAATGAACAAGAAATCCATCTCCAATATACTTTGATTAAAAAATGTCTATCATTTTTATAATAAGCCTGACTGTATGCAGTAAAATTCCCCCTTCGTTTTACTTGCTTGGACAGCTGTGATTATGAAACTTCAGATGGTCCCTAACTGCTCTGTAGGGAAACTATCATACTTTCAGATGGCAGGGGGAAGCCCCCACCTTACTTACCTGACCACAAGCAGCTTTGTTTGTTTCCATGTAGAGCAACCAGCAGCTGTGTAGAGATTTGTATCCGCAGACCCAGTGCAGTCTGTATATTCTGATATAGCCTTGCTGTATTGGCAGATATTATTTGATTTGTGCTGTTTTTATCATTTATGATGATCCCTAAGCTTAACCTCCCAAATGAAGCCCAGAATACACTGAGCATGTGCGTAGTCTTGTTCTTGCAAGCATATCTAACAAAGTTACAAGGTGACAGCCCCCTGGGCCAACTTTGAAAGCATATATCATTTGTCTTATTAAGCTTCTGGTGCAGTAAGTTCATGTTTATATTTAGTAACGAAATACAGCATTTTTAACATTACTGTATTTTACACTTTAGTTGCCCTTTAAATCTGTCTGTGCATGACCAGCTTTATTTATATTGATCTAGAAGGAAACCATACGAATGCCTGTAAATTTAGCTTTAGCAGTCACTGGTTGACTTAAAATAATAAAAGAAGGTACAACTGAACCTCACCATTGGACAATGATGGCTGGATTTGCAGCCATTGATTTATAGATTTGTGTAACCAGCTTTGGGCCACATGGTATTATCTATTAAAAAAAAAAAAAGTGTCTGGGGCCCCTTGTGTGAGCTGGTGGTGTTTTATTCACCCCTTCCCTTTTTGTCGTAGCAGTGACCCAGTTAAGCCAATACCATAACACACTGAACTCTGCACCCCAAAACCCAACCAAAGAATGGCTAAAGGGCACATTCGTTTAACCACACTACACAAAATAATAATGACAGGACATATTGCCAAAGTACAGAACCCTACTTTCTTTTTTAGGTAAAGGTCTTGCCAAGTTTTAAGCAGAAAGTAAAAAGAACAAAGTACTGCCAGGTTTCCTAGCTTTTCTAGAAAAAAAAGCCAGCCTTCCTACCTTGGTTATGCCTCTTTCCTATAAATGAACCTGGCACCAGTTATCATTTTGACCAGCTAGGCCAGGAAAACACCGGGCAGGTAGCAACCCTTGAAATTGCGAGAAACATTCATTAAAGACACGCACGTTTGCCTGAAAGGAAATGAGCAATACAAAGTTTCCTGCAGGCTGAAGACACCCAGCATATGCAGCAGAACATTCTCCGGCAGCTCCCCAGCTGTTGCACGGCAGCTTCAGCTTGTAGCAGGGCATGCTGGGAGCAAGATTTCAGCAACAGCTGGGGAGTGAGAGGCTTGACTCATTCTCTTCACAGAATGACCTTCAGTCTCACAATCCACATCTGCCACCATATACCAACATCTTATTATTGGGGCTGTGGGGAGCACCACACAAGTCCAGTGATTACAGACATAACACATTTACCTTGCACAGTGCCAATTATTAACCTTGTGAGTAATGTAGAGGGAAAAAAAAAAATACAGATTCCCGGCTCACATACAGATATTGTTAAACTGTACTCCCAAATTGCTTCCAAAAACAGTAATTAATGTCCAGAGTATTGTTCTGGGTAAAAAATGAGTTAGGTACGCATAAAGGGAATATAAGCCTTACTTGTAAAAACACCAACTATTTCCCTATAATTATATTCATGTAAGCTGCTTATTGCTTTGTTCTGTTCAGATTTAGACAATGTTAAACATTTCCTAGATACAAAAGCTACAGCTCCCCACAGCGGTCATCAATAGATGCAGCTAGCTATTTTTCCCGCCTTATTTATGCCAGTCACACAATATGGTTCCTCTAAAGCACAAAACAAGGCATAGCACTACAGCATGGCCGCCATTTTGACTGATGTACAGGTGGCATGTATGTGCCATTACGACAGGTCAGTCCTTCCTGATCTGCAACAGCAAATGTTCGATGGGGGATTTTGCTCAGGCACCAGGCCATGGAGATGGCAGCTCCCTTCTATTTGGATAGGGGAAAAGGTTCTTACATGGAAGGCAATGAAGACATTTAAGTAACAACTTTTTACCCCACTACATGTAACATTTTTTATAAGTTTATACCACACAATTTCCAACAGCATTACTTGTTTAAACTTGAAAAGTCACATACCCAATTTCTAACAAAATGGGTCCTTATAGTTTAACACATATTTACATAGTTAGATTAACAATAAAGCTTATGAAACGCATAGAGGTTCCTGAAGCTGCTCCAGGGCTCACGAGCAGCACATGATTCTTTACAAGCACACAGGGAAGACAGAAAGTCACACAGGTGATTTGCCTGCTTATTACAGACTCCTCAGAGCAGGGTCGGATTGTACGAACAGAGTCATGCGAAAAACGCTGAGAGCACAGCGCCGAAATTTTTTTTTTTGTAGAATCCAATTATAAGGAAATGGGGTCTGGCCCAGTGTGGGCCCATGAGGGACGGGGCCCCAAGCCTGCCCTTAGAGTGTGTTAGGGTTATGCCAAACGGGAAGATTTGCACCCAAGATAAATTGTTGCTACAGCGGGCAACAGATCTGCTGAAGGTGCTTCTAAACTAGAAATAATTGAAATCGCCCATGAAAAACCTGTTTGTTGCAATGTCGCCTGTAGTTTCCTTGCAAGGCAACTTCGGAAAAGCAAAGTTTAATGGCACATTTACCAAAGGTCACATTACTAATTCATGCAAGTTTTTAAAAACTCCCCTAAGCTCCCATAAATTCGACCAATCAAAATGTATTATTGAAATTGGATTTGTAAAACTCCGATGTATTAAAACTCCGATGTATTAAAACGACCTGAAAATTCTAATCAACCTCGATTGGAGTTTTTTCTCCAAAAAAACTTGAATGTCAGGAAGGCTGCAAACAGCTGGACCACTCCCATTGACTTAAACAGCAATTTGGCAGGTTATAGTCAAAGGGCCAAAGTATGATAAATCTCAAAAATCAAATTCTAATTTCTTTAAAAAAAAAAAAAAACTTGAATCGAATTTGAATAACTCCCTAGTCGAATTTGAACATACAATTCTTTTAAATATTCCAATTCTCAATTCGACCCATAATAAATCTGCCTCTAAATGTAAATTTTGACACACGTGATTTCAATTATTGCCCATGGAAAAGCATTTTCAGGAGATGTCACCCAGAGTAGCATGGGCAATAAAATCTCAACAACAATTACCCTAAGGGCTGGGACAGACAGGGAGATTCGGGGAGATTCTGTCATGAAGTAACTTCGGGCGCTGCGTGTGGATTAGTGCTGGCACTTTTTCATTTTAACAGGCAGCAGACAGGGAGGAGGCAGTTCGGGGAGATTGTCGCCTGCGATTAATCGCCAGGGGACAGAATCTACCCGAATCTCCCTGTCTGTCCCAGCCTTAGGGTAGGGACAGACAGGGAGATTCGGGGAGATTCTGTCGCCTGGCGTTTTTAGCAGGCGACAATCTCCCCGAATTTCCTTCTCCCTGTCTGCCGATCGTAAAAGGGACAAAGAGCCAGCGCCTGTGCAGACGGGGAGATTCGGGGGCATTTTGTCGCCTGGCGACTTATCGCCGCGACTTGTAGCCCCCGAACCTCCCCGAATAGCCAAGTCCTGAGGCGCACCGGCGTTACTTGAAAACGCCGGCGCCTATTCACACGCAGCGGCGCGATTTTTGAAATCGCTCCAAATTGACTCGCAAGGCAATTTGGAGCGATTTCAAAAATCGCGCCGCTGCGTGTGAATAGGCACCGGCGTTTTCAAGTAACGCCGGTGCGCCTCAGGACTTGGCTATTCGGGGAGGTTCGGGGGCTACAAGTCGCGGCGATAAGTCGCCAGGCGACAAAATGCCCCCGAATCTCCCCGTCTGCCCTAGCCCTAAAGGACTAGACCTGCAGCAAATGTTGCTACTTTTAGAACATTACCTAATCTAATGTATTTAGTATGCTTTAGGCTAATAGGCTGTGATGATAAAAACAACAGCAGCTATATTGTTTCTATTTGCCTCCCACTGCTTCCTATAATGAGATCTATGGGAAAAACACAGAACTGAAGGGTTCTGTTTTTGCTGATTACAATCGGCTCAGCCCTGCTAATTTGTATTTTATATTTTAATAAGTGTTTCAACAAGTGTTAGCCTTACTGATTTGCAAATAGGTTACTTCATATGAGTGGGCACCGCCATACTAATCTCCACTAAAGCTGTCATTAGCAGCAGCAGTACTGGAATGAAACAAAGTGGCCCATTGTGACCCTCCTACTGAAAACAGCATCTTCCTAAGGCTGGGGACAGACAGGGAGAAGGAAATTCAGGGAGATTGTCACCTGCTAAAAACGCCAGGCGACAAAATCTCCTCGAATCTCCCTGTCTGTCCCTACCCTTAAGGTGGCCATACACATCCGCTTGTTTGGCGATGCAGATCTCTCCCCGATATGCCCACCTTGAGGTGGGCGATATTGGGCTGATCCGATCGTGGGCCCTAGGGCACAACAATCAGATCATAATGATCCGCAACGGGCGGTAGGACAACGAGACCACATCAATGAACAGACGCGGATGTGATCCGATGGGATTTTTAGTCCGGCTGATCAACATTTGGCCGACTTTCAGCCAGATATCAATCGGGGAAGCCCGTGAGAGGGTTCCATATACGGGCCAATAAAATGCCAACTATGTCGGTTGGCAGCTTTTATCGGCCAAATAAATCCATATGCCTTGGTTGTATAATCTAGTGGGACGTCTCATTTTCACACTGAACTGCCAAAACAAATGATTGCTGGCCATTCCCAGTATCCACCAGGTGAGGTACAGGAAAGCAGCTTATTGCATGCCCAGAACATTAATTTACTGTATATTAGTATGAATATAAAACCTTTAAATTTCAGCTTTATTGAGCAGGGCCCTTTTTACCTTGTGTATTGGTTAACGGTTATATATATTTAGGAGCGTATTTAGTTATTGCCCATAGCCCATCAGCAATTAGATCTGATTAGTTTATATGGGTTGATTGCTATTTGTTGCATCACCAGTTGGGTTTGTCTCTGATATTATTAAAGGGATCCTGTCATAGGAAAACATTTTTTTTTTTTTAAATGCATCAGTTAATAGTGCTACTCCAGTAGACTTCAGTACTGAAATCCATTTCTCAAAAGAAGAAACAGATTGTTTTATATTCCGTTTTGAAATCTGACATGGGACTAGACATTTTGTCAATTTCCCAGCTGCCCCAAGTCATGTGACTTGTGCCAACACTTTAGGAGGGAACTGCTTTCTGGCAGGCTGTTGTTTTTCCTTCTTAATGTAACTGAATAGTATGCAGTGGGACATTGGTTTTTACTATTGAGTGCTGTTCTTAGATCTACCAGGCAGCTGTTATCTTGCGTTAGGGAGCTGTTATCTGGTTACCTTCCCATTGTTCTGTTGTTAGGCTGCTGGGTGGGGGGAGGGAGGGGTTGATATCACTCCAACTTGCAGTACAGCAGTAAAGAGTGGTTGAAGTCTATCAGAGCACAAGTCACGTGACTTGGGGCAGCTGGGAAACTGACAATATGTCTAGCCCCATGTCAGATTTTAAAATGAAATATATAAAAATCTGCTTGCTCTTTTGAGAAATGGATTTCAATACAGAATTCTGCTGGAGCAGCACTATTAACTGATGCATTTTGAAAAAAATGTTTTTTCCCATGACAGAATCCCTTTAAATATGCCCCTTAATGTATATACTCTTCCATCGTACAGCTCATAGCGTGTTAATAGTATAAAAATAATGGTACGAGTCAATACTTTGAAAAAAATTGATTTATAGATATAAATGGCAGCTGCCATATTTCTTGCACTGTATAATGAATTTTCAACGATTTCAGCAGAATGTCCCCTTCTGTTTGAACCCACTAGATGGAGCTTTTCTATGGCCTAATCCCTGTAAAAGAATGATCTATGTCAGAGATCCTCAACCAGTGGCTCACAAGCAACACGTTGCTCACCAACCCCATGGATGTTGCTCTCAGTGGCCTCAAAGCAGGTGCTTATTTTTAACTCCACGCTTGCAGGCAAGTTTTGGTTGCAAAAACCAGTGTACAGCTAAACAGAGCCTCGGGCCTAGAGGCTGCCAAATGGCCAGTAACAGCCCTTACTTGGCATCCCCAGGGACATTTTTATGCTCGTGTTGCTCCCCAAATCTTTTTATATTTGAATGTGGCTCACTGGAAAAAAAGGTTGAAGACTCCTGTTCTATCCAATGAACTTGATCATATTTTACAAAAAGATCATTCAATCAACCCTGTTTACAAAGATACTGAAGGGTACATTGGTTTTGTGTATTATACAAAATACAGCTGTTGAATATAAATGGTATAATTAGCACATCAATTGCTCTGGGTCTTCTACTGTTATGCACTAAGTGCCCTGAAGTGAACAAATTAGTTTGCACGTCTATTGAATAAAATGAAAAACATAACCCACCCCCACAAAAAAAAACTATCCAACCTGTGGCTTCTAAGACTGCTGTTTGTCATATTTAGCACTAAACTACATTATTGTGTAAGTAAAGCAAAAATAAATCCATAGGCCACACAATGAGAGAAAATACTACTGACCCTGGTGGGCTACACTAGGTCCTACATTTAACTAGAAGAGTCTGCTTTTTAAAGGGTAACTATGCAGACAGACTGACCCCCAGCAATGTCAAACCACCAACCCTACAGTTGTAGCAGTACTGCAAATCCCAGAATTCCTCCGCCAAAATGAATTACAACAATCCGGATACTGTTGAACAAAACTGATATGAATTAGAAACTGAAAGCAAAGAAAGGGGCCCAGACGGAAATGCTGTCCCCTACACCATGCAATACAAGATCAGTATTGCTTGGGGCCTTACAATCAATAGACATTTGTGGGTGCTGCCAGAAGAGGAAATATTAAGATTCCTATAGTGTAACAGCCATCCTTACATCCAAAGCCTGAATAATTAAACCAAATCTTATTCAATAAGGATCTCCTGATTGGTGTAAATAACCCAGGGAATTACAAAATGCCTGGAGCCAATAATGTAGGAGCCTCTCCAGAAATGTTCTCATGCCACATGCCATCACGCATATCAACATGTTACAAAATGCAATTAATGTTTCAAGTATATGGGTGCTCACTCCAAAACAGGAAATATCCTGATTATCGTTAAGTCCTGAATGGCTGGTTTAAGGGTAGGACTGAGAAGACCATTTGCCCAGACCCCCTCCATCACAAGTACAGTACATGAAACACATTATATTGTGAAACAAACATGAACATTTCTCAGCAAATACATAAGTGATTTCCAACCTGCAGCCCTCTAACTGTTGCTAAGAGCAAATCCTACTGATATAGCTGGTGTACTGGGAGTTTAAGAGGGTTGCAGCTTGGATATCCTTGAGGCACATTTGTGCCACATCATGCCAGGTTTACAGCAACCCTTACACAATGTTGTGCATCATGAGTTTCCAATGTGGCTTAACCTGTGCTATATTGTTCCTACCATAACTGGACTTCCCACTGCAGCATTGTACTGTGTGCTGCACTCCCCTCTCCCAGGCTGCACATGTAGGCCAGGCCTCACCCAATCAGCACTGGGAGCAACTAGTATGTGTCACCGATATGAGTGGGACTGATCCGGCAGCCCAGTGGAATGTCTCCTCCCTGCAGCACCAACAGACAATGCTCTTCATTAGCATACAGCTGACACTTAGGGCTTTTCATAGTGACTGTCCCAATGAGCTGCATGTGGCCCCAGGAGGCCGTCTGACCCAGGAAGCTGGCTCTATAGAACAAATGGGGCCCTACCCCCCTACACTTTTACTACCAATTAAATCCAAATAGCTTCTCTGGCAATAGCAAAGTTTTACACCAAGTACCATAAAATGGATGGCTATGATAAAGAAAGGTCACCTAACATCTAAAAAGTACCCAGAATCTTCTGAGTATAACTTGTGCATTAAAAATAACAGCAGTGCACATTCTCCCTCACCCACACCCACCCTTATCCTGCTGCACAGGAAAGTACAATTAGCAGGAGAGCAGGGATGCCTGAGCTTCCAGAACAGACACAAGGCTCCACTTGTTCCCCCAGACTGCACATTTTCACTATTACACACTGTATACACTACTAGTCACTATATACACCAATAATCAGAACCCAGCATTGCAAGAGCAGGCCCTATCACAATAATAAACTTCATCAGAAAAACAATGATTAGTCATTAAACCGTCGCATGGTCCATTATCACAAATTCCCAACATGCTCATGTCTGACTATAAAACTCTGCACCCACCTTATATCTTCTGACTGCAGTGGAATGCAGATAGTTTTCGTTTCCCCAACAGCTGGTGGGCCCCATATTGCATATACCACCAATGCATGACTATCACAATCTGCAGCTGCACAAAATTCAAGGACCCCCCCCAAACATTGTTTCCAGTATCTATTTATAGGAACTGTGGGCATACATTTCATTTATTCAATCTCAGCAAGTTATTGTTTTATATATAGTGTGTGTGGTAAATCAGTCATTAATAATAGCACCCCCCATATATATGTTTAATTCATAAAGAAATAGTCAGATGCACTTGGGTGGGCTACTTTGTTCTGAGAGTTAAAACAATGGTGCATATGGAAATCTGTCACATTGCTATATCCCCCACATTAACCAGACAGTGCTAAGCACAAGCCAAGACATCAGTTTGCAAAAGCCAGTAAATATGAGGAATATTATCCAATAAGTCATCAGGCACTACCCTCCCCCCAAGCAGAGCATGCTGCAGGAAATTAGTGCATTGTGTGGGACCATGAGAGCCAGGGGGATCAGCACACATCACAGTCTTGGGGGGATCAGGTAAGTGGGAGGACAGAAGGGGTGACCCTTGTGCAAGGGACTTACCTGAACACAGGACACGACTGGCTCACTATTCCCAGCTCACTACTAGAGCCACTCTTTGTTACCATTGCCTGAAAACTTGAAAATGAGGCAGGCATGAGCAGCGGAGCGTCGATCTCATCCACCCGAGCACATCCGCGATCAGACCTAGCCATGCAGAATCAAAACATTTGCCATGTTATCTCCTAGGCAGGCACCTAAGGGTGCTAGGAATTATCAGCCATCAGTTGCTTCTCTTACATCAAGGACTTCTAAACTGCAGACGTCCCAGTGTTGTTGATCTTATTCAATCTTCAGAATCATACCCAGGCATGCTGGGAATTGTAGTTTAGGGAAGCTGTAGAGGCTGGTAGATGCTGGTAATGGTGTAGTAGGGTGATTTGATAGATTATGTCTTTAGGCGGGGAAAAATATATCACTGGGTTTGCCTTGATTATCCAGATTATGTATTGGCTGCTGGATGATATTGCGATTCCACGCAAACTGAAGGAGAGAAGGAATGTTTGTTTTATTAACAAGCAGCCATATAATCATATATATATATATATATATATATATATATATATATATATATATACAGATCATTTCTTATTGGAAGCTGCCATGTTGATTACTTCTGATATCCTCTAAAATAAAGATAGATGATGACAGAGATCACTTGTCTCTCATGGGGCTGCAGTGACTTATGTTGTCCCCCAATATGTCTATGTGCTTTGATTGACCCGAAAACCGACGTGGTTCCCACCCAACTACAAACAGTAGAGAATCCAATTACTGGATGTAGACACTACCCTATGTTTTTAAGTGGGTTACTTAGAGTTTTTGTTTTGTAGTAGATGGGAAGTGATCAGGGGTACTTTGCTACAAAGTTTTTAGACTGATGCCATGTTTGAGTAACCATAAAATACAGGTAGAAAGTGTCTGCCCAGTACCAAGAGAAGTGAGCTGGTGCAGTGGGTTAGGAGGATTGAACGTCCGTTCAACAAGAGCAAAAAGTCTTGGCTGATACTCAATTAGGTGTAAAAGTATGACTGGACCATGCTTGCAGGCCCAAACTGGCAATCTGGATGGTCTACTGTGTGATGCCATAGACATGTTATTTCATATTGGGTCAGTGTGGGGTCAGTTGGACCACAGTGTACTTGAAATACCTGGCATTCTTGCTTTGTTTGAAATGATAGCATACCATTTTGATCCTTGATGGTTTCTGTAGCTGAGATAAGCAGACTATTTCATGGAAGGCAGAGGCTACACTTACTATTATGTAAAGATGGAGGGAGTCCACAATATCCAAAAGGTTCATTCTTGGGCCTTGACAGAGGCAGATGGACTGTGGTGGGACCATGTACAGTTGTATTAACGATCTATGAACCTATTAAAGCAGCATGTATATAATTGGTTACTTTGCTTTCACTTCAGATACTGGCAGATAAACTGTTTTTTTTTTTTAGAGTTGCATAAAATCCTAAGGGGTGATTCAGGGTTGTGACTTCCAGGTGGGGATTAGCTCTGCATGACCTATAAAAGATTTGGAGAGTCAATGAGCAGATAAGATTAGCATTATATTGTCATGGCAGAGGATATTGCCTTGATTTATTTAAACGGATTCTCTATGGGACCAGTCTGTGCAAATCAGGCGAGGCTTGAGTGGGCACCTTGCCCTCTTCAACATGATAATTACATATGTAAAATGAATGTAGTAGATGAATTGGGCAATTTTCAGGAGAACTGTAGGTTCAGGCCACAAGACATGCCATCAATGCCAATGGGATATGATCTGTGGTAGTTGCTATACTTAAAATATGATCAGAGCAAACATATGCTTCTTTGCATTACAGCTCCTGATCTTACCATAAAACGATTCTTTATAGAAATTGGGGATTAAAGAGTTCTAATCTGATATTGTTTATCAGACACGAAGATTGCTTGTGTGGCAGGAAAGGGGTTAAGCTATTCATACCCCTCCCTTGTTGGTTTATCTGCTTGCAAGCAGAAGGCATCTGCAAAGTCATCCCCTATGGAACAGCATTTGAGTGGTAAGTACACAAAACACAAAGCTGTTTTTCTACTCAGAACTTCATCCTGCAGCACTGTGATAGCAACCGTTTGGTGTGAAAAAAAATATACCCAGGACCTTAGGGTTGCGCCTTGTAAATATTTATGTACAAATGATGCACTGCCATGTTCACAGGGTAAAAGGGTATTAACTAACAAGATCGGTCTGTAGAGTTCAGTAATTATTCATCTATGTTTTGTTTGATGCTCATGTTACACTGTGTGAGTTGTAATGTAAGGTTTGATACCCTTCAGTAAAAATCGGCCCATGGTATGGTCGCCTTTGTATTATTATTCTGAGCATTTAGCCTATTGTACAGTCCAAAACGATTGGAAGAGGAGGAAGTCAAGAAGAGCTGTGGCTCTCAGTATGGGAAGTTTAAAGGACAAGGAGAGGTAGAGATACTGTTGGGTACTTGCCTCTGGGCAAATCAGTCTTTCCTTGCACTTCAATCCAAATAAATATTTATATTGATCATGCCAAGGTAACCACTTCATACACTCAATTTCGGATCATACTATAGGATCCATTATCCAGAATGCTTGGGACATGGGGTTTTTCAGATAACAGGTCTTTCCTTAATTTGGATGTTCATACATTAAATCTACTAAGAAATCATGTAAACATTAAATAAACCCAATAGGCTGGTTTTGCTTCCAATAAAGATGAATTAAATCTTAGTTTGAATCAAGTAGAAGCCACTGTTTTATTATTACAGAGAAAAAGGAAATCATTTTTTTAAAGTTTGGTGTAATTGGATAAAACGGGGTCTATGGAGACAGCCTTTCCATAATTCAGAGCTTTCTGAATATTGGGTTTGCAGATAATGGATCCCATACCTGTACTGTCATATGATCTCTTCGGTGAATGACCTGCAAATGGAATTGGTGGGAATTGCAGTATACAGGGGTGCAAGCACATTACAACTGCACCCACTTCCCAGTAAATAATCTGCTTCTTTGGGTTTTTAAATCAGGACTTTCCTATTTCATCAGAGATAATTGGGAGGCATGCCAGGCCAGTGACTGCACGAATTGGAAGCCTTCCACGCGTCTACATGATTTTTACCTGGGTAAGTGCTATATAAAGAAAGAATAATAATAATAGAAGCAATTTGAAGAAATCTGAATGTAATGTCAACTTTCCCTTTAAAAACAGACTTGGGATACATCTAAGTATCAGGGTAATACTGCAACTCTTCATTGCTGCCTGCCAGTCATATCTCATTATTTAACATCTGCAGGAAGCAAGCAGTTAATTCCTGTCCCATGTGGTTGTGTAACAGGTGGCATGTGGCTCTCCACAGTTCCATACCCGCATGTGTTCAGTTTGGCTCCAAAACCTCATTGGACCTGCAGCCATTTTAACCCCTTGGCTCTTTCCAGAACCCATTTTGCACAGTGGCAATCCATTGCTTATTCCCCAGCTGCAAGTTCTGTCATTATAGATATTTTTAGAGATATATTTTGAGCAGAAAGCTTAGAAACATGAGGGATCATTTACAATCACAACTGCAAGTGTATAGCACTAAAATAGATGCAATTGTTGTGCATTCTTATGCCATTTTTTAAAACTACTTTACCATCCAAACACGCTCCTTGTCCGTTATCCGGAAACCCGCTATCCGAAAGTTCCAAATTACAGAAAGGCTGTCTCCCATAGACTCCATCATGATCAAATAATCCAAACTGTTTAAAATAATTTCCTTTTTCTCTGTAAAAATAAAATAGTAACTTGTACTTGATACAAACCAAGATATAATGAATCCTTATTGAAAGAAAAAACATCTTATTGGGTTTATTTAATGTTTACATTATTTTCTATCAAAAAACCCCATACTCCCCACTCCACGTAGACCCCCCCCCAGCCTAACTGCCCCCCCCGGGGAAATGCCAGTAACTCTTTACTTAACCCACGGTGCAGATTCAGGCAACATAGCTACAACTGTGCATGCGCCGTTACGTCGGTCTCTGTCTCAGCTTACTGAAGACCCAGAAGATGGCTGCGTGGAGCTGGAGTCGGCTGCAGCGGCGCAGAAATTAGGCACAGACGAGGGCTGCATGGCCCACACCAGGGCCTGCCCCAACCTAGTTCCGTTACTGGATTGCTCCTATTGACACAAGGGAACCCTGGAGTTACCACTTACCTGAATACTATTACTATTATTCTTATTATTAATAATAATAACGTATTAATATAGCGCCAACATATTTCTTAGCATGCTGGTAATTCTAGGCTTTCCACAGTTGGCACAAAATATCACCACCCAAAATATCATGTGTAAATCCAATTTTAACAGCAAGAGCCAAATCTTAACTCCCAAAAATGTTGGTTGTGATTATGCTGTTATTGTGCATAAAAAAAATGCACATTTGTGTCCTTACAGCTCGCTGCCCAGAGCATAGTGTATGGCAAAGAAACAGCAGAGCAACTTTTGTAAGCAATCAGTGACAGCAGGATAATACGCAAGAGCAGGACAAGATGGTGGCAGGGTGGGAATTTCAGGTGGATACAAGGGCCCAGGAATTGTATTTGCTGGGAAGTCCCTGGAGGTTACACCATTGTTTAAACGGTGTATACTACAACCAATGCAAATCCTCATAGTAGCAGATTTATGGCAATTTTGTTGCTGTGTTTATTTTTCCCAGATGAGCAAACATGGCTGCACTTGCTCAGGGTTATCAGATAAATAAAGCAAAAGCTGAAATAGTTTCTATGGAGCCCTGAATTGATGTTTTCATAGTGGCCTGCATTAATTAGATCTGCGACACACAGAGAATATTCTTTGTCAACAATTTACAACAGGTGGAACAGCACTCCGTTGTGCCATTTGGCCTGTCACTCATCCACCTTCCACTGGTGGGAACAGTTCGATATTGGATGGAAAATATATGTTTATTTTCTGACTGAAATCCACCTTGAACTAATAGTTCCATTGAAGTAAGCAGTGGAACAACTCCTGTCCCATTACGCCTTTTGATCACCAGTCCCTACTTCTTCCATAATTACTTCATGAAAATTCCCAAGGTGTGCCCCCATATTGTGCCACCACAGAGCTGTGCAGCATTGTTGATGGTTCCATTTTGGCCACATCCCACTGGCATTTAGTGCACTGTACATCCACTCAGGAGGCTGGGGCTCCTTCAGGACTGAATCAAGTTGATGCAGTTGGAGCTTGGGCAGATGGAGTAGTGGTTTAAAGTGCATAGTAGGGGTTTGTTTCCCTTTAAAAGGAAGCAAAATGTAATTTACGGTCATAAAAATTAGGGATGCACTGAATCCACTATTTTGGATTCCGCCGAACCCCCATATCATTCATGAAAGATTTGCATATTTCCCAACAGTCCCTTTTTTGGAGGGATAGTCCCTCTTTTGACAGCTCAACCTGCAGTCCCTCATTTGTACTGGAAAGTTCCTCTTTTCTCTGCACTGAAGAGCCAACTTAATTGGCTTTTGGCAGAGAGCACAGAACAGCTAACAGGTGCAAAGAAGATACCTTGTAACACTTTTGAGAAGAAAATAAGTAATTGTAACAGAAGAAATATTTTCAAACTTTCATAATCTTGACAAATTTTGTAAAATAAACATGGTAATTAGGGGGTGTGGCCACAAAAATGGGCATGGTCAAAGATGTAGACATGCTACTTTTTACTTCCAAAATGTTGGGAGGTATGACATTTGGCCGAATACTGAATCAAATCCAAAGCCTAATTTGCATATGCAAATTAGGGTGGGAAAACATTTTTTACTTCCTTGTTTTGTGACAAAAAGTCATGAGTTTTCCCTCTTGCCCATGCAAATCAGGATGCGGATTTGGTTCTGGCCAGAAAGAATTGAGCCAAATCAGAATCCTGCTGAAAAAGGCCAAATCACGAACTGAATCCTGGATTCGGTGCATCCCTAATAAAAATACCAAGTGAGGAAACTGCATGGCAACCACTGTTGCAGGTGAAAACAAAAAGCAGAACATTGAAACATGATAAGGAACTTTATGAAGGGAGGTGCCAGTTTCGCACTCACACCTGTATGTATATTTCTGAGCTGATTAATTGGTTCTTTCAAGGAGAAGTATGAGACCTGCATTCAATGTATCTGTTATTGCTCCTTGGGAGATATACACGAGGGGCACATTCACAGTGTTGGGACCTTCTGCCTAATTTCAATGCGTAGGGGTTTGGTGATCTTATTCTGCCCTTTAAATCAAGGCCTAAAGAGATAAAGTTCAATAAGGGCTCTTACACACAAGCGTTTTTACCTGCGCTCCCCTGCGTTCCGTTTTCCTGCGTTCAGCCGCAGGGGAGCGCAGGTATAGACACACTCAATGCTTTTCAATGGGGCTGTACTCACACAAGCACATGTAGGAGCAGAACGCAGGAAAAATGCAGCATGTTCCGTCTGAACCTGCATTCGGTGCCTACATGCGTTCGTGTGAGTACAGTATATCTGGCAGTAAAATATCTTGAAGGATTCTACCTGTACCTTTTACCTTAATGTACCATTTACCTTTTACCCTTTGTTTTGGAAGTTGATAATAATTATCAATAAAATCTCTTTTATATATGTAATTAAAAATGAGCTGTGCTTTGAATGATCTGGTTGACTTAATATACATTAATATAGTAGTTATGCAATATGTTTTGGCTTGAAAGGGGTGTGGTGGCAACTCTACTGGTGAAAACTCCAGTTTTTCTTCATCTTCCTGCACGGCACACAGGTTAGCACCCATTAATACATACTACAGGATCACTTTGGAACCAATATTGCACTGTGCCTATGTGATTTTTCAAAGTGGCTCCTTAAAAGCGAGGCGTGACCACCTGAATGACAAGCAGGAGGCCAATGGTTTTTTTATATGCATTTTTACTCTGTACACCTTCTAAAGGAGATATATTGTGTGAAAAACAAGAATATGTTAAGTGTTAAAATAAATTGTGTTTTGGACTTATTAATTGAAAATTGAAAAACCCTACTAGCCCTGCCCACCCATGACACGTCCTGCTGCCTCCTTTCCCAGGCTGTGCAGGGGACTGACAGCACTCATCCCACTGAACTGTAGGATGGGAACCAATTAGCAGCTAGCCTGACCTGATAGGGAACTGAAGCCTGTCTCTGCTTGAGCAAATGCAGGACTGTGATTGGGTATCCCTGTCCTACTGTGCTTCTGGCACGGACTTTTAGGACATGCCCACCGCTCATTTAAAACACAGACACAGTAGCAGATCTATGCAGAGCTCCAATAAAGGGGCCATTTTATTCAAGAAAATATAAATTTTTAGCCCAACGTAAAAACAACAACATATAATAATTTTGCAGCAAATACATTTCCCATTTTTTTTTCATTTACCCAATATGTCTCCTTTAAAGAGGGGGCTAACCTTTACTATGTTATAGACAATTCTAAGCAAGTTTACAGTTGGTCTTTATTATTTATTTTGATAGTTTTCTACTTATTTGCCTTCTTCTTCTGATTCTTTCCAGCTTTCCAGTAAATAGATTGGTATTTGGGTTTAAAGCTCTACCCACTTGCTGGACTCTTTTTACTAAAGCAGGCACAACTAGTATTTTTGACTCATTTTACTAATTTTATCCCATTTTGCATTCTTTTTTTTCTCTGTTCTACAATTTCTGGGGAGATCGAGGAGCCACATATCTTGTTCTTCTTTCAGTTCTGTTAATATTGAACTGATATCATGTAATGTTTACTTGTCCGGAGAATTTGCCTGGTGGTAAGTGATATTGGTGCTATAGCATGGGGTGGAATTACAAATGTACATGTATATTGTATTTCAGTCCTGCCCAAAAATTGTAAAAAATATATGTTTCATTGCAAATCTGCGTATTAATAAGATAATATGAAACATGTATAGGACCTGTTATCCAGAATGCTGTGTTTTTCTGGATAAGGGATATTTCCATAATTTGGATCACCATGTTTTAAATATTACTTAAAAATCATATAAACATTAAATAACGGCAGTAGGATTATTCTGCATCCAGTAAGGATTAATTATGTCTTAGTTATAAGGTACTGTTTTCTTATTACAGAGAAAAAAGGAAATCATAATAAAACATTTTTATTATTTCCTTAAAATTAAGTCTATGGGAGATGGGCTTCCCATAATTCTGAGCTTTCTGGAGAACAGGTTTCTGGATAATGCGTCCTATAAATAGGGTTGCCACCTGGCCGGTATTTTACCGGCCTGGCCGGTATTTTTGATAGGTGATCCCAATGTTATTAATAGGAAGAAAAGATAGCGTAACTAGATTAATTTTAGGGCCCTTCACAGAGGTTGTCATGTTCTAGCAATGTATGTTAAAAATGTGGGCTTCATGGTGCCCCTATACCTCCTTGGCCCCTCTGCAGCCGCAGTGTCTGCTTCCTCTGTAGTTACACCCCTGATCCTATACCTGCACTATGTTAGGATAGAAAACAATACAGAAAGAAAACACTTCAGCTTGTGTTGGTTCACTAGCTGCAGTAATACTAAGGTGAAACCATTCCTCTTCACTTGCCAGCATGTAGGTGTATTGGCGTGAGTTCTCACCTTTACAAAAGTCCTAAGACAATGCCAGGAATTTGGGTGCATTCTGTTGACATGAGATCACAAAGGTGCAGTTTTTCCACCCACTAAATGGGCCATGCATAAAATACATATGCCTATTGTTATGAGAGGGGTAGCTCTGATCACTCACTGTGATGCCTGTAGGAGAGAAGAACTTCCAACAAAGATGCAATGTATGTAAAGCAGACAAAGAGCCAGAGCAATAGCACAAGGATTCACAGGCTTCCTAGGTGTTTCCACATCTAATGAGCCCCACCTACAAATATAAGCATCATATAAACCGTACTGGCTAAATTATGTCTGGTTCTCATGCAGTTCCTTCCAGCTAGTGTTGCCACACCCTACTGGTACACGTGCACTCAAAATATATACATAAAGCAGGAGCATCAGCCCCTCAACATAAAGAAAATAGTCTTTATTATTGCATTACTACATTACAACATTTTACTATTAGTATATTTTTAAATCTGAGCTATAAATAAAATATGATGGTAAATTTTAACTTCTGCAGACCTCATACCTTGCATACCAGTTAACCAAGTCATGCAGCTGCTGTAAATATACCAACTATTGAAGGTCTTCTATGAAGAAGGTATGACTTTAGCTGATGGTATATCTAATATGGTATATCTAATATAAGTAATTCTAAAAAAAGCCATCCTTGTTTTCAACCCTTATTTTTTTTTAACACCTGAGCTCCAGTAAAAGGTATGATTGACTCAGCTCTCTATAGCAGTGGATTCCATGGGCACGTGCTACTGCTCTCACGCAACAGGAGCGCTAGGCCAGTACCGCAACTGTCTGCCTTGCCTAGGGCGCCAGCGAGGTGCAGCCCAGTTCTGCCTGGTGGGTCCTGGATAGCCCAGTCCGACCTTGAGTAGTGAGTGGTAGAGGGCTCAGACTGAAGGCCATTGGGGATGAAAGGCCATTGTATTTGTCTTAGAGACAGGGCCGCCATTAGAAATCACGGGGCCCTGCACAACAACATTTTTGGGGCCCCCTGGCCCCCACGCTGACACCCAAGCCCCACACCCTGATCCCGCCTACTCCACATCAAAGTTAAAAGATCACACAGATATCAGCACTAAAAAAGTAACCCCCCCCCCCCACACACATATTGATGGTCACGGCTCCCTTATAAGTTAAAAAAAAAAAACATTGGCGCCAGGGCCCCCCTAATAAGTTTAAAAAAAATGGGGCCCCAAAGAATATTTTTTTAAAAACATTGGCGCCAGGGCTCCCGTTACAAATTTAAAAAAATTTGGGGCCCCAAAAAATATTTAAAAAAATATATTGGTGCAGGGGCCTATAGAGTATTAAAATAAAACGGATTTAAAAAAAAAAACCCACATTGGTGTCCATAGAATTGAACTTGTGGCTTCAGGACTTAGTTATAGCTGTTTTCATGACTTCGGTTCTTTTCGCCGCTTCAGTACATCAGTGTCAGCTCCTTTCGTGACTTCAGGTATTTTCGCCGCTTCAGGACATCAGTGTCGGCTCCTTTCGGGACTTCGGGTCTTTACGCCTTTTCAGGACTTCGTATTTGTTTGGCACTTCCGCATTCTGCCTCTGGACTTCGTGTCGAGTGCAGAAGCGTAAGGGGGGCCCGGCTCTTTTTTAATATTGCAGCACCCGGGACACTTGTCCCCCCTATTCCCCCCTGATGGCGGGCCTGCTCATAGATACACCTGAAAGTCCACTTTGAATGTTTCTGCTCTACTAGATATTCTTGAAACCATGGCTAAATGACTGATACTCCAGTACGTTCCTATTTCTTAGGGGGCCTGAACAAAGGCTGTGCTTGAAGTAGGAGCTAGTGATATGCGTGTTGAACTGAAAACCTGTGGTTGAAATTTGGCCAGCCATTGTGGGTTAGGGTTGGGGTTGGGTCAGACTGGGGAACTACACTCCTCTACCTCTCCTGAACATTCCATGTCTTGGAACAAGAGATGGCATTGGTCCTACAATGGCAACATTGCAACTGAGCATTTCCTCACTGACCCAAGGCAAGAACTATAGAATTATGAAGAAATATTAATGTTAGTAGTAAGACCTGTTGAAATAATAGGTACTTCTCTGTAATGGACTTTGTTTGGAGTATGGGTAATGAGAAGCAGATCTTCTCTAATACAGTTTATGGAGAGACTGAACATGTAGCTTTTTCTGCCTTGGTGTAAATCTTGCCCTGTCTGGATGGATTGGGAGCATGACCAAATATTTTCTGATTCGAAAAGCATGATTGTGAATTTAATTGCACCTTGAACTCTAAATATCCTCAATGCATTGAGTCATGTATAATACATTTTATGCATGAAATTTGCAAAGAGTACAGAGTCCTTTAGATGTAGACCTCCAGTGTTCTACTCTGTGTAGTTCATGGAATGTATGAACAAAACCACCAGGATATCTTCCCATAGACACAAGAAGAGACTCCAATATTGGTGCATCAGGAATTAGCTGTTATACTGTATGGCATGAGCCTCTTGTTACGGCATATGGTACATGAATTTCAGTAAGTGGTTACAAGGAGCACTGGAATGTGAGATGGGTAATGCACTTAATGTTTTAACGAGACTTTATTTGATTGTTTCTGTGCATATTTCACTTTAGTAATGGTACATTATTGAGTGAAAGACACTGAGATTTTAAGGATTTCCTTTCATATGTACAAAGCCTTTCCTGCTAACCGTGTGTTGTATCCACAAGGGGACAAACAAAATCAGCAAACGAACCATGTCTTATAACAGAGCTTCCCTACGCACAAAGAAACCGCAACAACAAAGACTCTTTGTTTGAAAAAAACTGGCAAATCTATTGTTTTCAACATTCCAAGAAGGACAGACTGTAATTGAATTAAGCAGAAATGAAAAAGCAAGAAAGATAACAATGTAAAGCAATTAAAGCTTAATTCACAGAATAGTTTAAGCCTGTGTTTAAATAGTGGAAAGCAGCATGGTATTATCATATAACCTTTGCACAGGGGCTACAAGCCTTTAGGTCAGAACCAGATCTGGACTGGGATACAACATACATCCTGGCAATACAAGGACACAAAGGCTCAAACATCCCCCACGAGCCCAATAAATAGTGACTGTCAATGGCATCTTACAGCAGCCCCTCTGGCATTTGCCAGAGCCACAGATTGCCAGTCTGGGCCTGGTCAGAACCTCAAAAGGGGTCCCTTATACTGTTTAAGGTGGGTTTCTTCCTACAGTAGAAAATACATATTAAATTAAGGTGCAAAATTAATCTAGAAGCAGAGTAAAGGTGGCCATACACGGAGATACACAATGTCGCCAAACAAGCTGATCTCTCCCCAATATCCCCACCTTAAGGTGGGGATATCAGGCTGATCAGATCGTGGGCCCTAGGGCCCAACGATCGGATCATAATGGCGGCCATAAGGGTGGTCAGATCATGGGACCACATCGACATTCGGCCAGAAATTGATCGGTAAAGCCTTATCGGAGGGCCCCATGCACGGGCTAATAAGCTCCTGACTTGGTCTGTCGGCAGCTTTTATCGGCCCGTGTATGGCCACCTTAATTCTCAATCAAATTTTGGATCCAGAGCTGACCCAAATTTAAGGGGTTGTTCACCTTTGAGATAACTTTTAAGGAGGCCATAGACAGGGAGATCCACTTGTTTGACGATATCGACAAACGAGCGCATCTCTCCCCGATATGCCCACATTGAGGTGGGCAATATCGGGCTGATCCAATCGTGGTCCCTAGGGCCCAACTTATGGATCATAATGGAGGCGATATTGGTGGTCGGATCGTGGGACCGCATACATGCAGAGATGCGCCCGCGATCCGACTGGGTTTTTTAACCTGCCCGATCCAGATCTGGCCAACTTGGTCTGTTGGAAGCTTTTATCGCCCCATGTATGGGGGCCTTTAGTATAATGCAGAGAGTGATATTCTGAGACAATATGTAATTGGCTTTCATTTTTTATTAATTGTTTTTGAGTTATTTAGCTTTTTATTTAGCAACTCTTTAATTTGCATTTTAAGCAATGTGGTTGCTAGGGTGCACATTCCCCTAGCAACCATGCACTGATTTGAATACAAGACTGGAATATGAATAGGAGAGGGGCTGAACAGAAAGAGGAGTAATAAAAAGTAGCAATAATAATTAGGGTTGCCAACTAGCCTGTATTTTACCGTCCTGGACGGTATTTTTTGATGATAGATATCAATGTTATTAATAGGAAAAAAAGATAAATATATAGGACGGTCAATATTTTTTTCCGAGAAAAGGTGGTAACCCTAATAGCAATACATTTGTAGACTTACAGAGAATTTGCTTTTTAGAAATGCCCATTTGAAAGCTGCAGAGTCCTAAGAAAAAGGCAAATGACTATAAAACAAAAAAAAAAATGTAATGAAAACCAATTGAAAAGTTGCTTAGAATTTGCTATTCTATAACATACTGAAAGTTACCTTATAGGTGAACCACCCCTTTAAGTGTCTTCACTTATTAATAGATTTCAAGTAAAAGGTTACAACAGAAAACCACTATTGAAGACTGCCAATATAATAGTGGAGGCCCCCAGGAAAACACTACTAACAAAAAATACTAACAAAGAGGTAGGAGGGAAACCAAAAAGTAGGGATGTATCGAATCTACAATTTTGGATTCACCCGAACTCCCGAATCAGCTGTGAAAGATTCGGCCGAATACTGAACCAAAACCAAACCCTAATTTGCATATGCAAATTAGTGAGGGGGAGGGTAAAAGAGAGCCATGTAAAAAAAATTTTACTTCCTTGTTTTGTGACGAGATTCAGATTTGGTTCAACCAGGCACAAGGATTTGACCAAATCCGAATCCTGCTGAAAATGGCCGAATACCGAACCTGGATTCGCTGCATCCCTACCAAAAAATATACCTTTGTTAGTAAATTTGCTAAAAAGGTAAATCCATTGAACAAATTATTAAGAGGTTTTGGCCCATACTCAGTGGAGACAAGACTATGTGGAAGATATGCACACTTATTAAAGAAGGAAGCCCTGTGGATTAAAAAACTGTGTGCTATGGAACGATCAATAGAGTGTTGCAAGCTTTTTATGACTTAAATACTAATGTTTTTTCCTCCTTCTTTAGCAGATTGTGCTGCCTTTTGAAAACTGAAACCTTCTGTTGGTAAGATACATTTATTGTTACATATAAGGCTGCCAGCTAGGTATCTAGTTTGAAGGTGTAATGAAATAATTGCAACAAATATAATGTAGAAGTTTTTGCTCTTGCGAAGCGTCTAATACTAGCGCTAATTCACCAGCGTGACGTCATTTTGCTAACAGTGTCCCTGGCGAAAATTTGCGAGCGCAGTAGATAGACTAGCGCAACTTTGCACCCTTAAACCAGACGAAGTTGCACACTGACGAAGGGACGTAACTACGCTAATTCACTAAGATGCCCATTTTACTGAATGTTACCTCTTGCGCTAGACTTCTCCCCTACATTTCCTAACATATGGCAACACAACTATACAGGGGGCACATGTAGGGCAATAGGACAACTTTATTTTATTTATTAAAGGTTTCCTGGGCTTGTGTAGTGTAATGTAGTGGCTGTAACATATACTTCTATTATACTTTTAACTTCGTGCCGTATGCAAATTTGGCATTGTGCGCTGTGCTTGACGCAAACTTTGTTCGCCTCCCTGAGTGCAACTTCGCATTTTTGTGAATTTGCATTTTTTTGGCAAAACTACGGCTGGCGAAGTGCAGCGAACATTGGCGAAGCCGACGCTAGCGCATTTCCGGCACTTAGTGATTTGCCCCCATGTGTTTTGGCTAATTGCAACTTTTGCAGGCCCATTTGGGCAGTGCAGGGGTTAAGTGTATAATTTGTATTCATTCACTGACTTTATTTTTAGCTAGCATAAAACCAAGAAACTTTGATTGAAGGATTCACTTCATACCGGTTTGGATTTGTGAACTGGACTTTGATTTTTTGATGGACAATTCCGAAATGGGTTTATTTTGCACTCTTTGCAATGGCCACTGGACCAATGATAATATTGGTGGGAGGAGACTCTGGTAATTAAATGATTGTTTCACTGTGTAGGGGGGATACACTTGAGAAAGAGCTACTAAGCTCCAAAACTTGTTGTGTGACGGTGAATAAAGGCACATGTGCAGCAGTTTTTTGCGCCTGTTGCCGTTGGTATTCTTTCCCCACTCTCCTTTGAACTTACCATTAGCTCCTACTGGGCAACAAAAGGAGAACTTGCCATTGCCTTCAATGTGAGAGATTTAGAGGAGCAAATAAAACACCTGCCCTGTACAGACTAGTCTTTGTACCAGTACAGGGGCTCTCCAAATGGTGTCACGTGGAATAGGAAAGTCTCAGCTTACCTGCTTGCAGAACTATTAGATTTTAGAGCTCAGGAATGAGCCTTTGTCACCTACTTTTCCCATCTCCCCCCTTCAAACATGCATGTATAGGCAGAGCCTCCATTGTTTAGCTTTTTTATACTTGAACACAAGCACGCAGTACCAGACTTGGCCATACCCCTTGCTAGGACAAAAGGTTGAACTTGGATGTATTTTCTTTCACAACTATTATAAAACAAACCAAACAATGATTTTTACTGAAAAGATGCGTTGTAACTATAGGGGAAACAAACACTAAAGGGGGACCAGAGGGACTGATACGTGCAATACATGTTCATGGAAAATGTCTTGTTCCCTCCCAAAATTTAGGGCCCCAATAGTCAGTACAGAAGTTCATATAAAAAGTAAAAATAATTTATAATGTGCTAATCAGTCAATTTGTTGGGGGGTAGTGGAATTTACCTTAAGTTTTTTTTTCATTCATTGGGGGACGATGGAGACTGCCCTAAGTTAAACCTACCCACCTGAGATGGAGCCTACACACCAATATTACCACAAAAAAAAATACACTTGCTGGTTCAGGAATGAACTTTTACATGGTAGAGTGAACTATTTGCAGTATAAACAGTGTAATAAAAACGGCATCAGAAAAATCATGACAGAATCTCTTTAAATTTAGCATATGTAGCACAAGTTATGTAAATTGTGTCTAGGGGTTAAAGGAGAATTCAACCCTGCTGGCGCTAAAACCTCTCCCATAGGTCCCCTGGCCTACCTCCCCCCTGGGCTATTGCCCCTAATGTGTAAATTACCCCAAAGCACAGGTCCCCTGGTTTACTGGCGTCAGCGGCGCATGCACAGTAGGACACATTTGCCGGTTGGTACTACTGCACATGCAGTTCACAAAGTTTAATTGGAAAACTTCGTGAACTTCAGGTGCATGCGCAGTAGTACCAACCCGGCAAATGTGTCCTACTGTGCATGCGCCGTAAACGCCCGTTAACCTTCCGGAAGGGGACCTGTGCTTTGGAGTAATTTACACGTTAGGGGCAATAGCCCAGGGGGGAGGTAGGCCGGGGGAGAGGGGTTTTAGTGCCAGCAGGGTTGAATTATCCTTTAAATGATGTAGCTGTGGGCCTCAATAACTGCTGAAAAGTTCATGTAGGGGACACTCATATAGTTCATATAGATCTACAGTAAGTAGATCCCAATACAAACAGCTGATGAGCAGTTCATATAAACAGTTAATAAAATCATTAATGTGCTAATAGGTTATAGGTTAGTCAGTTTATTGGGGGACAGTGGAATTTGAATTCACTGTTGTTCAGTGGAGCTTTCCCCTGCTGTCCCATTTTCTGCATTGCAATTGCTTGGTAAGTAGCTTATGCAATCTTCCCCCAATGGACAGCCCTGCATATAGGGGCCTATTTATTATGTTTTTTAAATGGAATCTTGCCAAAAATATGGTGTATAAAGCTGTGTAAAATGGCAAATTTATCAAGGTCTGTACACTGTACGAACTCCACGTTTGACGCCATTATTGTTCACCACTTCAGACCTTGCATAATCCATTGAAGTCCATGGGGAAAATTCAAGTGTCAAATCAGTTCCGCCGGAAGTAGCTCTAGGAAAAGCCACGTAGATGCTTGCAGTATTTCCCCATTCATTTTTCAAGCTGTTGTAGAAAACTTGATAAATATCCGTTCTTTACACAGCAATACCTGCCGACGTACAGTTAATTCTTTGCCATTTTTTTATAAACAGGACCCATAATGCTTTGGAAGTATCCAAGGCAATAAACAAATAGATAAATAAATGCATGGTTGAGGAGATGTTACACCCACCTGTTGAATAGACGTTCCAGGGCCTTGTGCCTTTATCCCTGTAGTTATTTTCAGGAATGGAAGGGATTATTTCCAGTATACTGAAAATGGACTGGATAACAGTTTAGAATCATTTCTTTGCCTTTGATATGGAGCTGGAACCTTAAAATCAGGAGCCCTGGGTTGCTCTTATGTTCTAGACCAGGTGTCCCCAACCTTATTTACCTGAGAGCAACATTCAGTTGTTAAAAGAACTGGGGAGCAACACAAGCATGAACAATGTTCCGGGATGGTGCAAAATAAGAGCTGTGATTGGCTATTTGGTAGCCCCTTTGTGGACTGGCAGCCTACAGGAGACTGTATTTGGCAGTACACCTGGTTTTTATGCAACTAAAACTTGCCTCTAAGCCAGGAATTAAAAAATAAACACCTTTGAGGCCATTGGGGGCAACATCCAAGGGGTTGGTGAGCAACATGTTGCTCCTGAGCCACTGGTTGGGGATATCTGCTCTAGACAGTTTGAACCAAGCTCTAAGCGAATATGCCATTTTTCTTTTGTTGGTGAATGTTCTTGTCATTTTTCCTGTGCTTCATCAATTTAGGACTGGCCTTTCAAGGGTAAACTTGTTCTTAGGCTTGGGTCAAGAGATGATCTTGAAGGCCAGTCTAACTCTGCTTTGTTAATTGAGGTCATTCTTGGCCTACTTGTGCTTGTTAAGTGAGATGCCTGCAAAACTTATTAATTGGTTCTGAAAGGTCTGTACAGTTTTCTTACTAAAATAAGCACTTAGCCTAATAATACCCTTCCATTGTGAGATTGCATTAATATGGAAGGATGTGACCCGGGGTGGCATACCTTTGTTCAGTAATGACCCACATAGCATTTTCCACTTTTGTCACCACATGTAATTAAAAGCTCCATAGGAGGGTGAAAAAAGTGCTCATAAATGCTCCCTATTAATACGAATGGCCGCTGCCTGGAATTGTGGGTGCACTTACATGTCAAGCAATAGTTGTTCTTGTACACTGACTGCCACATTTCCAATTGTCCCGTAATTGCAGGCGACTGCAGTTCACATGATTCTGATGTTGCCCACACACATAGCTGTTATTGATTTAGGGGTCAAAACTCCCAGAAGCATTATGTGTGCCATTGTCCATACAGTTTCTACAGTGTGAAAAAAAAGCTACTGGGTTCCAAATGCCTACAGAATACAGTTTATTGAGACTGTGTAAGTTTCTGTTCTAAATTGACCAAATACCAGAACACTTTTAACATAATATTAAATAATTATAATACTTTTTGTATTCCTAGTTATATAGGTAGGCAATTTGTTATTGGAGCCTCAACCCTTCATATGTAAAAAGCAGCACAGGTTAGAGGAGCATTCTTGTTCAAACTGAGTAAAATAGTATATAGCAAATCAAACCATTCCCCAAGTGACAGAGGTGTTTTTCTAATTCAAAAGGTAACATCAAAAGGAGACTATAGTTAAAACCAAGCAGCTCAGATATCAAACAAAATATAAAGAATAGAGAATGTTGTTACACTAGCAAATGGATACTATATATTATTATTTGACTTGGCTTTGGAACAATAACTCCTTGGCTTACAAACTATTCTAGTAGCAAATGAGACGTGTGTTTGTGATGTGCAGATTAGCGAAAACTCAACCCGCACCCGACCCTAACCTGCAAATGTTGTCATTGTAGGACCTGCGTCCAATCCGTATGTGTGTCTTCTTGCTTTATATGCTACTTCTGTGCGCACCAATGTTTAAAAGTGGGGTTATGTAATTAAAGGCACTAAGTTTGCCATGGGGCAGTAACCTGTAGCAACCAATCAGCAGGTAGCTTTTCCTAGTCACCTGTTTAAATGCAAGCATCTTATTGGATGCCATGGATTACTGCTCCTAGGCAAACTTAGTGCCTTATATTACATATGGGGGAAGGAGTCTTTGGGAGCAGTGGAGGAGTTCACTTCCCCAGTCTGACCCGAATCCAACCCTAACCCGCAATGGTTGCCCTAATATCAACCTAACTGGCAGGTCCCTGTAGGTTTTATGTCAACCTGCACATCACAGAGTTTTGTGGAGTTTTCCCCTTTATTATACCTATGTTTATTTTTTCTCTTATATATTTTCCTAATTCATGTTTTGCTCTTTTCTATTCAATATGCTTGATTTTCGGTGGTTTTGTTCCATTTTCTCTTATTACCTTATGACCTGGCGTCCCTGTCAAATTTTCTCTTTCCATATATTATTTATACTTTATGGTTTCCACCCTGCTCGTATTTTACCGGCCTAGCCAGTTAAACACCCGCCAAGGCCTGGGCCGGTATTACAAATTTACCGGCAATGTATTTGCCACTAATTTGTGATACCCTAACAAAAGCCCTTGGCCTTTCCCTGTAAACTAACCTATTCTTCGATGTGCCTGGTGTTACCGCCCCCTTTAACATCATGCTCCGCCCCCTTTACAGCACTGCTCACTCCCTGGCCGGTATTTTTATTTTTAAAGGTGGCAACCCTATTTATACTTCCTCTAAACTTGCTTTTACCTTCCTACGTTATCCCATAAGCTTCACTGCTCTCAGTCTGCCTGCTCTGTGCCTGGGGGTTGCCACCTGGCCGGTACTTTACTGGCCTGGCCGGTAAAAATGATGGTTGAACCCAATGTTTTTAATAGAGAAAAAAGATAAATATATAGGAAGGCCGGTATTTTTTTTACAGAAAAGGTGGCAATCCTATCTGTGCCCCATCTTCATTGCATAATATAAGATCCGCTTGCATGTAGTCACGTGCAGCGGAACAGAGATTGTCCTGAATATGCAAAAGCAGGTATTTTAAGGCTCCACTCCTCTCTGCTGCGTGTGACTGCATGTAAGCAGAAGCTCTTCCAATGAATGGATATGGGGCATGGAGCGGATCTGAAAAAAACACAGGCAGAGAGCAGCTGGAGCTAAAACTGCCTGCCCTTGGCCAATAATTTAGGATGCTTCCATTCTTTTCTACTTCTCTCCTCCCCTTTTGTTCCCCTCTCTCTCTCTCACATTCATTTTTGTCTCATTTTTGTTCTGCTCTCACATTGTACTTCTACTGTCCCACTGTGTCCAATATTCCAGTTCTGACTTGCCCAATATACCAATTTTGGTTGTGCCCAGCCCGGACTGGCAATCAGGGTCGTGCCAAGGGGTAGGAAGAGTAGGCACGTGCCTAGGGACGAAAAGTTGTGGGGGCACCAGGCACATACCTTTTCTGCCAGTCCCCGCAATGGTTCTTCGTTCGTGTGTACAATTTTACACGCATGCGCACACACAGTTTTACATGCATGTGCACAGTTTTACGTGCATGCTCCTGTGGGGTGCTACTAGGGTTAATGCAGACACCAGGACTCAGAAGGCCAATTCAAGCGGGGCGAACCCCTGCAACTTTAATCGTCAGATGTAACGTTTCGGGGGCAACCCCCTTCATCAGACATGCAAAAGCTACACCCTTGTAAAGTATTAAATAGTCTAAAACATCCAAACATTATTTTGGTAACTCCACCCACTAATTAAGTAATTAAATATTTAAATACAAGGTGCCAACCGAAGTAAAAACAAAAAAATAGGAAACAAAAAAAACCAATTCAAACAAAATTATCACTCCCGTTGCTAGGTAAACTTTGCCTAGCAACTGACAAAAAATGAGCATAAAGAAAAACTTTTACTCTTACCCTATCTAGGGATTCAAACAGATTTCATTGAAACAATCTAGAAAAAACAAAAGACAACAATTATACTACACCAGTATCTGAAATATTGCAATAAAATAAATCTCTCTAGCCAGTGACCAGGCTGACCTGTTGGTGAGGCAGTGAGAAAGTGGGTAATTGTGCGTTGCAGGCGCTACTAGGGTTGCCACCTTTTCTTGAAAGAAATACCAGCCTTCATATATATTTATATTTTTTCCCTAGCTAGCAATCTGTAAGTTCTGGCAAATACCACAGAGGCTGCTGTAAGATGCCATAGACAGTTACTGTGGAGTGGTAAGGGACTGGTTGGACCAGGGCCTCTAT
>CM044439.1:143402347-143413906 GCA_024363595.1 Xenopus borealis
GCTCTGATAAACTTCAGTCACTCTTTACTGCTGTACTGCAAGTTGGAGTGATATCACTACTTCCCTGACAGCAGCCCATCAGCAGAAGAATAGGAAGGGGATGGGAAGAGCAGTTCCCTGATATAAGATAACAGATTCCTGGTAGATCTAAGAACAATACTCAATAGTAAAATCAACACCTTCATTTACATTGAGTAGGAGAAACAACAGCCTGCCAGAAAGCAGTTCCATCCTAAAGTGCTGGCTCTTTCTGAAAGCACATGACCAGGCAAAATGACCTGAGATGCACCTACACACAAAAATTACAACTAACTGCTGGTTCAGGAATTGATTTTTATATTGTAGAGTGAATTATTTGCGTGTAAACTGTGTCATTTACAAATAAAAATGACATCATAAGAATCATGACAGAATCCCCATAAAGACAAGAATGACCTCATAAATCTATTGCTAACAGAAGCAGGGTATATGACAAATGCATTTGAGTCAATGGTAAAATCTAGCAGTAGATATAGGCTGCAAAGCTTAATACAGATATATACATTTCTCAACATGTTGAAACTAGAAATAGGGACAAAAAGATTTACCGCGCTTATCGAAGTGAAAATATTTGACCTCGCCCATTTTTGTGACCACACCCCCTAAATTACCATGTTTGTTTTACAAAATTTATCAGGTTATGAAAGTTTGAACACATTTCTAACTTTGCTAAGAGACCTGATTATCTTAATTTGTTACAAGAGTATCTAAATGTCTATAGAAACACTGAATCTTTTTCTGGCTGTTCAGTGCAAAAGATCAAAGATAAAGTCGGGAATCTTCAGTAACAAACCCAGCACTGCGGGTTGAGTTGTCAAAAACGGGACAGTCCCATGAAAAACAGAATGCAGTACTGACATGGGAAATGGGTTATGAGGATGGGAGAGTAGAACAGTGCTTTATTAGCAGGTTCATGCAGCCATTACATAACAGCAGTAAGTCTTACTTTCACTTTCAAGTTGTACAGAAAGTCCTATGTATGCACAGTGTCACCTGCAGGCCATTTGTATAAACACTACATTATTGTTCTATCCATGTTCCACTTCTACTTTAGAGGATCCAGGACACTCGAAGTACTGAAACCCTGGAGGGTACACGTTCAACTCCCCATGTTATTCATTCAGTGGTACCATTCTCTGCTGCATATGTTACCCCTGTAATTGTATTACTATCCCTGATGTTGCATAAACGTTATTTTTGTTTGCAAAGAACCCCTGGTGTCCTTCTAAATTTGTACACTTTTGGCAGTAAAAAATCAGAGGTGTAGTTCAACAACACCCTGCTCTTTTCACTTAGCCAAAGCCTATCTTCTTCAAAGAGAGTCCAGCATAGCCCATGCTCTACCCCTCTGGATGGTATTTGCCTACTTAAGCCGAATTAGGGTTACACCGGTCTGAGAATCATTTTATATATATGTAGAGAGAGAGAGAAATAAAGCACATCGTCTTGCTATAGATCAAGTTGTGTCTCAAAAGCAACTAAAGGAGACAATGCCTTTTTGTTTACAGAGATATCTGTGTATATATATAAGTAAGCTTGTATCGAGAGGAGGTTACTCTTCACAAGGTTCACCTTATCTAATTGTTATGACAAACACAATTCCTTGTGGAAACTGGTGACTGGGACCCTGGACTTACTTGACGTAAAACAAGAGCAAAGGTATAGACGAATGACCTGCACTGTTTTCATGGCCCCTGAATTATGGCAACAAGGTGCAATCCTTGAGAGACGTACTAGTAACAAATAAACACGTGTACAGAGTCCCTAGTGCCTCAGTAATAAAACAGTGCAGCAATATAATAGTATTTGTTGTTATAAAATACTGCTATGGACGGTTTAATACCAACCCCTTTATTAATTTTACTGCCACCGGCCTCAACATGATCAGCACTGGGTTATGGGATAAACTATTGGAACCTAGAAACATAGATGCTACTAGGCTACCATTGAATAGCCAGCTCCATAAATTCCATGTTTCTAGGTTATACCCCTCAGTAGTGAGGTAGTACATGAGAGGGGATATTTAATGTAATCGTTAACAACAGCATGCAATTTTTTTGTTTACAACCTTATTGGTGGGCCACCACTCATGTTCCTTAGTATATACCAATCCGTAGATTGGAAACTTGCGTGAATTTCGGTTTTTACTGTCTGTGGTTTGATTTCAATAAAGGTTTCCCATGTTTCAAAAATTTTGGACCACTGCATTTTTATTTAATGAAGCCTCTACAAAATCCACATAGAACACCCTGACTAATTTCTCCCAAAACATTTTGATGGTTGGGTAGTGTTCGAAATACAGATTTGCGATATGACTTTTTGGGCACAGAGGTAAGTATTAGCAGTAATCTTTTTACTCCCCTTGTCATTTTGTTGTGGACACCGGGGTTTATACCCCAGAGAACCTACGCTGACGACAGAGGGATATAGTTATAGACGTGCAGTCACCACTTGTCTGTCCACATTTGGAGTAAGCAGATACCTTTAGGGTCTAATTTATAAAACTGTCACTTTTTCAGATTGGGATTTTTGATGCCAAAAAAGTTACGAAAAAAAGTTTGACTTTTCTGGCTTTATTAAGAGGCAAAACTGTGACAATTGTGAATACAAAAACACTGCAGTAAAAACATGTAGAAATCAATGGCAGATTTCCTTTTGACAACTGGATGATCTCTCGTGATATTAGAGGTTTCCCAGATGTTTTTGATTCCGACTCTTGTGCTGCGATACCAAAAGAGTCATAAAAATTGTGACAACTCAAATCATTTTCAGTTTGTTGCGACTTTTCTGCAACTTTTCCTGTTACTGCTTTTTCAGTTTGGATTTTTTAAATAAAATTCATGACATTCGTGGTTTTAGAGATAGTGGGGCTCATTTATAATTTTTGGTCCGCACAGTAAATATAGTTTCCCTGCGTCTGGTTATATTTAGAAAGCAGAATAAGCATGTGCAAACAGATTTGCTCATTTCTTCTTCACACTTCAAATGGCTATAAGAGCTTTTTAAATATGGCGGAAATTGCAAATTGATAATATTTATACGCACACTCTGCATCTGAATTGGAGAAAATATTCGCAAATCAGCTTTGCCAATTCAAGTTACTGACAAAGCTATTTTTGCACACAACAACTTCGCACATTACCTGTATGCACGTAAAGACCCGTCTCGTTTGTCAGCCATTTGTGAAAATGTATTTACAGTGCGAATTCGCAAAAACCGGAAAGACGGGCACAGCAGCCATCCTAGCTGTTACCCTTAGTAAATGCCCCTAACTCTTTACTTTATCCTCAGTGCAGATTCAGTTCATGGGTGCCATCTTCTTCTCTTCGGTAAATCCTTGGGTCTTCTTCCGGTGCTTCGCAATTTCCATCACTTTTGGAACATGAGCAGTTGTCGCGATCTGGAAGATAGCTCCAACTGCGTATGCCCCGTTATACCACTCTCTTCCTGAAGATCACCAAAGAGTAGAAGATGGGACCCTTGAACTCCGATGCCCTGAATCTGCACCAAGGGGTAATTAGGGGCAATTACAGACGTTAACACATAGGCTGTGGAGAGCAGAGTGGGGGTCAATGTAGAGTAGGGGTGTAGGGCTTTTACTAATTTAGGGCTTGGTTATCCTTTAAGTAAAAAATAACAATAACAAAGTGGTATAACGGTGATACCTTTATTGGCTAACTAAAGGTGGCCATAGACACAGAGATCTGCTCGTTTGGCGATGTCGCCAAACGAGCAGATCTCTCCCCGATAAGTGGGTGATATCGGGCGATATCGGGCTGATCCGATTGTGAGCTCCCCGAAATCTTTCCGTGTGGCCTTACCCTAAGGCTTAGTCCAGACGGGGAGATTCGGGGGCGATCCGTCGGTGCCTAGCTATTCGGGGAGATTCGGGGGCGATCCGTCGGTGCCTAGCTATTCGGGGAGATTCGGGGGCGATCCGTCGGTGCCTAGCTATTCGGGGAGATTTGGGGGCGATCCGTTGCGGCGAGAAGTCGCCAGGCGACGGATCGCCCCCGAATCTCCCCGTCTGGACTAAGCCTAATAGGTATCCAAACAAGCCACCGGAAGATAAGCTATCTGTTACAATACATAAACAAAAGGTTGTGAGATAATTGAAGGTTTTGGAAACATGGCTATGCTAAACAAAAGAAATGTTTGTAAGACAGTTTGGGGCATATTTATTACACTGTGTAAAACAAAATTTGCCAGAAAAAGTGCAAAAAGCTGTGTAAAATAAATGGTGAATTTCACACAATTTACTATTATTCCCCAAAAATCCTACGAATTTATTTGAAATTTGATAAGCATTCGACTATCGAATGCTTATCGAATAGTTTTAGGCTATCATTTTGCTCGATATTCGATTTCTCAAAGAAATCGTACGATCGAATACCGATCGTTCGATGTCATCATGACTTTTTTTTCAAGCCTCCGAAAAGTACGATTCGAACGATCGAACGCTTCGATCGTACGAATGGTATTCGAGCAGGACTTAGTCAAAGAACCTATGGGGCGAAGTAGGCATTCGAAGGTTTTTAAAATTTTGATTCCTTCGATCATCGAATTATCATTTGATCTATTCGATAATTCGGTATTCGATGATTAAAGAGGCCAAATTTAAATATTCGAATATCCGATTAAATCGCACGATCTTAATTCGATCATATTCGATCGAACTACGATCTATTCACGTGAATTTTGTGAATTTGCCCCTTAATAAAATGCATAAAAAATGTACACTATCATTATGTCGAAACCTGGTGATGTGTGGTGAATTGTACTTTACATCACATAATAAACACTCCCCTTGGTGTCATTAAAACAAACTAAGAGGAGAATCAACTTCACCATCTGAATCCATGTAATGAGTGCTGGCCATCTCAAAGGAAAACTATCTTAAGATCAGTGGCCAACAGGGGGATTTGCAAAAATGCATCTCCATTGGAAATTACTGAAATCGCTGGTGGTAAAACAAACATATTGCTAATTTGCCAGAAGTTCTCCAGGGGCAACTTTGCCATATGTTGGGTTTACTGCCAGTGATTTCAGTAATTTACAATGAAGATGCATTTTTAGTATATTTGTTGCCCACAGTGGCTTATAAATAATGTCTTTGGTAGCCACTGACCTAACAGGAAGTTAAACCCAGAATACCCATGGGACACAGTATACAGCGGCACCTAATGAATGGTATTCAGTATAGTACATTACTGAAATTCAATGGATGCCTATGGGAATTGAATTGAAGTATCTCATGGTCTACAACAGGGATCCCCAACCCTTGAACCCGTGAGCAACATTTAGATGTTAAAGGAGTTTGGGAATTACACCAGCATGAAAATGTTCTTAGGGTGCCAAAGTAGTTCCGTGATTGGTCATTTGGTAGCCCCTAGGAGGACTGTCAAACTACTCGAGGCTCTGTTTGGCAAAATATGTGGTTTTTCTGCAAAAAAAACAAGTCAGTAATTCACAAATAAGTGCTTGATTTGAGGCCACTGGGAGCAACATCCAAGGAGTTGGAGAGCAACATGTTACTCAAGAGCTACTGGTTGGGGATCACTGGTCTACAACGATTAGGGAGGGGGTTGATATCACAGCAGTAAAGAGTGACTGAGGTTTATCAGAGCACAAGTCTGACTGGGGGCTCCTGGGAAACTGACAATATGTCTAGCCCCATGAAAAATTTCAAAATCACTGCAAATATAATAAACAGATTTCAGTGCAAAAATCTGCTGGGGCAGGTCTATTAACTGATTTGTTTTGAAAAAGATGTTTTCCTTTGACAGTATCACTTTAAACAAACTTTAGTGGGCTAGGGCCTGGTTGTTGTGCAGGGCAAAGGGATAATACTGGAAGCTCTTTCATTTGGTGTAGCAACAGAAGAAGAAACAAAGGAATAAGGAACAGGTCATGTCTATGAAGAGACACCTGTAGGCTAGGGTGAGATGGGGCAGAAATCTGCCTGCCGAAAACCACAGGTCCAACTGTTAGCCAAAACTTCTTGTCGGCCTTGTGTCGGCTCTGGTGCAAACAGACTTGGCAGATTTTGGAAAGGAAACAAAAGACTTTGCATATGAAACAGACACAAGAAGCAGACGAGAAGATTTGGCTAGTGGTTGGGGGCTGAAATCAGCCTATGGATTTCAGCAGGCTGATATCTGCCCTGTCTGGCCCTAGCCACAAGTATAGCCACTTAGACATAACACTATATGCATGCACGCTAGGTTAGGTTATAACATTATGTTAGAATAGTTAGAATGTACCTATTCTTGGATGTTGGGTGCTTCTCTCATTATGTGATCTAATTTAGACCGTGATCACTTTTATAATTGTATTAGTTAATTGTGTTAAAAATAAACTTTTATGTTCATAAGTTACTAGAATCCTTTATTTGTTATCACAGGTATAGAAATAGATGCCGGTTCGTAGGGAAGTGAAAGCCTGACAGGTTATAGTCGCAAACCAGCTATTCTGGGGGCTTTTATAGTCTGAAACACGTTATTTAGGGGGCTTTTTACATTTCCTATTTATATTCCAGTCTCTCATTTAAATCACTGGCTGAAATCACTGGTCCTTTGGACCCTAGCAACAGAGACCTGCTGAAATTACAAACTGGACAGCTCCTGAACAGAAAGATTCCATATAAAAAAATTGAAGATCAATTCCAAACACTTAAGGATATGTAAGACCTGAAACATGTTGTGTAATACTCTTGTCACGGTCGGCACCCTAAACCAGAACAGATGCCAAGTTCCCTGGTCTCGGCTCGGCTTCACCAGTAGTGTGACCGCCTTTGGCTTCAGGAGGAGCCCTCAGCTACTCAGATGCCACCTGGACTTAACAAGAGGAACAAGGCGAGGAGTTCTGGCAAGCAAAGGGGCACGACTGTTTGTTAAAGTCAGTTAGGCCGAAGATCACGGTACAATAGGATTAGGCAAGTTCATAGTCAGGCAAGCTGGGTTGAGGCAGGCAGATATCAAGGATCGTCAGACAGGCAAGGGTCAAACCGGGTAATCAATCAGAAGGATGAGACAGAATCGGAGTCGAAGTACAAGCTGGAGTCAGGTTACGGATATCAGAATAGTCAGGAACAGGCTGGGTCAAACACAGGAAAAATACAAGCAGGATACAAGGAACAAACGCACAAAGGCTCAGGAAAGCACCAGGAATCAAATCCTATCACGGGCAAAGAAAAATAAAAAGTGTCCCTTTAAATATCTTTAAACTTTCGCACCATTGCGCGCTGGCGTAATCATGCCAGCGCGCACTAAGAAGAAGCCGGCAAAGGTAGAGGACGGTGCGGTGGGCGTTCCCGCCGCACCAGTAAGAAACGATTTATTACAACTCTCTAATAAACACAACCACAGCATTTTGCTACCTTGGAGGGCTCTCCTCTTATTATACGATCTAATCAATTCCAAATTATCTCAGATTATCAACCTTTACACTATAGTATAAAGTAATTAAAGGTGAAACCCCTCTTTAAGGGCATTATTTAGAATTTGGCATATTAATTTATTGAATAATGTTTGAATATGTTATGGATCAGTTCTGATCAGAACTAGGGTTGCCACCTTGTTTAGTTTGGGGAAAACGGGCAGGGGAAAAGATTAAATCAGGAATGGGCCAGTAACATCAGGAGAGGGGCTGATAATGTAAGGGGAGGGGCCAGTGACATCAAGGGCAAGACTGATGACGTGGTGATCAGCAATTGGCTGATTGTCTTCAACTTCAATGTCCTGTCTAGATTTCCCAGGGTGAAGTCTGGACAGGTGGCAACCCTAATCAGAACTGATCCATGTGGGGGGGTGTCGTAATCTAGATTCAATCTAATCAAATAATTAGCATTTTTAAAAATTATTTACATTTTTCTCTGTAATAATAAAACAGTAGCTTGTACTTGATCCCAACTAAAATATAATTAACTCTTATTGGAGGCAATATTGGGTTTAATTCATATTTAAAAGTTTTTCTAGTAGACTTAAGGTATGTTGATCCAAATTTCAAAAAGATCCCTTACCCAGATTGTCCCAGGTCCCTTGCATTCTGCATAACAGGTCCCATACCTGTATATGAATATATATTACACCCTGCACAGTGCAAAGTGCATTTCTTACCTTGCCCTGGTTCTGCAAGCTGTTGGCACATCCAATTCAAGGTATGGAACACAGCTCTGGTTCTAAGATCCTGCGGCGGGTTGAGTAAATGCAAAAACTGCAGGTACTGAGCTGGTTACAGGTATGAAATGCAGATGTGGTTATGGGTTGGTGAGTCTGAGAGTCAGGTTTCAAAACAGTCTTCTTTCATTCACCAATTTGTTTTGATGAGACTGCTACAAGTTAGGAAATAAAGGCAAGTATCTGATGAACTACTACATGACTTTATATATACCGCTTTATTGATGTCAGCAATGGGCACTATTTGAATGATCAGAAAGGAATGTAGGATATCTGCTAATGACAGACACCAACTGGCATGCTACAAGCTTGTCCAGCCCCAGTTTAACTACCCTCGACCCTAGTTTATGACACCCATACATACAGGTGCTGCTGCAGTAATACAACATTTATTGTAGGGAGTAGGTTCCTTTCCGACATGGAACATTTCCAGAGATATTTGCCATATGTTGGACACGACACATCCTATATATTCAAGGTTCTCTTAAACATCATAGCCGGGTTATTCATTAATCTGCATATCAATTACCTTTTGCAGTTGGATTGTATTATCAGTGCCCATCAAAGTTTACTATATAACCTTTCAGAGAGGAAGAGGATCAAAGCGTGGAGGGAAGGAAACATAAGAGAAGACCAAGCACTTTGCTTGATTAATAAAGGACATTTTGAAGACTAAGTTAGTTTGTTTTCCACTTGGACAAAATATTTACTACATTTAACCATGGTACCGAAGCAAGGCTCAGCTGACTGCAGGTAAGTGTGTAATTCAAGCCTGGGGAGAGGAGCAATCTTTGTGAAAGCATTGTCACATGGAAACGTACAATATATGGTATAAAAATGCTGGTTTGTGTGTTTTATTTTTAAATCCCTTGTACGGTGTAAGATAGAATATATGCATATATGTATGCAATAAAAAAATATTGTAAACCCCATAATTTAAACAAAACAAGGTTGGGTGCACACATGTATGGCTTGTATTATTCACTATACATTGTCAGACTATGGCACCAGAAAAATTCCCAGTGGGTCCAAGTGTCATGGTCATTCCCTATTTCCGTATGGGAACAGTCCGACACTGGTATCTGATACTTTCTTGGCATTCCGTTATATAGAAATCTTAAATAATAGAAAAGTATCTGCACTTAGTTAAAAGAGGCAGATTATGTTGCATTGTACAAAGAATGCTTAAGCGGATAAGATCCATCAAAACTTGTAAGAAGTCATTACAAATGAAGTATGTCCCACCCGCTAGTTTTCACTGCCTTATACTTATAGTAATTAGAGAGGAGATATAGATAATACAGTAAATAGGTGAACAGCTAATACATAGACATATAGATGATAAATACTGTAGATGGATAGATATGCCAATTTTAGTTATAAAGCATAAGTTATTAGGCACTGAAACTCCTTCAAACACTGTATTTGCTGTATCTTCTTACAAGAAGATATATTTTTGTAAAAGCTCAAATTAAGTTTCTAGTAAAATGTCCAGTTTTTTCCCCCACAGGAAATTTGTTTTCACATTTGACAGACTGTAAGCTGGGGATAACCGCCATTAATAGTAGATCAGTCTGGGACAGGGACAGAACTACATCCTTTCTTTCTTAGGGTCGTATAGACCTAGTAGCCCACAAAGCATACTATACAAGGTCCAACCTACACAGAATTGACCCACAATCTTCCCTCCAATGCCAGTGCTGTAACACGGAGGGTGCAAATACGCACAATATGGGACTGCCTGGAAATAGTTGGATACTTGCAAAGCGTACTTATGATTCTGGTGAATTTTACTGGTGCTAACATCCCAAAGACCCTAAACTGTGTGTCCTAAATATCATACCTGAATTGCTGAAAGCACAAGCAGCAGTAACTTTCTTACACCAAACACTGTTCCTTGCCTGTAGACAGATTACACATGATGTAGACGTGATTACAGATGGAATCATACTGGGAAAACTGGGAAAATAGCATGAATAAGCACTGTGAACTAGAGAAGTATATGTATACACAAACCGGTCCAATACAATTTAACATGGCAGTATAGGCTGGCCCCTGAAGCAGAATAAGGTGGCACAATCTTTAATGTGGCAACTTGCTATTCGATGAAACTGTTTGTACCACTGATGTATTGTATTGTATAAATCCATGTTCCCTCTGACATATGATATTCATAAACCTGTACATTCTCTGTATATTGCATGTGAATTGGATATATCAATAAAACCTTGCCTGAATCAAAGAAAAATTGACATTTTTCTTTTCTGTCAAAGGCTGATGAGCCATTTTATATGGGTTGTTCCCCATTTCAGTTAAATTTTAGTATGGTGTAGAGAGAGATATTCTGGGAACATCTGGAATTCGTTCTAATTTTTTATTTGTGGTTTTAGCTTTAGCTTTTTAGTGAGTAGCTCTCCACTTCACAATTTCGGCAATGGGGTTGCTAGGGTCCAAAGTACCCTGCCATGCATTGATTTTAATAAGAGACTGGAATATGAATAGGAGAGAACAGAAATATGAGTAATAAAAAGTAGCAATAACAATACATTTGTAGCCTTACAGAGCATTTGTTTTAGATGGGCTCAGTGACCTCCATTTGAAAGCTGGAAAGAATCAGAAGAAAAATAATGAAAACCAATTGAAAACTTATTTAGAATTATCCATTCTTCGATTATGTGTGGGAATGCTCTTTTATTTCAGAGTTACAGAATAAAATTGGTAATTTTCTAAATGAAAAACTTAACATTGATCCTAAATTATCTCCTGAATTGAATTGATTTTCAGGTGATTCCTTCTGCTCATTTCACTCCTAGCATGAAATATTGGAATAATCTGGTTTTTGCAGCTACCCGTAAATAATTTTTTTTGTATTGGATTCAGGAAAACTCCCCAGATTTAAAAGTTATTTTATCCTCTTAGGTCTCTTAGCGTGGATAGGTTTTAGGTGTGGTAACATTGGTTTTAGAGAAAATTTCTTTGGTCTCCCTACTTTAACTTTTTTTTTATTTTATTTTGTAATCTGACAGACTTTATTATGTCAGTATTTTGTTGCTTTTTCTCATGCTGTTTATTTTGAAAATACCAATAAACATAAGTGAAAAGAAAAGAGTTAGCCATTCTGTAACATGCTAAAACCTACTTTACTCATTGGCTTTTTTACACCAAATAATTACCAGCTTTAGCCAGTCATAAAAGGCATAAAAAAACATTCTGTGCAACAGCCAAAAGCTGTTCTTGCAGCAGGGAATTTTTTTTATTAGACAACCAAACTAGTTTTCATACTAAATAGTTCAAGAAAAGAAGTAAAGATAAAAACCCCACTCCCGTGTATTCCAATGTTTGG
>CM044439.1:143426610-143439784 GCA_024363595.1 Xenopus borealis
CGTAAGGAATCCTCTCTCTCAATCTTTTCAATGAAAAATGAAGACCCTACCTTTTAGAGCCTTTTAAGAGCCTTACCATGTGTACATTTTTATCTCTAATTTGTACCTGTATGTTACCCACACATCCACTTAGACTGTAAGCTCTGTGGGGCAGGGGCCTCCTTCCCACTAGGTCTCTTACAACATAGCACTTAAGCACTTTGACCTATGATTCTGTATATATTTATTATGTGATTTGTTTCACCATGTATACTTTTATATATATATTGTACTTTTATGCACTGTACTGCGCTGTGGCTCCTTTACAGCACTTTACAAATAAAGTTATACAATACAAAAGTGTTTGGAAGGTGAACAGCCCATTTTCACACCATAACCAGGTTGGGTTTCTCCACTTCTCCTCTTGCTTACACTTCTATTTCCCTGTGTCTGATCATTTGTGACAGCTGGAACCTACACTCGTATGATAAAGGAAAAGTACAAAGGTACATTTCACTCAATATTAGCTGCAATGTGCAGGTGCAACTTATTATTAGAACTGATAATAGCACTTTGTCCTTTTGGCTTGTTATGCTGGAAATATCTTCTGCAAGCAGCAAAGTGTCCTTCTGCCTGTATTATTGACTCATCTTGTGCTGATTGCAGGGACTCTACTGGACTCCTTGGGTGGGTAGAGAGTAGTGCTTCTTACAGATCTAACTGTTCTATAGTATTTTGTAGCATAAGTGTGCACTGCCACTACTGATGCTTTAATGGGAAACCCTCTTCCAGCATTCACATTTAAACAAATGATTATATAGTTGCCCTAACCCTAATTCTGGCAGCTCTGTGGTATCACGTGGTATGAAATTACATCCTTTGGCTTGTATAGAAGTCGTAGGTGACCCAGGGTGACCCTTAATATGACATCAAAGTTACCAAGGCAGACATTATGGGTCTCTTAGGTCCAAGCAGAGAACCAGCTCAACTAATGCCCTTCCCCAGTGGATGGGGGTGGGCCATGGCTGCCGGATCAACCCTGGGTTCTATTTAGGTTTAATCCTATTGGCTGCCTCATGGTATTTTACCGCTCCTAACATCTCACTCTGCACTTGGACACCAAAGAGCTATGTTAATGTCTTCTCCTACTAAGTAATCAGTACTTTTTCAAATATGTGTTTTGAAGTTTCCTTGTGCCGATTGTGTCACAGCTTTGAGGGTATTTTGCACTGAAATGGTATTGGTTGGATTTAAATTTAGAGTTACCTCCAGGTACTCCTGGTTTTGCTGTTTTACACTTTATGTCTGCTGACTTGTTCAACAACTGACATAATGTGTAATGTTATGGTTAAAACATTAATACCATTTTATAATGATAAAGCTGTGAAGTGTCTTATTCAGTTAAACACCTGGCCAATGGCCACAGCTTTTTGTGTCAGCGTTGAGCCCCTTTTGACAGCCATGATATTCTGGGTCCACTCGGGGGTATTAGATACAGACAGATGTCTCATAGAGCCCAAGAATGGATTGGCTGTTGCTAGTTGTCCCAGACTGGAGCCCATTCTGGCCCCAGTACTTATACTGCTTATCATGGATATTCAATATTTCACTTTAATTATAAAATGACTGCTTTAAACTACAGCTTTTTATCTGATTTATTTTTTAAAAAGTTGCCGATCACTGCAAAATAGCACTAAAATAATTTGGCCAGGGACAATTTGGCCAGGGGTAAAAAACTTCTTATTTGGCAAAGTGGGGAAATCATCAGTACTTTAACCTCCAGTAATGATCAATGAAGAACTTTAAAATACCACAAAAAAAAAAAGGGATTTCAATGATGTTAATATTTTGACAACATTTTTATGGCAGTTTTTATCTCACTTCCTTTTGGCTTTGACATTTTATAGGCAGTCAGTTACTGTAAATCAAATCAGTTGTTAAGCAATGAAATAATTTCTTTGTCACACTATAAACAAGGTCCTTTTTATACTTGGAGGTGATGATTAATTAACACAGGTGCTAAAGTGCACCAGAGAAGTTCTATAGACTAAATACAGTTAAGGTAGCAAGGGCACGTTGTACGGTATTCCTATTTATATACAAATTCAAATAACAGTGACACATCTAGAGCAATTACATCTTGGTCTCTATACAATGCACAGATGTATTGTGAAAATACACTGCTTCTCAGGACCATTCACTTGCATCACAAGGTCTTCCCAGCCTCACAATCCTATATAAAAGGAGTCACATATACATTATCAGTATCAGCTGTGGTTAGAAGGGAAAAGGGAAATCCTAATATCATCTGTTGGGGTTCATTTCTGGGATCTTTAACATAACCTAGACATATACAGGTTCTCCAGCCCTGGTATATAACAACCCCTAAATCCAATTTCATGGTAACCAATCATAAACAAATCTAGAAATAAATGACCTATAAAGAAGGGATTTTATTACGCATTTCAGTAGCCTCTGCAGTTTGCAGTTATTTAAGGTTTATTATAGGGAGTGAGTTTTCTTTTGTCTATAAAGTAATGTTTGCTAAATGTTGGGCAAATTACATGCTATAAATCCAGTGATTTCTTAGTCATCAAACATGGGTTGTTTGTTCATTTATCCCCAGGAAAACAGTGACATGAGGTAATGGGAGAAAGAAGTATTCATGAATGGATAGTTGGATGGGCTATGAAAGTTCCAAAGTGAAAAAGGAAAGGTGGGATGGGAAGAGAAACATTGAGTAGAAGGAAGCTTACATGGAAGATTTAGAGAGAGAAGATAGAGCATTTTAAGGACTGCTCTAGTTTTGTTTTCTGCTTGCACAGAATGTCTAATACCTTTAGCCAATCACTGAAGCTCTGCACAGGAAACTGCAAATAAGTAGGATATCAATAACTGCATATACATATGCAAGACCCCCATGAACCTCGCTACTGTTGTGTTATTAGACTCCAGTCTTGGGAGAGACTTCACCTTCTACTCCATTAAATTATTTGTGCTTTCATTTAGGAAAGCTAGGAAAGGACTAGGAAAGCTAAGAAAAATATGTAGTGCAGTGAAAGGCTCACCTCAATACTGGCTAATAGAGCTGTAAACTTGCTGAAGTATGTGTTTGCTTAGAAGATCTGTAACCAGGCCCGGACTGGCAATCTGTGGGTTTTGGCAAATGCCAGAGGGGCTGCTGTAAGTTGCCAAAGAAAGTGACAATTAAGTGGGCAGGTGGGGGCTGTTTGGGCCTCTGTGTAGTAGGAATTAGTGATGGGCGAATTTATTCGCCAGGGGCAAATTCGCGGCGAATTCCCGCGATTTGCCGCTGGCGAATAAATTTGCAAAACGGCAGCAAAAATTCACCGCCGAAAAAATTCGCCTAAAAAACGAGTCGCGCGGCGCGCGTCAAAAACGACGCGCGACTCGTTTCGCGAATTTTTCGCCAATTCGTGAATTTCTCTGGAAATTCGCGAATTTTTCGGCGAAGCGAAACGCGGGAGATTCGCCCATCACTAGTAGGAATGACAGGGCCTATTTTGAATCCCAGTCATGTCCGTAGTCATTGATTTCTGAAAACCACTAAGTACAGAAATAGCCTAATCCAGAATGCTTTGCTCTCCTCCTAAGACCAAGACTGTATCACATGCGTGATTGAATTCAGATTCGCACATGGTATTTGTCGCAAGCACGCTTTCTTTCACTGGAGCAGTTGTTCTCTTTGTCACCAGCGCAGCTATGTCCGCACATGCGCAGATTGCAGTAAATGGCGCTCATTGTGATGAAATGCGGTTTAAGATGGCTGACACTATCGGTTATAGAAAGGGAAAACTATTCTATTTAGAAAAGGTATTTTCGCATTCAACGTTAGCTATCTGGAAGAGCAGGAGGTGACTATTTAACTGATGCAGGAATTGGAAAATGGCTTTCCTTGTGCTTTAAAGGAGAACTAAACCCTAAAAATGTCCAATGCTAAAAATGCCACATTTTATATACTGAACTTATTGCACCAGCCTAAAGTTTCAGCTCAGTGCCGGGCCTACCCGGGCAGGCGCCCTAGGCAGCCTGTCCGGTAGTAGCGCCCAGCACTTAAATGTTCAAAGCCACAAGCGCACGTGTGCGAAATGCCGCGAGCCAGCGCAGGGACAGACTAGGGGTAGGAGAGAAGGTGCGTATCTGGCGCCCCCCAAGCTTTGCGCCCTAGGCAGGTGCCTACTCTGCCTACCCCTAGTTCCGGCCCTGTTTTAGCGTGTCAATAGCTGCAATGATCCAGGATTTCAAACTTGTCACTGGGTCACCATCTTGGAAAGTGTCTGTGACACTCACATGCTCTGTGGGCTCTGAGCAGCTGTTGAGAAGCTAAGCTTAGGGGTCGTCACTAATTATCCAGCAGAAAATGAGGTTGGTCTGTAATATAAGATGATGCTACAGGGCTGATTATTAAATTCTGATGCTAGTTGCACTGGTTTCTGTGCTGCCATGTAGTAATTATCTGTATTAATGACTAATCAGCCTTACATTGTGACTATATTTCTATTCTATGTGTACTGTATATTGTGAGTGGGTCCCTAAGCTCAGTAAGTGACAGCAGCACAGAGCATGTGAATCAGTGAATCAGCAGAAAAGAAGATGAGGAGCTACTGGGGCATCTACTGGGGAGACACAGATCTTTACTGCTAAAGGGCTGTGGCAGGCTCGGATTTGTGGAAAGGCCACCTAGGCCCGGGTCTAGGGCGGCAGGATTTTAGGGGGCGGCATGCTGCCCAACCACACCCACATTTGTTCAGAAACACTGGGGATGAGCAGGAGATATGATCATTTATTTTTTAAAAAATTTTCAGTGCAGCAATCCCCATTGCTCCAGTCCCGATGACAGAATTTTGCCCAAATATTGGGGCGATGAATGTCAGTGGGCCTAGGGGCGCCCACTATATAAATCCGGCCCTGGGCTGTGGTTGCCTTTAACTGGTACAGAAGCCCAAAACATAATGTACAACATTAAGGGGCTGATTTACTAAGGGTCAAAGTGAATATTTGAATGCAAAAAATTCGATATTCGAAGTAAATTTTTGAAAAACTTCAACCATCGAATAGCTTTACTACTAATAGTGAAATCCTTCGACTTCGAAATTTGAAGTACTGTCTCTTTTTTTTTACATCGCCAAATAAAAGTTGACAAAGTGCTATGTTAGCCTATGGGGACCTTCTAGAGTCGACCATTCTTCTAAGCTTTATTTTATCCAAGAAAAATCCTTTGAGTCGTTCAATCGAATGAACAATTTTTTCTTTGATCGCAGGAATGCCATATTCAGTGAAAAATCCTTCAACTTCGATATTCGAAGTGGAAAGATTTTAATTTGATGGTCGAATTTCTAAGTATTTTCTACCCCTGAGCTTTAGCTCTCCTTTAAATATGTAGCAATCTTTAGAACGATGAAAAAAACAAATACAAAAAGTATATGTGTACTCTCTCTCTCTCTATGGGGCAAATTCACTAAGATCCGAAAATTCACCAGCGTTGGATTCGATAGCGTTCGCCGCACTTCGCCAGGCGAATTTTCACCAGCGCTACGCAAATTCACTAAAATATGAATTTACGATCAGGTCGGCGAATGGTAGCGTAGTTGCGCTAGTGTTACTTCGCTAGGCAGATCGCAGTTATGCAAGTGAAGCCTAATTTGCATACGGCAGGAACTTTAACATATAATAGAAGTATATGTTACAGCCACTACATTCCACTACACAAGCCCAGGAAACCTTTAATAAATTATATAATGTTGTCCTATTGCCCTACATGTGCCCCCTGTATAGTTGTGTTGCCATATGTTAGGAAATGTAGGAGGGAAGGAGGGTAACCCCCCCAAAAAAAATCAATGTTTTTCAGACTATCACCCTCCAATGGTAACACGCCAGCGTTTTTTTGCGACTAAGAAAAATTTTACAATTTTTTTTTCAACCTCCTATCTATTGTATTGAACTTCACCTGGTCTGACCAGGCGAAGTAACGTCTAGCGTAAGTGCTAACGTAGAGGAAAATGTTTATCTTAGTGAATTTGTGAAATTCCAATCCTTCGTCAGTGCGCAACTTCGCCTGGCGCAAGGGTGCGAAGTTGCGCAAGTCTATCTACTTCACTAGCATAAATTCGTCAGAGCTGGTGTTAGTGAATTTCCGAAGTTACGAATTGACGTCACACTGGCGAATTAGCGCTAGACGCTTTGCGCTATAATGAATTTGGGCCTATATATGTATACTGCATATGTTGTTTATGAAAACTCTCCCCATTTGTCATAAATGAGGCCTTATATGCTGAGATTCCCAAGTGAAATCCAAATAAAGAGCTAGCATGCATATGGTGTTCATTGCAGAGGAGAGAGATAGTGGAAGATAAGCACAAGCAAGAACAATTACAAATGATCAGTATCACTTTTGACATAAATAGATGTCTGACACATATCAGCTCCTGCTGACTTTATTACATGATCTCCTGTCTGATAAGATTCCCTTGTTGGTGGAACATGATGTATTATAGGCTCACGGATACAATCTCGCTTAGTTATATTTACATCAAGCTATTTAAACATTATCCCATAGCTGGATTTTTATTTTGATGGTATATTTGTACGAGTATGGGATCTGTTATGCAGAAAGCTCTGAATTCCAGGAATGCCACCCACTCCTCGACCCTGTTTTAAACTAATAATTCGGTTTTTCTTTTTATAGTTATTAGCTTTTCTTGTAATAATAAGACAGTGTCTTATAACTGACCCCAAGATAAAATGAATCCTTATTGGAGGCAGAACAATCCTATTGGGTTTATATAATGTTTCAATGATCTTTTAGTGGACAAAGTACGGTCATCCAAATTATGGAAAGATCCCTTATCCAGAAAACCCAAGTCCCCGAGCATTCTTGATAACAGGTCCTGTACCACTATTTGCACAACTTTCTTTAGAAGAGACCAAAACCCCACCCCTCATAATAATATAAATTCCAATAATTATAGTTAAACAAGATTAATATGTATTCAATATATAACCTTTCCCTCAGAACCCAGTGAAGAGGTACTTGTATCCGCTATGACGGGTTCTACTTACAGCACCCATCATTCACTGTTTTTTTTTTTTTAGTTTGCACCCTCCTCTGAGCTCCACTATAATAAGCTTTCCCTTCTGCCTACTCCTAGTTCCCCTATGCTAAATTAGGTTCAAACACTGTTCTAATGAACTGGATTGTTGAGGTGCAGAGCGGAGTTCAATAGATTGTAAGCTCTTGCTGCAACCCATCCCCCCCCCCATTGTCTCCTAAAAATTTCCATTTGTAATGGTAGATTTATACTTGTGAAAGGTTTGTGTATAATTGATGCATCATCAGTAAAGCTCAGTATAATCTTATTTATTGCTGGGTTTTGTAATCCTTCTGTAGAGAGTGTGAAAATGATAAGAACTAAACTTCAGCTTGTATCACCCTCAGCCCCACGTGACTAGCATGAAGCACTGGCTATAGACTACTTATGACAACTACATTTAAAGCAGGGGTCCCCAAACTTTTTTGCTTGCGAGACACATTTAAATTTAAAAAAGAGTTGGAGAGCAACACAAGCATGAAAAAGTCCATGGGATGTCAAATAAGAGCTCTGATTGGCTTTTTGGTAGCCCCTATATGGACTGGCAGCCTACAGGAGAGAATGTTTGGCAGGACATCTGTTTTTTATGCAACCAAAACTTGCCTCTAAGCCAGTAATTCAAAAATCAGCACCTGCTTTGAGGACACTGGGAGCAACATCCAAGGGGTTGGAGAGCTACATGTTGCTCGCGAGCTACTGGTTGGGGATCACTGCTTTAAAGGAACAGTAACACAAAAACATTGTTGTTCTGCGCTTGTAAAACAAATGAAGCACAGGATACAAACTACTTAACTGATAAGCCCTGTAGAATCCCACTGTTTACTATAGAGCTTACATGTTATTTATTGTGTAACCTGTGCCTTTCCAGCTTGAATGGCTGCCCCATGGACACACAGCAGCTTGTTTATATAAACTATAGTAGAAATTCTGTAGCAAACACACTCGCGGGGAGACTGGGAGATTTAGTCGCTTGGCGTTTAATCGCCTCTTCTGCGATGCGACAATCTCCTCGAACTGCCTGCTCCCTTCCCGCCACCTGTTTGAATGACAAAAAACCGCAGCGCCAATGCACTTGCGGTGTTTCAATTTCCAGAATCGCCCGAAGTTTCCTCCGCTTGCGCTCCTCTTTAGAAACGATCCATCGTGCGGCGCTCGATTTCTGCTCCCTGGCCATCTCCTATAAGGAAGGCAGGGAGGAGAAATCGAGCACTGCACAAAGGATCGCCTTTCCTGAAGAGGAGCGCAAGCGAAGTTTTGGTAAGGTATTTCTTTATAAAGACTTAGCGATTTTAAAGTTTAATATGTGTTGGTGTATTTTTTTTGCAGCATAGCAAATTAAAAAAAAAAAAGTTTGCTGTTACTGGTCCTTTAAGTATTTCCAAGTGTACAGTAGAGCAGCGATCCCCAACCAGTAGCTCACAAGCAACATGATGCTCTCCAACCCCATGGATGTTGCTCCCAGTGGCCTCAAAGCAGGTGCTTATTTCACAACCCTTATTTGCCATTTCCAGGTGTTTTTTTCAGGTTTGTGAATGTGGCTCTTCACATTTTATTACACTGAATCCAACTAAACAATCATTAATCTCTTCTAGTAAACTGAAAAACTTTCTGATTTCTTTATCATTTAATAGGTGTCAAAAGAAGACATTCCGTTCAAAGATTAATGTGTAAAGTGTCAGCTCCATGTAAATAAATAAATGTACGAGCAGAAGTATATCTTTATGCCAAGCTTTGGTTTCTCTGATACAGTACTTCCTACTATAACAGCACAACAACACACTGGAAAGTACCTAGATCTTTCTGGCAGGCTGTTGTTTCTTCTATTCAGTGTAACTGAATATGTTGCAGTGGGACCTGGATTTTACTATTGAGTGTTGTTCTTAGATCTACCAGTTTCGGTTTCATTCTTGAACCAGCAAGTGTATTTTTTGTAGTTGTAATATATATGTGTGTAGGCGCCATCTCAGGTCATTGTGCCTGGTCATGTGCTTTCAGAAAGAGCCAGCACTTTAGGATGGAACTGCTTTCTGGCAGGCTTTTGTTTCTCCTACTCAATGTAACTGAATGTGTCGCAGTGGGACCTGGATTTTACTACAGAGTGTTGATCTACCAAGGCAGCTGTTATCTGGTTACCTTCCCATTGTTCTGTTGTTAGCCTGGAGGGAGTGATATTACTCAAATTTGCAGTACAGCAGTAAAGTATGACTAAAGTTTGTCACAGCACAATTGGGGGCTCCTGGGAAACTGACACTAAGGGGCAAATTTACAAAATTCACGTGAATGGATCGAAGTTCGATCGAATATAATTGAATTCCGATCATACGATTTTGTCGGATATTCGGATATGGCCTCTACAATCATCGAATACCGATTTATCGAATAGATCGAATGATTGGATAATCGATAATTCGATCATTCGATGATCGGAAGATTTTAAATTTTAATACCCTTGGAATGCCTACTTCACCAGATTGAACCTACCGAATACCAATAGAAGCCTGTGGGAATCCCCCAATAGGCTTCTTTTGCTAAGTCCTGAAGGAAAAAGTAAGATTTTTTCGTGAAATCGAATGATCGGTATTCGATCGTACAAATTAATTGAGAAATCAAATATCGAGCAAAATGATAGCCTGAAACTATTTGATAAGCATTCGACAGTCAAATGCTTATCGAATTTCAAGTAGATTCGTAGGATTTTTGGGGAATTTTAGTAAATTTGCCCCTAGGGGGCAGATTTACTAAATTCACATGAATAATTCAAAGTTCGATCGAATTTTAATTAAAGTTGACCCGTCACCCAGACACAAAAGTCCTTTTCAAATTAAACATGAAATCCAATTTCAAATTTTTATTAAAGCATTCATAGCTGTTTTAAGCTCATTTAAAAATCTCAGATGTCAATGAAATATGGTCTGCCACTCCTCTATGCCTTAGGCATAGAGGCGGGGCAGATAATTACTTTCACTTTCCATTCAGCACTTCCTAGATGCCACTGCTCCCCACACATTCCCCCAGTTCTCTTAACCATTTAATTGTGTAGCCAGGACATGGGGATAGACATCAGGTCCCCCATTCTGGTGCACAAACAAGATTCTGAGATGATACAAGGCTTGTCTTAATAACAGTGTCCACAAAATGGCTCCTGCCTGCTTGCTAGAATTATGAATTCCCAGACTGAAGAAAACAAGATTAAAATAATTTATATAGTGTAATTTATGTTTATTTTGCTTGACGTATGTGATAAAATATGATTTTGAATATTTTTTTGTGGTGAAGGGTCCACTTTAAATTTGAATCTTCGAATATGCAAATTAGGCTAATTCGACCATTGAATAGTCAAATTCGAATAATTTGAATATTCGAATAAAATTTTATTTGAATATTCAACTATTCGATCGTCGAATTACTTCCCCTTTAAATTTTTTTTCGACCATCTACTTCGCCAGAACCAAGCTACTGAATTGGGAATCATTAGTTTAGATCGAATAAAAAAAATTCGAAAAAAAAAAATTGATTCGAACGATTGATCGATCAAATTTTTTTTATTCTATCGTTCGATCGATTGAATTGTGGTAAAAAATTACCTACTTGACGATGAGGAAAACTATTGGTAAGCCTTCCTCTTCACAATTTGGCCTATGTTTGTAGCATGATGAATGAAGCTGATCTATTTAGATTTGACCCAGACTAATTGCAGGATATATCTTTAGAGACATACCAGTCTGGTATTGCAAGGAATCTTGGCTACAGGGCTGGGGCAGTCTGTGCCAGAGAATGGTGACCCCAGAGCTCCAATATACTAAACTGTTGGTGCAGAAACAAAAAACATTAAAAATTCTATAGAGCCAAGGAAAAAAAAAAAGTAAATTACATAAAAATATTGAGATTATTATTTTTTGTATCCTTGTTTACTTGGTATAGTTAGAACACCAGTAATGTGTAACTTATATTTTACAGTATATGTCGCATAGAATAACCAGAAACTTGAAAGTGATTAATCTTATTGCCACACCACAAAAGAAGCATAAAACTGACAGCACGTGATAAAATGCGATTATATATTTTTGGCTATTCCTTTTCTGGAAACTTGCCATAAATTAAAACAGAAGATAAGTCAAGCAAATACGATATTTATATGAAGTCAAAAAGGACCAAGCTTGCAAAATCTATTTTACCCCTTGATATCAATAACATTCAACACTCTGTTCCACACCTGTAATTTCATATTTCTAACAATAAAAAACAATGGCAAATCAATAATTCTGAAAATTAAAGGGGAACTATCACAAAAATTAAAAGATATTATTAGCTTCAGCACACTGAAATAAGAAACTTTCTAAATACAATCAATTAAAAATTCTGTACCGTTTTGGAAACAAACAAGTTCAACTTAATTATTCCTCTTTCAGCATCTGTTTTTCCTCATTCTGTCTTCATACAGCAGTTGGGTGTTGGATGAATGATCCAATATATCTTATAGGGGGGCTCCTTTTGCCTAGAAGATGTATTAGAGCTCACTCTATTAAAATCACCAGACATCCTGTCTCTCTACATGCAGAATTTGTGTAAAAGGCAGTTATTTTGTTGGATTTTGTTTGTAGTGGAATCAGTTATTTTAGTGATCTCTAATACATCTGCTAGGAAAGGGAGTCTCCCCCATAATATATATTGGATCGTTCATCTGACACCAAACTGCTGCATGAAGACAGAATGAAGAGAAACAGATGACGAGAGAAGAATAGTGACTATAAACTTGATTATTTCAGAAACAATGTGGAATATTGTGGATTGTATATAGAAAGCGTTTTACTTCTACATGAGGAAGCTTATATCAAAATTTCATGATGGTTCCCCTTTTAACAGCTTAATTTCCTTCTTCAAAAAGAATGCCATGAAATGCCTCCTATGTGTCATTCTCTCATCATCATCACCTTCATCACCATCACCATCATCATCACTATAGTGTTTAGCTGCTTTGTTTCTGGGTTGGAAAAGTACTTGCTTTCCTGGATCCATCTTGACCAGCTTTCTTCTCAGGTGCTTTTCCCCTTTGAGAAGATTTAAGGTTATCTGAAGCCTTAGCTGATTGAAGAGCTTTTGTCTTTGGAGTCTTGTATTTGCCCTTCTGGGAGTACAGCAGGTTTCTCTGAAAGAGCAGGGGGATGTTGCCTTGATACAGGAAGAGGGCCAGTGCCATGCCTGAAAAAGAAAATTCAGATAATCGTTATTCTTTCAATATTGACAATGTGACCTACCTGTTCACACTATATTCTTTATTGTTTTGGCAAGGTCACCAAAGAAGCAAATCTCTCCCCGATATGCCCACCTTGGCATGGGCAATACCGGGCTGATCCAATGGAATCCAGTGGAATTTTTAAACCAACCCGATAGGCAATTGGCTGATTTTGGGACAGATATTGGTCAGGGAAGCCCTGCTCTGTCAGAAGCTTTTATCGGCCAGTGTATGGCTACCTTAAAAGGGATACTGTTGTGGGAAAACATGTTTTGGACCCTAGAAACCAGATTGTTCAAAGGTCAAACTGGAGAGCTGCTGAATAAAAAGCTTAAAAAAAAAAACACAAATATAAAAATAAGCCTAATTGCAAATAGTCTCAAAATATTACTCTCTACATCATACTAAAAGTTAATGTGAAGGTGAACATCCCAGCATGAATTAAAATAAATGTCTAGTAATAAAAGTTTTATTTGTATTATTCAGAATTTTTTTTGGAAAACAGACGGTAAGGACCAGCTATGCCAAAATACTCACCAACCAAAGGGCCGCACCAGTACACCAGCGAATATTCCCTTAGACTGTTTCCAGAGCATTGGAAGGTCAGCGCAGTAGCCAGCATAGGGTTAAAGAAAGCTCCAGTGTACGACCCAGCTAAACAAAAGAATGAGTAAAATGTGAGTAAGTGGTAACATGAAACGCTCTTTGGATCTTTACCACCTACAAAGTGCGCACAGAAAAAAAGATTCAAGGAGATGATTGGAAACTTGGTTGGTGGACATCTCTTCTGAGAAGTTAAAGGGAAACTGTCATGGGAAAACATGTTTTTTTTTAAAAACGCATCAGTTAATAG
>CM044439.1:143442231-143467361 GCA_024363595.1 Xenopus borealis
TAATATAAACAATAGTAGTGTTTCTGAAGCAAACGCAGCAGTTTTACTAGTATAAGTCAACAGCATATGATATTTTCATTACTTTAGAACACTTTCAATGTTTGTTGTTACTGTTCCTTTAAGGCACTGGACTGTAATAATGCTTCCCAAGCAAAATGTATTGCTAGGTAAACACTCTTTCATATTCAGCAAAAAATGTGTACATATACACATGTGCCTCACAGATGTGCCTGGGCAGTATGAAGAACAAAAGCAACACATGTTGGGGTAAAGTTCCATGTGGATGTATCCCGAGTGTTGCCTATTTCGCAGATGATGGTTCCCCAAAACTTGTCAGCCACATGCAAATATAAAAAGAGTTGGGAGAAACAAAAACATGAAAAAAGTCCCTGGGGGACACAAATAAAGGCTGTGACTGGCTATCTATCTGATTTGGAGTCTCTATGTGGACTGGCAGCCTACAAGAGGCTCTGTCTGGCAGTACACGTGGATTTTATGCAACCAAAACTTGCCTCAAAGCCAGAAATTTAAAAAGCACACCCTACTTTGAGCCCACATGGATTTTATGCAACCAAAACTTGCCTTCAAGCCAGGAATTAAAAAAAGCTCCTACTTTGAGGCCACATGGTTTTTATGCAACTATAACTGGCCTCCAAGCTGGTAATTTAAAAAGAAGCTCCTACTCTGAGGCCACATTGTTATTATGCAACCAAAACCAACTAAAACGTGCCTCCAAGCCAGGAAAAAAAAAGAAGTGCCTACTTTGCGGCCACATGGGTTATGCAACCAAAATTGCCTCCAAGCGAGACCTCAGAAAGAAGCTCCTACTTTGAGGCCACTGGGAACAATGTCCAAGGGGTTGGGTAGAACATGTTGCACATGAGCCACTGGTTGAGGATCAGTTTCTTAGAGTATGTGTACAAACATCTGTGTCATGTAGCAGTAGGCAATACATAATTAAAACAAGCAGAGCAATATTTAGTACCTTGCATTATATGATGAGACAGAAGACTATTTACCTGTGTAAGACAGGAGAGAGACAGTAAGTGCAACTATAGGAACCCTGAAGATCAACCTTGTGCTTTTGAAGCGGAGGAGCACCAGATGGAAACAGAAAGCGCACAACCCTTCAACAAAGATGCCATGAGCAACTGAAGTTTGCAGGGATGAGCTGCAGTCCTGAGCCATCAGATTCTGAATCATGTGGAATTCTGTGAGTTCCAATGCCCAATAATGTTTCGTGAGCACTCTTGCAGCTTCCATGCCCATGTACTGCGTCAGTAACTTAGCCGTGGTGTCTAGAAGAGGACAGTCATGGAGAAGGAACTCCTGCAGGGACACTGCGGAGTTGCCAGACGCTTTATCAAAAGTGAATCCATGGGCGACAAACAGAAGAAACAGCAGCGTTGTGACTACATCAGGGCCATAACCACCTCCCCACATGCCAATTTCTAGCAGCATCCTCAGCTCCAGGCAGCAAGCACATAACTGAAATGAACTGGCCAACTCACTGGCAGTGCACTGATATAAACTGTCAGGCAGGAGCTTCCTGGTAGCCCAGCGAAGAAGCTGGCACAGAGCTATAGTTGATGCAAAGAAAGCCACTAAGATGTTGAGGCCAGCCATGATTGTATTGAAGCACAAGGGAGCAGAGAAAAAGGATATGAACCCTGTGCTTCTCTTTTTAGATATACGTGGAATGAAAAGCAAACGTGGCCAAAGCTACAGGCAGTTAGTGCAAGGTCACGTCTGGGAAATGTCAGGTGAGCAGCTTTATTCTTCAAACAGCATGTATCACACTTGTTTAACTTAAGCTCGCCTTAAAAGTGTAATCATTGGGCATGGTCACTAAATTGATATATTTTCTATATACACAGTTGAGGAGGAATTTGCAGGAATTGTTTTTCACATCCACCTTGTATTCTTTGCTGAAAGGAGTTGATCACCCGTTCAGTTAACTTTTGGTATGATGTAGAGAGTGATATTCTGACACAATTTGTAATTGGTTTTCATTTTTTATTATTTGTGGTTTTTGAGTTATTTAGATTTTTATTCAGCAGCTCTCCAGTTTGCAATTTCAGCAATCTGGTTGCTAGGGTCCAAAGTACTCTAGCAACCATGCGTTGACCTGAACAAGAGACTGGAATATGAATAGGATAGCCCTGAATAAAAAGATGGGTAATAAAAAGTAGCAATAACAGAGCATTTGTTTTTAGATGGGGTCAGAAGAAAAAGGCAAATAATAATAAAATAATAATTAATTAAGACCATTTACAAAGTTGCTTAAAACAGCCCATTCTAGAACATACTAAGTTAGCTTAAAGGAGACATATTGTGTAAAAAAAATAAGAATGTACCAGTGCATTATACAAATTTAAATATAGAATTGTGCTTAAAAAAGTAGTGTTTCAGGCTGATTTATTGAATATTTCTGCACAAACCCTAATAATCCCTCTCTTCCCTTCCACTTCCTGCTTCCTGAATTCCCAGTCTGTGCAGGGGAGCCAGCTCTCAGCTCACTGCACTATAGGACAGGAACCAATCAGCAGCTAGGAGGACCTGATAGGTAACTGCATGGCTGTGATTGGCTGTCACCCTCCTACTGTGCTTCTGGCAGGGACTGTTAGGACACACTCACCTCTCATTTGAAACACAGACAGCGACCAGAGAACATCTATAGGGAGCTCTAATAAAGGGGCTATTTTCTAAGGTAATAATTTTTAGCACCATGTTAAAGCAACACCATATATTACTGATTATTGCCTACAAAATAATTTTTTTCATTTAACCTACGTCTCCTTTAAAAGGTGAACCACCCCTTTAACGAGTCTAATTCTATAAAGCTTTAATGCTAATCTGCATTGCACAACCGTGTCCTTGCACATGCATTATGCAAAAACTCTCAAAATGCACAGTTTAAGTGTTTAGGGAGCGAGGCAAATCTCACAGAGTTGCCATAAGGTGAACCAGATCCATTAGTTTTATTTTGCAATGTTTCTTTGCCAACAATATATAATTTTTCTTGATTTATTGCCAGTATATAAATTCTGAACTAAATGTGTATGAGACTGGCTTCACTGCTGCCTAGAAAGTCTGCCTGTTAAATGGATGTGGCTGGAATACCAAATAAGGGGTGGGAAGGGGAAAACATTTTTTACTTCCTTGTTTTGTGACAAAAAGTCATGTAATTTCCCTACCCGCCCCCTAATTTGCATATGCAAATTAGGGTTTGGTTCGGCTGGGCAGAAACATTCGGCCGAATGCGAATCCTGCTGAAAAAGGCCAAATCCTGGACTCGGTGCATCCATAGAAATAATACGAGATTAAAGGGGTGGCTCACCTTTACATTAGATTTTAGTATGTTATGGAATGACTAATTCTAAGCAACTTTTCAAATGGTCTGAATTTTCTTTTAGTTTTTGAAGTATTTGCCTGGTCTTCTGCCTCTTTCCAACTTTCAAATGAGGGGGTCACTGATCCCATCTAAAAAACAAATGCTTTCTAAGGGCTCTTACACACAAGTGTGTTTTTTCTGCGCTCCCCTGCATTGCGCTTTTTTCTGTTCAGTTGCAGGGTAGCGCAGGAGTAGATGCACTCCATTATTAAGGGGGCTGTACAGACGCATGTAAGGACACAGCATGTTGCATTTCCACCTGCGTTTGGCGTATACGTGAATCTGTGCGAGTACAGCCCCTTCACAATATTGTGTGTGTCTACTCTTGTGCAGAAAAAGAACGCATGTGTGTAAGAGCCCTAAGGCTGCACATTTAATTAATTACCTCTCTTTCTATTCAGACCCCCACCTATCCATGTGGTAAAGGTGGGTGACGCGCTTTGTACAATTAACTCACTCAGGTGCAGCACTTGCTTAAAAACAGGACCCACTAGTCCATAATGTAAGCAATAGTTCCGGTGCGCTTATAGAGACTTCCGAGTACCTAAATTAGTATGAAAAAAGGGGGAGCTGATGGTGTATTACCCATAGTATATGGAATTAATCACATGGTTAAGTTTACTCACATTCGGTCGGAGTAATGATCAGCATAAATATATAGTCCTATAGCAGAGGTCCCGGAGTAGCACTGCAATCTTTATGGGGGATACGCTGCAACAGGTCCAGACTGAGAATTAAAATAAGCCCTGACATTTCAGGTACACAGAGGCCCAAACAGCCCCCACCAGCCCACTAAATACTGACTTTCTATGGCACATTATAGCAGCCCCTCTGGCATTTGCCAGAACCCACAGATTGCCAGTCCGGGCCTGCGCTGCAATGGTGAAATACAATTGTCACATTCCTTCTGCAGCCCAGACACTGATTAGGGCTCTTACACACGAGCGTTTTTAACTGCACTCCCCTGCGTTCCGTTTTGCTGTGTTCAGCCGCAGGGGAGCGCAAGTATAGACGCACTCAATGCTTTTCAATGGGGCTGTACTCACACAAACGCATGTAGGCCCCGAACACAGGTTCAGATGCAACATGCTGCATTTTTCCTCCGTTTGACGCCTACATGCATTCGCGTGAGTACAGCCCCTTTGAAAAGCATTGAGTGCGTCTATACCCGCGCTCCCCTGCGGCTAATTGCAGCAAAACAGAACGCAGGGGAGCGCAGGTAAAAACGCTCGCGTGTAAGAGCCCTTATACTTACAGGACACCCTCTATTTAGAGCGGATTTGTGTTAACGATGTCCTTCTCCGAGGAAGCGTTCTTGGTGCCGATCCTGAAATGATGAAAAGATGCGGCCTCTCAGCGTGCAGACGGAAGCCACGCGGTGTGTCCGGTCTATGCTGTGAACTTTGCGAAACGTAAGAATTCAGTTCCATGCGAGTAATATAATTAATTCTTCCAAGGGTCGAGTCGTTTCTTTATTACACACGGACTTATCAAAGCTTGTTACAGCCCAACGCGTTTCGTATAAAATTATTCTTCCTCATAGGCGCCACTTATTCATATTCCAGTCTCTTATTTGAATCAGGTGAATCAGCGAGTTCGGGGGTTAACCACCCCGAAAACTCAAACTGATTGAGTCGGGAAAAATCAATCGAGTTTTCGGGCAAAACCCTCTGAAAAAAACTTGACATCTTCAAATGGTTAAAGGGACCTCTGGCTTGACAGGTTTTAGATGGTGTATTTTTTGGATTCAAGCTATGTCCAGGGTCGGACTATAATAAATTTAAAGTTTTTGTTTTAACAAGAAATATAAATTTTGTCCTAAAAATTTACCCAAAAACAGCTACTTGATCCTGAATAAATCTGCCCTAAAATTTCATTTAAAGGTGAACAACCCCTTTACCCTTATTTCATGTAAAGTTTCACCAGTATAATTTTTTGGCTCTTCCTATTACACTAGGCGCCCAGGCAATGCTGGTACAATATCCACAATCCCAGCCCCAGCACTCATTGATCTGATGAAGAGGGCAGTCACAATGAAGATCCAAATTACGAATTACAGAAAGGCTCAGGTCCCAAGCATTCTGGATAACAGGTCCCATACCTGTACTCGCAAATAAAATGAAACAAATAATTCTAGTAAAACACAATCAAAAAAAGTTTATTTTAAGCCAAGACAACGCACACAAATGATTCAGTAGTTATTGCTGTAAAAATTAACAATTAAATAAAAGGATGGGATTAAATTAAACAGACGGGCAGAGTAAGAGCAGGAGAAAGGGAATTGCATGAAAACATAAGACATCTGCATGCAAGGAATACAAGGAGGAATAAAAGGGACCTGAAGAGAATCCACATAGAAACTAATGGGGAAGATGGAATAATAGCTGTGCTACAGCAGTACAGGTCCTGAGCTCACTCAGCTGAATGGGTTTATCCCAGGGATGCAGTGAATGCACGATTCTGCCCTTTTCTGCCTGGCTGAACCAAAGCCAAATTCGCATATGTATATTAGGGGCAGGACCGTCAAAAACAAGGAAGTAAAACATTTTTTCTACTTTTTCCTTTCCCATCCCATAAAGTGAGGGTTTGGTTCTGTATTCAACAGAGTCTTTCACAACGGTTCAGCCTAATCCAAAAGAGTGGATTCCGTGCATCCCTAGTTTATCCGAACAGTAAGATATATCCAGAGCAATATATATATATAAACATTTACATGTGATTTTGCCATAAGCAGATAGTAAAGTATAAGACAATAGTGAATTGTGCACCTTTATCCCAGTGTTTTTATATACATACCTATATATGTGTGTGTATATGGGGAGCAGCCATATTTCATGCCCCGACACTCCCCAGAGCCTGTAATAATTACAGCTACCATAGAAGACATTGAAGATGACAATATTTCTAGTATCACAGAGCATGCCACAGTAGGGGCTAGAAATAAGAAAGCTCCCACTCGCATGTATAGATACAAATATGAAGTCTTATACTTTACCGTTGCCGTTTTTCGGTCTCGAGCAGTTCAAAGGCCAAATTTTGGATATCCAGGACATGGGGGCAAATTTAATCTGATTTACAAATAGGGTTCATTTTCACTACAAAGAGCAAGTTTTCCAAAGCTGTTAAAGTGGAAGTTCACCTTTAGATTAAATGATATGCTATGAATGGAACTATTCCAATCAACGTTTTACTTGGCCTTCATTGTTTTGTTAATACAATGAAAAAACACTTTATGGTTTTTGAATTACTAGCCTGTTTTGCCTCTTTGTGGCCTGCACTGACCCCAGCAACAACAAAATGAAAAACATGCACAGGCAGCAAGGCTTCAATCCTGCTCTTATTTTATATTATGTATCTGTGTATTCATGCTTCTACAGTACTAGTCATATTTCATACTGAATTCCAAACTGCTCTCTGGTTGCTATGGTAAAAACAAATTAAATAATTCAAAAACAGCAAAAATAGAAAACAGGTTGATCGCAAACTGTCATAGAATACAACTGCCTACAACATACTTAAAGGTGAACTTCCCCCTTAAGCTAACCATACATTGATCTGTTCACAGCACTGGTTTGGGTGAAACATACAAAACATCCAAACCACTTTAAGTTTGAATTTCTGAAGAGCAAACATTAATTCATTTAGTACAAGACACCTAATTGGCTATACCTTCCACTTAAAGGGGTTGTTCACCTTAAAAACACTTTTTTCAGTTCAGTTTTCAGATTGTTCCCCAGAAATAAAGACTTTTTTCAAAGACTTTCCATTATTTATCTTTTACTGTTTTTCCAAAATCTAAGTGTAAAGTTGAATGTTGGTGTCTCTGGTGTTTGAGTCAGGCAGCTCAGTAATTCAGATGCAGACTCTAAACTGATACAATTTTGCAACATTTAGTTGATACATTTCACAGCAACATTTCATTAGCATCTATTGTATTAATTCTAACAGCTGCCTGTAATGAAACCCATAGATTCTGCTCAGCAGGGACAAAGATAAGAAATGTATCCATTAAATGTATCCGTTTACAACAGTCCTCCCAGAGCTGCTTTAGAAGGTGAAAATGACACTTTACACTTCAATATTAGAAAAAACAGTTACAAATAGAAAATAGCCAGTAACTGGAAAAAGTCGTTATTTCTGGTGATCTACCTGAAAACAATTAGTTGTTAGGTGATAAACTCATTTAAAGGAACAGTAACACCAGAAAATAAAGTAAATATAATGTACTGCTGAGCTGCAGTGGTAAAATTGGTGTGTTTGCTTCAGAAAGACTACTATAGTTTATATCAGGGATGTCCAACCTGTGGCCCAAGGGCAGCATGCGGCCCAGGTTGGATATGAATGCGGCCCAGGTTGAAACCCTTGGTTCCAGAGGAAATGTCATATTTCAAAGGATATAGGAGTAGGCAGGAGGGGGGACTCTGCCCATTGCCCAGTTAGTAGTAATAATAATATATAATAATAATATCCAGGTGTCCCATATTCCAGTGTATAGCTCCATCTGGTTATCCAACTGGTATTGTAGTTCTTTTCTGTTCATACATTTACTTTTACAAAAGTGTTTGTGTATTTCATGTGTGGCCCCAGACAATTTTTCTTTTTCCAATGTGGCCCAGGGAAGCCAAACGGTTGGACACCACTGGTTTATGTAAACAAGTTGCTGTGTATCAATGGCGGCAGTCATTCAAGCTGGAAATAAAGAGAAAAAGGCACAGGATACACGACAGATAACAGATAAGCCGTGTGCTATACAATAGGATTCTTCAGAATGTATCTGTTATTGACTGAATGTCTTGTGCTTGAATGTCTGCCCCCCATGGCTACAAAACAGTTTATTTATATAAACTATACTTATAAACACCAGTTTTACCAATGCAGCACAGCAGTACATTAAATTGTGGTTCCTTTAAAACTAGGGATGCACCAAATCCAGGATTTGGTTCAGGATTGGGCCTTTTTCAGCATGATTCAGATTCAGCTGAAACCTTGTATTCAGCCAAATTCCAACAATTGGATTCGGCACTCATTTTTTGGTGTTGGTGTTCCTTTAAAGGAGGGAGGAGGCTGAATAGTCACAACAATACAGATCATCAGGATAACAGAAAAACCTCTGCTCTACCCTTGTTAAAAAGAAAAATTTAAATGATAAAAAGAGTTCATAACAGGAAGGTTGATGAACAATGCCCCAATAATGTTTTCCCCAATAAGAATCACAACCACTAGATGATTGACCGTAATCTTGCGTTTGTATGTCTTTAGCAAAAGCCAGGCCACAGATACACGGTCACCAATCTCCTGACCCATTGCTATTGTACCAACAGACTTGCCATAACAGACTACTTGTGAGTTTGTATAAGTAAAAAAACGGACTTGAATATTATTGTGCAATATAGTCACTGAAATGAGTGGTTGTGTCATAATTAACACGTGTTACGCTTAGGAAACGCACAAAAGGAAATAGTTACCAGATAAGAGGGCAGTCCTTGAGGGGTATGGGGCAAGCAATCAGTGTAGGGCCCACAAACTGATAAGGGCAGTGGCAATGGCAGATTCAGGGGATATTAGTCACCTTCTTCAGGCCGACTTATCGCCCCAAACTGTTTTCCGAAGTCGCCCAATGTTATCTCACGAGGATACTTCTGGCAATTTTGGAATAAAACGCTGCAAGCGATTTATATTCCAGTCGATTGGAAGGCAATTCGGGGAGATTAGTCGCCCAGAAAAAGCGGAGATTCGTCGCCGTGCCAGTAATCTCCCTGAATCTGCTTTTGTGTCTTTGCCCTAAAGGAGTCAATAGGCAGGCAATTTAGAGTATGTGGGGCCCAGGAGAGATACGCCCAACTGTCTACCCCCTACTACAGAGATATTTATGGAATTACTAAGCCTAGAGGTACTGTATTTCTTCTTGGAAACTAATAAGAAGTAAACATGTCCTAGTGGCCACTGGTACTAAAACTTTATGGAGGTTTCCCTTGAGTAAAGAAAGTCAATATAAGACAACGTTACTTGACCAAACCTGGGCACGTTTGGCTAGCTTTAGCCCAGTTGGCAGGCTACAAGTCAATTTGGATGGAGTCATTTAGATGGATTTAGGATAATCTATAATTAACTGTATCTAGAAAGTTTCTTATTTTAGTATGATGAAGCTTATATTACATTTTCATGATAGTTCCCCTTTAAGCAAATAACAATCGGGCTCTTTTCTGAGAATACGCACATATTGTGCTTTGTTTGCAGAAATTCTTTAAGCTGGATGCTCCACCTTCTGTATGTTTAATAGGGAACATCACCTTTAAGTCAACTTTTAGTATACCAAAAGGCATCCTAAGAGATTGCCGATAAAATGTTTTTGTTTTTGTGTGTGTGTTTTTTGCTTGGAGTTTAAATTACTCTCTCTCTAGGCCCAGTGACACTACCAACAAGGCTTTTGTTTAAATCCAGGAATAAAAGGAAGAACATGGATTGTGTTGGACTATGGACAAATACAGTTTCTTGAAAATCCAGCCTCTCGGTTTAGTTAAGAGTTTCCAGGGCCGCTGTCCCTAGTGACCAGATTGTACAGGTATGGAACCTATTATCCAGAATGCTCTGGACCAGGGGTTTTCCATAATATAGATCATCATACTTTACATCTACTAGAAACTCATGTATACATTAAATAAACCCAATAGAATGGTTTTACATCCAATAAGGATCAATTGTATCTTAGTTTGGATCAAGTACAAGATAGTGTTTTATTATTACAGAGAAAAAGGAAATCATCTTTAAAAATTTGGATTATTTGAATAAAATGGAGTCTATGGGAGACCTTCTGTAATTTGGAGCTTTCTGGATAATAGATCCCATGCCTGTAATTTTTTTTAGAAAGGCAGAATGAAAAACAAAAAATAAACAAACCATGAAGACCACACCTTAGAGTAACAGCATATACAATACAGGAAAATTAAAAGAACTTCCCTTTAAAAACCAAAGGCATTATGTACAAGGGATATTTGAATAGTATATATACAAAAGTGTACGCAGTTACAATCTGTATGTTAAAGGGTAGTTATGTTATAGAAGTGCCAATTCTAAGCAACTTTTCAATTGGTCTTCATTATTGTTTTTAAATACTTTTATAGTTGTTTGCCATTTTCTTCTGACTCTCTGCAGCTTTCAAATGGGCATCACTGATCCCTTCTAAAAATCAAATGCTCTGTAAGGCTACAAATGTATTGCTCATGTTTCTATTCAGGCCCACTCATATACATATTGCAGTCTCTGATTGCAATCAGTGCATGGCTGCTAGGGTAATTTGGACCATAGCTACCACATTGCTTAAAATGCAAATTTATGTTATTTGCCTTTTTTCTTCTGACCCCATCTAAAAACAAATGCTCTGTAATGCTACAAATGTCTTGTTAGGGATACTTTGTATTGCTCGTCTTTTTATTCAGGCCTCTCCTATTCATATTCCAATTTCTTATTCAGATCAATGCATGGTTGCTAGAGTATTTGCAATTTCAGCAATCTGGTTGCTAGGGTCCAAACTGGAGAGCTGCTGAATTAAAAAGCTAAATTACTCAAAAATGAATAAAATAAAAAATGAAAACCAATTGTAAATTGTCTCAGAATATCACTCTCTACATCATACTAAAAGTTATCTCAAATGTTAACAACCCCTTTAAGAGGTTCTAAGCACATAAATTATTATTAGTACACTAAATGGGAGACAAAAGTTCAAGTTCATCAGAAAAGCCCAATGCTTTCTAACACGGTAAAAGAAACAAAGTGCGACTATGAAATGACTCCGACATACATTAAGACTAGTTTCAGCAGAGTAAAAAAAGAAATCACATGGCACCGATTAGCAGCAGGAAAGAAAGTGAAATCAAGGCAATGCTGGCTCCAGAGCGGATGATGAATTAGCTTCTCTATCGTAAAGGCTAAAAAAAAACTAAGTTCCCCTGTCCCACTGCTTATTTCTAGGAGCAGGTATCTCATGGTAAAAGGTAAATCAGCACAACAGGGAAGTTGCATAGTTTTCTTCTGCTTAAACACACACACATATGTTGTATTTAAGTAGAAGACAAATCTGGTTTACTGAAATTCTGTAAAATTACATGAAATGGGTGATCACAGCAGCATCACAAACCTTAGCACCAGGAGATGGAACAAAACCGTTCACAGCTTCCTACCTATTAGCCCAGAGCTTGGGTTGATGGACTGCTGGCAGCCACATTTAATTCCCAGCGCCACATACTCCCTAGTCCGTCGCCATAGCTCTATCATAAGAAAAAAATATATGAATGGGACATCACAGACTTATTTGTACTAACATAGGGCATTACATCTGCGTTTCGTAACAAGAGACAAAATATTTCAAAGCACTGGAAATATACCACGGTCTGTCAATACATTTAAAATGGCATGTATTCATAATTAGCAAGGTCATAAAACACTCTGTCTCTAAAGATATCTGCAGAAATAGAAGGAAAAGAATGCCAAAAGGTATTCTTTTAGCAAAAAGCATAAACACACTGCACCGCAATGTATGAGAAATGGCAATACTATTCCCTTTTTGTACAGAATGCAAACTTTGGAGAGATCTATTTAGAGCAAAGGGACTTGACGGTGAATTTGCAATATTTAGGGAATCTCAAGGCAACCAAGTATTCATTTTAGTGCTGTTTTTGTGGATTAATAGCAGTATAATGGATTCATAAACCTTAGAGAGAATAGTAGAGCCCTAGAGCTGCACCAAGAACAGGTGCACAGAACGCAAGAGATCCAGGCTCTGACAGTTCTAACCTTGTTGAAGGCACTTTTGACTTCACAATACTTTATTTAAAAAAAAAAAAAGGAACACTTTGATTTAGCTCTTAAGTTAGCAATCACCGATTAGTAAAAAATGGGACAAAACTACAAAAACAGCATGATAAGTTTGGCACTATTTCCCTTCCGATGACAACACATGGGTGTAAAAAAATACCAATTTTGTTTTAGGAATATTAGTGACGTTTTTTTGTGACTGTTAAGAGCACTTAATGAACCGTTCATTGCAAATGTACAGAATTTACCTCAGTACAAAAGAAAAAACCCAAAACACCAGTAATGTCCCATGAAACTGCAGCCAGCGTCTCTACTGTTATTTTAACCTTTCCTCTAGTAATGAATACAAAAACAAAAAGGATAACAGAGCAAAAGGCTTCCAACAAAAAAGGTGATTCTAGCCTTACTGAAAGGGCCAGCACATCCTTATGTGTTACTGGCCCCAATAGTGAAAAAAGGTTGACAGGTATAACACATGATAGCACAAGGCAATTGCATGTGCTTCTACACAGATGTGCACATTATTCCCTGTATTAAACAAACAGATCCAGGCACATGGAAAAGAAGTGAAATCTGAGGAGCGAGCACAGGCCCAGAAGACTAAAGCTCTTCTATTGGTGTGCAAGTTATTCAAGTATCAAGAGTAGGGCGGGAAACAGAAATGCTGCCCTCAGAGCACATGAAGGAGACCTAAAAAAAAACCATTGTGAATTCCCATAAAACATACAGTCAATACCCTGGATAACAGGCATCTTGAAGGGGCCACAAAAAACGGTTCTAAAAGGAAAAGCACACAGCATCAGTAGTTCTGTGTTCTGCACAGTTATTCCAGATGTATGTCATTAGTATTTCTTGGCTTTGTCTGTACAGGATGCTGCTTACTCTTCTTCAACACAAGTTGGGTATCAGTGGCACTTGTAGCATATAAAGGTGGTTATGAAGTAAGGTGAGTGAGACTTTAAGGCAAAGGATAGAAGGGCTGATGTTAGCGATTTCCCTTCATCGCTTCTTTGGCAGCCAGGATTACCGGTGTTAGGCTGGACAGTGGTTTTGCGAGTTTCAGGAATGGGTGCTGTGGAGAAAAAGAAAAACTTTCTTTAAACTAGTCAAAAAAGCAGTTTGTTAAAGTATAAAAGTGGCTTCAGGAAATAATGGAAGTATTAATTTCCGTAATGAAGATTCTACGCCCTTAGCTACGAAGTTACAGGATACCAGAAAGAGATGTAATAAAAAAACTCACAAAATATTTTTTTTCTCTCTGGGGCGATGAAGTGTGATAGGTTTGCAAAATAATATTAGCTATGTTAAAAAGGAAAAACATTTCTATTTATATGTATTTAAGCAAGTTAGTCTATTAAATTGGAGATTTGGTCCCAGAGTGGTCACGGTGAGACAAAATGTTATGAACAATAAGTTGTATTAAGAAAACCCATGAATTAGCAAGATACACAATGCCACTCTAAACCAACAGCACTGGGATCTTATATTCAATTACACTTATCATGCCAATACATTTTAACTGACCTGGAACCTGCAGATTTCTAGAAATGTAAGTGCACATACAATGCCTCAAACATTAGGAGAATATAACTAATAAAAAAAATAGGTGCTAGCAGTTCTTTGAGCTAAAATTGCTGTTAACGATCTAGTAAAAAACATTATGCTCACAAAAATGTTAATATACCACACTGGGCAAGAACAATTTTGAATTGGCAACAAAATCCACATACAGTGGCACAAGCGCATTAGAATCTTCAGGGAAATATCAGAATGCTTTTGCTGTGTAATGCTCCAACTAAAGGCCACTGGACTAAACCATGTCTACACACCTGCAAGAGCTCTCTAGCAGAACCTCTCTTTTCTACGTCCATCTCAAGTGAGCGGTTTAAGAAATCCCGGAATATCGGTGAAAGTTTTTCAGGTTTCTGAAGTTCTGGAGTGCCATTAGTAGCAATCAAATACAATGCCTAAAAGACAACAACAATATCTTATTTTTTACATGCAAACAGTTTACATTGACCATTAACATGTATGCGAGTAGGGCCTCTTTGTTAATGAATAAGTCTCCCGGTTTGAAACCTCTATAAGTCTGTGATTACACAGCGAGTGTGGGAGCTGCTAAGCGATTGTTCCATGTGATCTAAGTGTTGCATGAGAATTAAGTGTTTAGCAGCGTTAAAAAACCCCAAGGTGTTGGTGTTTTCTGTGCATACTGGGAGTGCTGGGAGCAAAGAGGGAATACATGCAAATAACTGACGGCTGTGGGTTCTGAGTGTGATCTGACAAAAACAGCTTTTTCTTTTTGGGATAAGCTACTAGATACATTTAGTGCATTTATTTTGTCTGGGATATATATTTTAAAGTTTAATAAGGGATTTTTATTTTACTGTTGGTAGCAAACCACATTTTTTCCTCTTCTCTCTGCCTGCTAATTAGAGATAATCAAGTAAATACTGATCAGCCTTATGTTCTTTCATTTCAAACCTCTAAGGGTAAGGCCAGATGGGAAGATTCGGGGGGATTTGTCGCCTGGCGACTAATCGCCTCTTCTTTGGGCGACAAATCTCCCCCGAACCGCTTCCCCCTGCCTTCCAGCGCCTTTAATGAATAATCGCCTGTGCCTATTCACACGTGGCGCTGGCTTTTCCGAAGTTGCTCAAAGTTGCCTCCTTAGGCAATATCGAGTAATTTCAGGAAAGCCGAGTGTGAGAGCTGCTGAGCGAGTGTTGCATGTGAATTAAAGGGCAAGGAAAGGCAAAGAAATAAAATCCCATTTTTACTTTCTTTAATGAAAAAGAAATCTATCTCCAATATACTTTAATTTTAAAATGTGTACCGTATGTGTACTGTATGCAGTGAAATTTTCCCTTCATTTAGTGCTTCTGGCAGGGAAACAATCACTTATGAACAGTAGGGGGAGCCCCTGCCTTACTTACCAGCCATGCAGAACAGCTTTGTTTTTTGATCATTTATGACGATCCCTAAGCAGCACAGACCATACTGAGCATGTGCAGTGCCAGTGTCAGACAAAGATGTATAACAAAGTTACAAGATGACAGCCCCCTGTGGCCAACTTTGAAAGCATAAATCATTTGTTCGATTAGGCTTGTGGTACAGTAAGTTCATGTTTATGTTTAGTATACAAAATACAGCATTTCTAGCCTTATTCTATTTTACACTTTCCTTGCCCTTTAAGTGTTATGCAGCGTTAAAAACCTTAAGGGCTCTTAAAAACGAGCGTCTGAAGCTGCGCTCCACAGAGTCCCAGTTTTATGCATTCAGCCGCAGGGGAGCACAGGAGCAGACACTTTCGGGGCTGTACTTACAAAGGCGCATATAGGTGCCGGATGCAGGTTGAGACACAACATGCTGCATTTTTCCTGCATTCGGCGCATACATGCGCATGGTGAGATGTCTCATTTTGGAATCTGAACTACAGACTCTAAGGGGGAACTTGCAGCACTGAGGGTACCTGCAAATGTGGGGGAGGAGAGAAGGCTCACAGAGCAACCAATGGCAGGGGCCAGTGTAGCGGGGGGGTGGGGGTGGAGAAAGGACAGTGGAGGCTAATAAGGGAGGTAGGTTTGTTTCATTCAAGAGGGAAGTCGGGGACTAAAGTATAGGGGGGTTGGTGCTTGTCCAAAGCAACAAATTCACAATTTTGGCTGAAGATGTTGGGGAGAAAGATCTGAACTAGTCTGTATGGAGCAGGCTGACTCGCAGAGCACCCTGGGAGGCAGTGGCTATAATTTGGGTGGTGGGGGGAGTACAAGTAATGAAAGACAGGTTCTAGTTATATTGGATTCAATTACAAGAAAGATGGATAGGGTAATCTGTCACAAGGACCCTTCATGCCGAACAGTCTTATGCTTGCCAGGTGCTAGGGTTTGCCATGTTGTAGAATGAGTGGTTGGTGTAGAGAGGAGAGGTTCATTGTTCATTATGGTACCAGAATTAAATGTATGTTTGCAATGCAAGGAGTGCAATGGGAGAGTTGGAGATACTGGAGGGAAAATGATGTGATTGGTGTGGCCGAAAAATGGCTGAATGAGTCAGAAGACTGGGCAGATAATATCAGTGGGGCAACAGAAAAGGAGGATGGGTATGTTTGTTTGTTAGGCAGGATCTAAAAGCTTATATAAAGGAGGAGGTGATGTTAGAAAATGAGGGAGCAGAAGTCTTATGGGTGGACTGCTTCACTGATTGCAATGAAAACAGCAAATTAATTGTACGAGTATGCTATAGACCCCATAATGTAAGCTACTGATGTAAATGGAAAAGACTGCTAGTTTGGGCAAAGTAATGATAATGGGGTGTCCAATAAGTAATTCTTAAGACTCGCTGAGTAATCATTGGAAGTTGTACTACTCATCGAAGTAGCTTCTTCAGTTCAGCTGACTGGTGTGGGAAGTTCTCGGCACATAAACTCTTCCACTTATCCAATCACAATGGCACACTGTAACTCTTCAAAGAGGTGACATCTGAATTTACAGAGGTGTTGATTCTGTATAGTTACTGTAACGGGATTACCAATGTGTCATGCAACTCCTAGACACTAATGTTACTTGTGTGAGTTGCGTGAATGGATGTGTAAATTGTGCTGAAAATAACCGGGGTACAGATGTGAGAACAGCATTGTATATAGCAAATCAACTCTTTCACGCCTTGTTCAAACCAGTGGTCTTCTTTGTCTAAGATTTGGACCTTGCTATCTTCAAGGGAGTGTCCCTTGTCTTTTAGGTGTAGAAAGACAGCTGAGTCTTGCCCTGAAGAGTTCGCTCTCCTATGCTGTGCCATTCGCCTAGTGAGCATTGTTTGGTCTCCCCAATATAAAGATATGTGCACTGCTCGGTATACTGGACTCTGTATACCACATTGCTTTGTTTTTCTTTTGGTGGTCTGGAGTTCTTGTAGATAATAAACTTGGCTGTAGCAAGCAATGACAGTCAGCAGCATCAAGGCAAATAATGTCTTGAGCTGTATTAAAAGGGGAATAGATTCACAGGAGGAGGGGGTCATTCTTCCACTGTATAGAGCACTGGTAATGCCCAATCTAGAATATGCTGTAAGGTTTTGGTATCCAGTGCTCAAACAGGACATTACTGAATTAGAGAGGGCCCAGAGAAGGCCAACTAAGCTGGCAAAAAGGTATGGAAAATCTTAGCTATGAGGAAAGACTTGTCAAATTGGGGTTGTTTCCACTGGAGAAGAGGAGCTTAAGGGGTGATATAACTATGTATAAATATACAAGGGGATCATATAATAATCTCTCTAATGCTTTATTCACCAGTAGGTTCTTTCCAGCCGACACATGGTCACCCATTCCGATTAGAAGAAAAGAGGTTCCACCTAAATATTCTAAAGGATTTTTTTACAGTGAGAGCTGTGAAGATGTGGAATTCTTTCCCTGTCAGTCATACAGGCTGATACATTTAAGAAGGGGTTGGATGGCGTATTTAGCAAGTGAGGGAATACAGGGTTATGGAAGATAGCTCATAGCACAAGTTGATCCAGGAACTGGATCAGGGAGGAGGCAAATTGGAGAGTCTTTAAATGGGGTTTTTTCAACTCTGGATCAACTAGCAGTTAGGCAGGTTAAAATAGTTGAAAGGTTAAACTTGATGGACGTGAGTCTATTTTTAACCTAACTTACTTTGTTATGTAGTGCATAACTTACTCTTAAAGGATTTTCGTTGAGGTATGGTGGTTCCCCTTCCACCATTTCAATAGCCATAATGCCAAGTGACCAGATGTCCACCTTAGGGCCATATGCTTTTCTTGTGACCACCTCTGGTGCCATCCAGTATGGTGTTCCCACCATGGTGCTTCGCTTGCTCTGTTCCGGGGTAATTTGTGCACAAAAGCCAAAGTCAGCTATGGAGAAAACATAAAACCACAAAAATGATGTAAAGTGTTCATGCCAGGGCACTCAATATAAAGCTTAGAATGAAAACTAGAAGGGTTGTGTTTCTGTAGGGAAATAGTACTACTGCTTTCAACCTCTCTTATCTCACACACACTCGGGCAAAAATTAAAGCCTCCTCTTTCTGAAAATCTCCTCTGCAGCACTGCTCAGGTTTGTTTGTTTATCAGATGGTGCCTTGAACTAATTCCCTCTAACAAGGTAATACATAGGAGTGTCCCTTTCCTACATGCTTGACCAATGATCTACTCCAGCTCTGGGGGTGAAAAGGTTAATCTTGCAAACAGTCCTGGAACAGATCATTCTGTTTGTGCAGGGAAGGCAGACAGGCAAGGGTCACACATAATCAAGTATCAAGTATGGCAGAATAAGTTAAAGGTATAATTAAAAAAAAAAAGAGCAGCACAGAGCAATGCAGAAGAGGAGTTTTTAAGTGTGGCGGAGGAGGATTTTTATTGAATAGCGACATACCTAAACATGAAAGGAAGCTGTAAACCCTGACCCTGTGTGGTGACTAGTATAAACCAAAGTAGTACAACACCATTGAACTGTGCCAGATTCTTCCGGTCAGTCAAGCATTTAACTTCCACCTTGCAGCTCTGATTGACAAACCCCCAAGGGACCATAAGAACGAGTCGGAGTCCAACACTCTATGCACAATTTACATAGAAAGAGGTCACTGAGGAATATGGTCTAAGGACATATAGGCGTATTTTGATGAGGAATTCAGTATTGCAGTATTGCAATACAGATTTGATGGTAAAATAAGACCTGAGGTGAAATATTTGAAGTCATCCAGCTGGATGCAAACCAGTCCTAATAAACATAGTGACGGGTTAGCTTTTAGAAGGTACAGGATTGAAAGAACTTAAAATGGAAAAAATTATTGCTATTTCTTTGTTTATGTGATAAAAAAAATAACAAGGATTGATATTAAGGATACTGATTTAGTTTGGCCAGGCACCTGGATTTGGCCAAATTCAAATCCTGTTGAAAAAGGGCTGAATCTTGGATATGGCACAGCTCATATTTTTGCATAAATCTTGTATTTGTCTCATCTACTGGTTATAGGTTAATGCTATAAGTTAATGTTTTATGGTATAAATAAAATACTCACTCAGTTTGACAGAACCATCCATTCCAAGAAGTACATTGTCACTCTTTATGTCTCTATGAATGACCTGGTTCGCATGTAGGAATTCCAAAGCTTGCAGACACTGTTGTCAAAGTGAGTAAAATACACATATAATTAAAGCAAATGAATAGTTTATTTACCTGATATTTTTGCTTTGAAATTTAATTTTACATATCAAATATCAGAAAGTATTGGACAGGAATTTTTTTTTTACAATAAAAAATATAATGTTGGATACCATTTTTGAGATGAGGCCCCTCAAAACATTTTTTCCTGCGGCACAGAAATCATTAATGTTGTGAGTCCCAGACTGATAGGAGAAGCTATTGGTTGTACAAGTCCTATTGACTGAACTCATGTTTAAGAAACAGTAAAATGAAATAGTTTTATAGTAATAAAGATATAATGCAGTGTTGCACTGGTAAAACCGATGTGTTTCAATGGGGGCAGCCATTCAAATGAGAAAAGGCTCAGGTTACACAGCAGCTCTGAAGAACACAATGTTACACCGTTATATTTGTAATTCGTATATTACACAGATCTTTCTCTGAAGAGCCTACCACAAGGTATAGTAACCGTGTTTTAATAAAGAAAAAAGGAAAAGTAGTAACACCTTGTTTTGGCTCTTATTTCTATTTTATTTGTATATAAAAACCCCTTTGGATCACCTCCCTTCCTCCGGATGATTTAATTTTAATCCCTTAATGAATTTCAGCGAATCTTAAAATGCTTCAATTGATTTCTATTTTTAACCATTCTTGAGGGAATTTGTGGTTTTTTAGGCAAGCTAGTTACACCCTAGTTAGGGAAGGTAATTTACAAGACCACAGTTCCCCCTGCTCTGCCTTCTCCTCTTGTGGTAATCCCAGGGTTTAGCTAGAAAAAAACGGAGACAGAAGCAACCGGGATAACTCCACCACTATTTTCTCTTTTTCCAGTTTTCCTATCTTTTAACCATATGAATTTTTAATGGGTGTCAGAATGCTGTGAGTTGGTTCACCACTTTTTAATTTTTCTATTAATTGTTTTGATCGTAACTCAGACTAATTTATTCATTTTTTAGAATCATGAAGAACAGTAATTATTTAAGAGTTTATTAGGAATTATTCTTGAATTAATTTGGGTAATTGAGGGGGGATAGATTAATAACAGCAAAAAAATTATTTATTGTTGAATTCCTAGCACATTGCACTTTATACACTTTCAGCAATCTTAGATTGATTGCAACAAGTTAATATTGCGATTTTCTTTTTATCTGGTTTTTAATCATGAGCACCTAGCAAATTATTTATTTTCAGGTAATCGTGAAATTTTTTTATCGATTAATGAATTAGTAACTTGTACACTCATAATAGCTGCATTGGTGGGGGTAGTGAACTCATACTTGAAAAGCAATTGCACTTTATAATTTATGAGTTAATGTTTTCATGAATTAAGTCTGATCAGGTCACAATTAAATTGGTGGGGAGTTGATTCAAAGGGGTTTTTATATACAAATAAAATAGAAATAAGAGCCAAAACAAGGTGTTACTTCTTTTCCTTTTTTCTTTATTAAAACAATGTTACACCCTGTAATCAGTTATCCAATATTTAACCTGTGACATATAGCGTTTTTCAGTTTCTGCCATTGCTACACAGCAGCTTGTTGATATGAACTATAGTAGTTTTTATGAAACAAAAAGATCAGCTTTACTAGTGCAGGGCAACAGTGCACAATATTTTCATTACTTTAAAACACTTGTATACTATGTGAATTTAGATGATCTAGACAACTTAACAGGATTTTTGTCACAACTGATGCAATGTTTTTATCTCAAATTCAAATGCACAAGTTAGGGTTCAGCTGTGGTCTGGTAACCACGATCTCTGTATTCGCCTAAATACTGAATCCTATAATAATGACCCAGTTTAACTCTATAAACCAGGGGCCCCCAACCTTCTTTGCTCGTGAGCCACATTTTAATTTAAAAAAGAGTTGGAGAGCAACATAAGCATGAAAAAGTCCATGTAGATGCCAAATAAGAGCTCCGATTGGCTTTTTGGTAACCCCTATATGAACTGGCAGCCTACAGGAGAGAATGTTTGGCAGTAAACTTGGTTTTTATGCAACCAAAACTTGCCTCTAAGCCAGTAATTCAAAAATTATCACCTGCTTTGAGGCCACTGGGAGCAACATCCAAGGGGTTGGAGAGCAACATGTTGCTTGCGAGCTACTGGTTGGGGATCACTGCTATAAACCATAAGTTTACATTTCAATGAAATAATCCGTATTTTTCACCCTCCTGCTCTATAATCATTGCCTTATATTTCAGGTGTCATCTTTTACATTTCAAGAAAAGGTCCAGCATCAATTGTACCCCAAACGAGGGCTTGTTATTTGAGCATATATTAGGGCATGAGGTGATCAATAAGTGAAAGTTGTATCTCACCTCTCTGCAGACAGCTGCTATCTGTGCTTCATCCATGCAGGTTTCTGTGACCACATCTGTTAGAGACCCTCCAGCCAAATATTCCATTACAACATACAGTTCATCATTCACTAAGAAACTGGAACAAATATTTGTTTTTATTTAAAAAAAGGGGAAAACTGAACGCAAGTCAAAATCAACATGAATGCGGTTTCAGGACGTGAAACATTCAGCACTCTCAAGTCAAAAGGACAGCAGCACCAGATATGTAAAAGTCCTTATATACAACTTAATATAATACATGGTCACTGAACACTTGTGTAGTTAAGCTAAGACACTGTTGTTGTGAAATGATTTAAGGGGAAGTTCCCCTTTAAATAAACTTTTGATATGCTTGGTTTAAAATAAAATAAAAAATATCCCAAAGAATAAAAACCAAATGGTCTGAATGAATCCTTGTACACTTCATCCAGAGCTATCCCTTTAATATCAGTGGGGAACAGGTAGCTCTAGAATTCAACAAAAACATGGAGACTAATTCTAGTGGGGCATACCCAACACAATTCTTGATTATGAATTAGAATTGAATTAATCAATGAATTAGAGACAAATTATGTTCAGTTACTGCTATGTAAATCTAAGCAAATTTTCTAACATTTTTCTTAAACTGTGAAATAGCACAGTTGCAAACAGTTATTCATGGGATTAGTGAAGCAGCTGCTGGGCAGACAACAGCAATTGATACCCAAGTACTAATGTATTATGTAGTATGGACATTGGTCAGTTTGTTAATTATGCAGATTTAAATTGGTCATTCACAGATGTATCATGTCAGCCAGTGTATGGTGCAACAGCAGATGAGGAAGTGGAGTCACAGCTCCTCTAATTATCTATAGAAGACGTTAATTACAAAAAGAAAAACACATCCCCACACAAGTTAAGATTGCCGTTTAGTTTTTGTTACCTGTCCAGGAAATTAACTATATTGGGATTCTTCAATTCTTTCATCACCAGAATCTCATTGATTATCAGTTCTTTCTTGGGCTGCTTCTGAAGATTTATCTGTTTGATCGCAACCTGTGGAGAAGAACCAATTAATATCATGAATAACATTTAAGTCTGTCTGATGATGTTGTACCACCTATATGTTTTGTAATAAAGGCCTAATTAAATATTCCTTGCTAAATATTGAATTCTCTGTAGGGGACACCAGAGGAAACAGGGATGCTAATTGCAAATGTAAAGATATTTGTTGGAAAGGTGCAAAAGAAATTGCAGTTATGCATTTTCTACAAAGTTAAAGAGACTCATTGGCTACACTGAACTGATACTGTTTTGTATACATATTACATACAGCCTTTTTGCAAGGAAGATACTTGCATGGAAATTACTATTCCAAGCTTGCCAACAATAAATCATGGGAATCTCACTGTAACTATTACTTTTTTTTAAAGCAAAAATGCCTATTATTGAAAAAGTGACCTGCCCAACTTCATGTATACCATATATATATATATATATATATATATATATATTAGATGATAAAACAATAAAGGCCATTGAGCTCAAACATATGAAATCTTACCTCTTGTCCAGTAGCTACATCAGTTGCAGTAAATACAGTTCCAGAGGCCCTGTGAGTTTAAGATTAGGAAAAAATACCTACTTAGCATGACCATACTCAAAGATTTTAACATTTATAGCTGTATCAAAATTGTGTAAAAAGTTCTGTTTAGACCACAAAATAAAAGGTCAAGAGAGAAAGAAAGAGTCATAGCTTTTGGCTAACATTTCAAATAACTTGTCTTCTCAAGGGTTACTCACCACACAACTGAGCTCCAAGTGTAACCTATATAATATTTAAGTCTATAATTACAAGGCTGCTATAACAGAACCTGTTCAAATACTAGTATAGCCTTATTTCCTCAAGCTCTTTGCACCATACCAGGCTGTCAGATTATTGTGCTCTTTAAACACCATTTTATTTTAATTAAAGGTTAATATACTCATTACTTGCCTCAGTCTATTATCGTTAATAAGTTTAATTAGTCTAGCCACATTCACTTTTGTGGCGGTCACATTTTAGCTCCTCCCCAATGCAAAATGTCATCACCCACTGCCCTTTTAAAATCAAATTCAAAATATTAACACAGTAAGTGAAACCTCCCTCCATATTGCTTCTGATCCTTTGCCTCACGTTAAATAATACTAGCCCTGAAACACTTCAGGAGTCTGGAATTCACATCCTATCAAACTCTCCCCTTTTCTACAAATAGAAATGTTAGAAATGTTGTATTTTGTATACTAAATATAAACACCAGAAGCTTAATAAGACAAATGATTTATGTTTTCAAAGTTGGCACAGGGGGCTGTCATCTTGTAACTATGTCAAACATTTTTGCAGTACTAAGACTACGCACATGTTCACTGTGATCTGGGCTTCAGTAGGGATCATAGTAAATAATCAATATAGCACAAGTCAAATAATATCTGCCATAGAGGCTAATATAGCAAGACTGACTAATAATCCGAATATATAGACTGCACTGTACAGGGAAAGAAACAGAGCTGTTCAAGTTCTGGGAAGTAAGGTGGTGCTTACCCCTGTCTTTTGAAAGTATGATTGTGTCCCTGCAGAGCAGTTATGGACCATTTCCTATCAGCAGCTGTGAGTGCAAGTAAAATGAAGGGGGAATTTCACAGCATACAGTTTATTATAAAAACCATATAATTGGAGATAGATTTTTTTCATTAAAGAAAGTAAAAATGGGACTTTATTTTTTGCCTTTACATCCCCTTTAAAGACCCACCTGTTAAAATACTAACCAACATACTTCTAATTTCCTGTCAACTAAATTTGCTGTCCACATACTGAGTGCATGTAACTTAGATTCTCCTCTTTTCCTACCAGGTGTAAAAAAAAATCTGGTAATCAATGATAATTTTATGGGTTGTTCAAGATATACAATGAGACTTGAGTGTTGGACAAAAGCTGAAAAATATCTCAGGGTTTGAAATGTCTTTTACTCCCATTGGATATGATGGACTGACTAGTGGATGCATTCCAACGAAGTTTGTTGTCTGAGAGAGACATTGGAAACTACATGCCAGAAGACAACTTTTATGAAGTGCCCCCAAAAGTTTTACTCACCCTTGTCCAATTTTTTCATATCTAGTATACTTTTTCTTGGGGTCGCCTATGCTTACTATAGTTCCTAGAGAAAAAAAAGCAAATTGTTAAAGTGATTCTGACACTAAAAAAATTAATTTTAACATTTGAACGTACATTACATGTTACCTATAGGTCAAGGTGATCATTTTTTTTGCTGAGAGCTTTGTTTTTGTATATAAACTATTAGTTGACCTGACTGTCTGAAACTCTGACTTTGCCAACCTAATAGTCCCATCTCAGCCTGTTAGTTACAGTTTCTAATGATAACAGACTCCTGCTGCACAAAT
>CM044439.1:143522541-143536358 GCA_024363595.1 Xenopus borealis
CTGCCCCTACCCTTACAGAGCATTTGAAAGCTGGAAAGAGTCAGAAGCAGAAGGTGAAAAATGAATAAACAATAAAAGATACATAATGAAGACCCATTGAAAAGTTGCTTAGAATTGTCCATTGCAGAACACATTAAAAGTTAACTTAAAGGCAAACCACCCCGTTAAAGGAGAAGAAAAGCTTACTCCATATCCTTTGCAGGAATAAAAGTTCCCTTTATAATGTGCTGATCCAGTAAGGTATTTTTGATATAGGCAGTTGGATAGTTAGTTCCATTCATCATGGGGCTGGAGTACAGGTATCCTGTTGCGCATGTGACTCCCTGACACATCATCAATGAAGGAAGTAAAGCAGAGCTTATCAGTGGATTGTGGCTGCAGCTCCTAATGTTAGCATAGAAAATGGGAGGATAGAATGTAAAGAATTTGGTGAGGTCACCCTAGTGCTGCCGGCAGGTTTTCAACAGAGCAGCATACGGAGCGAAGGGAAGCACCAACAGGAGAAACAGTTAGTGTATATAGATGCAGTTAGAATGTACAACACTTCATTTGAACCTTTCCTTGTCCTTTAAGAAAATTGCTTGCAATGGAAACATTCCATGCACAGCAACAACAGATGATATACAGCAGCCCCCCCCCCAGTGCTATACAGTATACTGTAATTGCAACTAACTGCATTGTGTATCCAGATACATGACCCACAGGAAGACATGTCTTGTTGTGCATTGAACACTCCTGGGCACCTAAGCACAAGGGGAGCAACAAATACACTCCTATACACACACACACACCACATGCAAACTACAACCCAAAAATCACCTCATTGCCAGTGGGTATCAAGAACCATTCTTGTGAAATATGTAACAGTTTTGGCTATAAAAAGGAGAAAGAGAATTAAACGGGAGCTATTGAGAAAATTATAAGCTTCAGCATACTGAAATAAAAAGTTTTCTAAAAATAATCAATTAAAAACTCTAACATTTCTGAAATAATCAAGTTCATCTTCACTATCCCTCTATATCAGCATTGGTTTAGCTTATTCTCTCTTCATGCAGCAGTTGGGTGTCAGATATTCATTGACTGTTAGATACAATATATCTTATAGGGGGCTCCTTTTGCCTAGATTATGTATTAGAGCTCACTCTATTAAAATCACCAGACATCATGTCTCTCTACATGCAGGATTTGTGCAACTGGCAGTTAATTTGTGAGATTTTGTACTGGAATCATTTGAGTGAGCTCTAATGCATCTGCTAGGAAATGAGGCCCCCCTATAAGATATATTGGATCATTCATCTGTCACCAAACTGCTGCATGAAGACAGAATGAAGAGAAAGCGATGCTGAGAGAGGAATAGTGAAAAGAAACCGGATTATTTCAGAAACAGTACAGTGTATATAATTCATTGTATTTAGAAAGTGTCTTATTTCAGTATGATGAAGCTTATGTTATGTTTTAATTTGCATGCTAGTTTCCCTTTAAACAAAACAACCATATGGAGGAGAGAAGCAGCAGAATAATTATGATCCTTTTTGCCTGATCACACAGTTATAGCTACTGGCTGACAATGGAGATACATCATTGCAGTCTAGTGAAAATGCAGCAGCTCTGCCCCCTACAAGCAGCAGAATCATGATATTATACAGCAAACATGTCTATAGTTCCCCCCTGTCCGAGTGCTCAATTCCAGTAGCTCGAGTACCCCCTGCACATGCTGCCATACAGACCTGAAAGACTATTCACTGCATAGTAGGAGTCCACCGAATACAGGATTTGGTTTGGGATTCTGCCTTTTTCAGCAGGATTTGGGCCGAATCCTTCTGCCGAACCAGATCCAAATTTGCATATGGCAATTAGGGGTGGGGAAGGGAAATCATGTGACAAAACAAAGACGTAAAAAAGGGTTTTCCCTTCCCACCCCTTATCTGCATATGCAAATTAGAATTCCGGTTCAGTTAAGCTGAATCTTTTGCAAAGGATTCGGCTGAAACCAAAATAGTGGATTTGGTGCATCCCTACTACAAAGGGGCTAAAAGCACAAGAGCAGGAATGTAAGGAAATGAATATATATATATATAAAATAGATACCGCCTTGAAACGTCACCAGAGTTTTACAATAAGCATTTCCATGATAAACACCATTTATGAATAAGTAATAACTGTACAAAGGACAACTTTCTGGGGTAGTTGAAATAACACGATAATATAGTGGTACAATTTGTAATTGGGGGGCTGGGGCTTAGAGAAGGAAAAGGTTATAGCTGTAGGCTTCCATGGACAGTGAGCTCTGGCTAGAAGCAAGGCAAGAGAAGCCAGGATTGGAGAGAAGCAAATGCACATTACTGCAGTATTGCTGGTCAGTGATTGTATAGTGGGAATTACAGAATTTGTATTCATGCAAGACTTGTTTATGGCTTAACCATGCACACACAATCCAGCCTTGTAGGGCCAGAGAATCTCAGTGGCAAAGTATATTTAGCCCAGGGTAATGATGACTTCTTTCAAACGTTCATGCAGCTCAAATACTTTTACCACTGCAAAACTTGCTCTAGCCAATAGGAAGGACAATAGCCATGATAGGATAGTGTCTCCCCAAGAAGAATAGGTCACCATGCATAACAAATACAGGAATAAATAGATTTAGCAAGCATTAGATTTAGAAAAGTGGGCATTTTAAGATCAATCCACACAACTACAGGCAGTCGCCGGGTTATGTATGATATAGAGTCTGTAGATTTGTTCTTACGTTGAATCAGTATGTCAGCTGAAACATTTACTTATTAAATGCAACAAGAAAGAGGTTTGACTTAACATAAAATATTTATTTGTACCTTTCTGTGCTCTGCAGTAGCCAACACATGCCAGAGGGGACTGGGCATTGACCAGTAACATCAAAAACTGAAATTGTTTTAAAGTAATAAAAATATAATGAAGTGTTGCCCTGCACTGGTAAAACTGCAGCGTTTGCTTCAGAAACACTACTATTGTTTATATAAATAAGCTGTTGTGTAGCCATGGAGGAAACTAGTCAAAGGAGAACAGGCTCAAGTTACACAGCAGATAAGCTCTTGTAGAACTTAATGTTATCGGTTATCCATTACTTATCCTGTGCCATGTAGCCATTTTTGAATTTCCGCCATTGCTACTTAGCAGCTTGTTTATATGAACTATAGTAGTGTTTCTGAAGCAAATAGATCAGTGCAGGGCAACACTAAGTGATATTTTCTTTACTTTAAAACCTTTAATTTTTTGGTGTTCCTGTTCCTTTAAAGCAAAATGCTAATAGATGTCAAGTAAACCACATCAAGTACTGGCACACAATAGCGTTGCAAAAGGGGGTAACCCCTACGTGTTTATTGAGTCAAACACTAAACACGTAGGGGTTACCCCCTTTTGAAACGCTATTGTGTGCCAGTACTTAGTTTGGAGAATCCAATGGGAGAGCCATATCCCGTAAGGACTGAGCATTTAGTAACATCTTATAAGGAAGGCCAGTGTGTGCCGATGAGCTTTGCTTCACAAGTAAACCACATTACATTACTAAAATGTTCAAGATGCAGAACAAACTGCAGTTTTAACTGCTAAAGTGCATGTATACTCGGGAATATGGTGCCCGAAACATGTAGTGTGGACCAGAATAAACATGAGCACTTTAGCAGTTAAAACTGCACTTTGTCTGTTTGTCCTGCATCTTGAACATTTTAGTAATTGATATTGGCGTGTGGACGGAGCACCAGCGGGACATACTCTACTCCACTGTGTACATTCTACTATCACATTACATTCGTGTAATAGCCCCAGTATGTAAGTATGAGTTCTATGTAAGTCGGGTGTATGTAACTCAAGGACTCCCTTTATACAGCTCCATAAAGAAATATACAGCACAGTGCACTATAGGCTACCTTACCACAATATTTATAGATATAAATTAAATCAATATCAGGCAATGAAATGGCTTTAATTCTATGTTGCGCAGTTAACACACAAACACCAAGTAAAGGAAGAAAAAAAAAAAAAGGGATATATTTTAATTCCGTTATTTACCGATATTTTGGACAATGTCGGCATTCAAAAAAACAAAAATTAGTTCCCCATCTTGCCAGCCATCATTTTGTTTAAAATTGTAACTTAGTCAATGTTTTTATAGCAGCATGATCTGCAGGGTTATGGGATACATGTTAGAAGAACACTGTGTAAATAGGCTCTTTGTTTCGTTCAAAGACGTTTCATATTTTTAGTAACAAGAACTAAATATAGAGATGACTTTAGTTATATTACAGGTATTGGAGCCGTTATCAAGAAGTTCTGAATTATGGAAAGGCCATCTCCCATAGACTCCATTATAATAAATAATACAAATTTTAAAAAAGAAATTCCTTTTTCTCGGTAATAATAAAACAGTTGCTTGTACTTGACCCCAACTAAGATATAATTAATCCTTATTGGAAACAAAACCAACCTATTGGATTTATTTAATGTTTACATGATTTTTTAGTAGACTTAAGGTATGAAGATCCAAATTACAGAAAGATCAGTTATCGGAAAAACCTCAGGTCCTGAGCATTCTGGATAACAGGTCCAATGCCTGTATCTGTGCAGACCTACCCTAAATGTTATAAAATTTTCAGTCATGGCATGTGTTTTGTCCCTTGGGATGGGGGGATAGTTTAAAAAATCCACTGTGCAAACTTACTAGATCACAGTCAGTCTGCTGCCCCTTCTTGATATCCGAATGGTACGTTGGTAGACCCACTGCTCCCCCAAAAAATGACTACTACCATGTGGCTATGAATGCCAAATTCACACAATATTTGACCAGTTGGATCACACCGAGGTCCTGCCATGTCCTTTAAAAACGTAATCTGGATCTCTTTTTGGAATGTGGCATATTAAAAGAAGACCTAAATTAAATACAGCAAGAAGAAAAGCAACTGCTCTTATGTTTGTTCTAAAGTCAGTGGTTCTTGGACTTTATTTTTAGCTCAAGCTGGACCAGGAGGCCCAAACTTTGGTAAAATCCCCCTTAGCTTAAAGTTTAAAGGTATAGGAAATATTGGTATTTCCGCTATAGTCTGATTATATTGAGAAGACATCAAATAGGTTTCCACCCTTATTCTCAACCTAAACCACCGTTTATTAAAAAAAAAAAAAAAAAAAAAAAAAAACAGCTTTTGTGAAAGTGCAAATTTAAATGCATTGCTTTCAGGTTTGACAAGCAATAACTGGGACTGTCAAACCTACAAAGGGACCTATTCGAGCTACATAGAATCAGAATAAAAAAATATCTCCCAACAAGAATAAAACGTTTTTGGCTTTAAAAAATAAAAAGTTGGCTTTGATAAATAAAAAGCGATTCCTAAGATGTTGTCCAAAGAGCAGAGGCAAAATGACTGTGCCAGTCCCACATGTACCCACAATGTCAATGTTTTAACAAGAACAACCCTGGTTTGTTTAAAAAGTTGTTGCTTCTCACCTAAAAATAACTGCATAAATAAAAGCACAACACTAAAACTTGGTCCAGGCATGCCCAGGCTCCAAGCATTCCAAATAAAACACAAATCAAGTTTAAAAACAATTGGCAGACTCTGGGCTCCTCTGAAATTAGGAGGCAGGGTGAGTCCAAAGCACTGCCCTGTGCATCTCTGCATCTTAACTGACCCCAGCACTGTAATACTATTTCTTTGCACGACCATTAAACCAACACAAAAACACAGACAACACTGGGGATACAAATAAAAGCAAAGAAACCCTTATCTCCATTCACATTGTAGCATCCCCAGTTGGATATTCTTAGCACTCCACCAGGGGATAGGAGCTCAAGAGTCTTCCAGGATGCAGAACAGGCAGAGTCCTGTAATATATGCCTTATATCCTTTGAATATCCTCCTAATGGGTGATGCGCCCTGCTAAGTCACATGCATAATGCACCACCTTTGTTTAATCCACAGTTGTTCCAAGTAGTTTTGCTACCCATCCAGAGGTTTGCCCAGGTACACCAAAGTCACTTCTGTGTTCCCATATACGGCAGATACTGCTGGGTATAAGCAGGCCTTTGGCAGTCCCCGGAAAGCCACCCCTAAAAATTCATAGCCACGTTCAAAAGCCAAGGTTTTGTCTTCCATGTCCAAGATCACTCTAATCCTTTCGCCTATCTGTGGTGGGAAGAAAAGGTCAGAAAGTTTGGTCAGTGGTTATTGAAATAAACAGCATGTGAATAAAGGCTAAACATCCTTTTAGCCTAATGTTTGTTACTCCTTGCACTAGCATGTACAGGGCACACAGTGAAAAGTGGGAGAAGAGGGAGCTAGAAAAAATAAAACCAAATACAGATTTTTTTTTCCTGGATATAAATGGGCATTTATAATTCTATGTAGAGTAGATATCTTTTACTCCACTATTCTATCACAATGGAATTTTTTTAGGAATGGTAACTTCCTTTTACAAAGGAATTTCCTACTATTAAATGCATGCACTATTTCAAAGGATAGTTTACCTTCATAGAACTTATTTTTACACAGAATTCTTTAATTTACCTGTACTGCCAGTTTTACAGAAAGTTTTAAAAAGGACTGTTGTGGTTTTCCCTCTCTGGTGTATCCAAGCAGCAGTTCAGTAAAACCAGGTTTGCATAATGTACCCCCAACTGTAGTTTATATAGTGAATGAAGACCCCCCCCTCTTGTAAAATAAGGATATTAGAAGTTCCCATGACCATATAAAAACATGAGGCTGAAAGACGAGTGTTTTTATACAAGTCATGGTCTGGAACTCTGAAGTGACCTCTAATATCCACATATTTAGCAACAGAGGGTACTTAAAATTCAATGGTCGAAGTGGCCTTCAAAAATATTTAAAAAGCCAAATTCAAATCTTTTTGAAAATTCGATCGAATTTCGAATCATTCATGTGAATTTAGTAAATCTGCCCCTGCTTTCCATGCCTGTTCCAAACCTTTTGCCCATTCATTCACCTCTGCTTTATCCTTCTTGTCTGTTCAACCATTGCTCACTTTGTACACAGTTACAAGAGTTTCAGCCCCCACTGAACAAACTCTGGAGTCTAAACAGTCTGTAACAATGAAACTGATAGTTGCTGCTTTTATTTAATGATGCTGAAAAAATGTATCAACTAAGGTTTGTAAGTCAAATAGTCACATAGGACTTGTTTCATTTTTTTTAAAGTTAAAAACAAAAATGAACTGAAAAAGTTAATTGCTTAGGATATTTTATTTGAAGATAATTTGAACTTCCCATTTAAAATCAGTACGCAAACTCACCTGGTATTTTGGGGCATTATTGCACTGGGGGAAGCTACCATTAACCTCCCCATTATGCAGCAAATTATTATCCACCAGATTCCAGCCCCAGCTTTGGTCATCACTGCCCAGGAGTGCCACATACCCCTGACACTGCATCGGTGCCCGCTTTGTAGCTATTCCTATTACAGCAACTGTGCCCAAAGGGCCTTCCCACCACACTTCCCATGCATGCCGCCCTTCGCTGAAGCCGATTTTGGTGCGTGCTCCATCAGTACTCTGTGCTATGGGATTTCTGTGAAGGGTGAAACCATTTTTCTTAATGTAGACATTTCTAGAGCAGTCATTTGAACTGAATCCATGCTGATAGGCCCGAACCTGTATTTAAAAGAGAAGGCATGTAGAAAAAAAAATTAATTTAGACACAAGCCCCAATTGCAACACATGTACATTACAGTGGATGTTCACTCTTACGGCCCTTGAACGGCCGATAAAAGCTGCCGACAGATAAAGTGGGCAGGATATTGGCCCGTTATTGGCAAAATCTGATCCCCATGTCTGTAATGTTAATTTGAATCTGATACAGTCGGATTGCAGGTTTTGTTCATCCATTTGAATCAAACCTTCAATGTGGAAATAAAATGGGTCAGACGCCATCAAATTGTATCTTGTCAGCTGAAGACACAACATGCAGCGTTTTAAGCAGACAGGTGTGTTTGTGTTGGTTGGCAAATATACCATGTCAGTTACACATCAGATTTTTGTATCAGTGCCATTATGTTTTGACCCATGAGCTCAGTTTATGTGTGCTTCAAATAATTACATGACTTTTTGTCACAAAACAAGGAAGTAAAAAATGTTTTCCCCCTTCCCACCCCTAATTTGCGTATGCAAATTAGGGTTCGGATTTGGTTTGTTATTCGGCCAAATCTTTCTCAAAGGATTCAGACGAATCCAAAATAGTGGATTTGGTGCACTGGAAGTGTTTTGAAAGTGTCTCAAGACACAGGCAAGACTGAATTCTGCTACAGTGTTTCAAAAGTCACAACCAAGAGTGCAGAAAGGGAGAAAAAAACAAACTACAATTACAAATCACCAGTGACATTATAAAATACATTTGTATGGGAAAGCCGATTAGAAAGGAGTGTTCTTTCACTGGGCAGAATGATTATTGTCAGTGCTTGAATTGGAGTGAAAAAAGTGAAGAGATGTTCTGTGTGGTGAGCATAATGCAGCAAGCTAAAACAAGCCCCTTCCACAACAAAAGCCACACCCATTATAGTAAACCTCACACGCCAATACGTTCTGGTTTCACCCGCTTTAAAGCAAAACCATTTTGCCATTTCCATTTTGGTATTTCCTTCTAATACACAGTTTAATGCCCAGTTTGATTCCCCAGTATGCATAGATTTACCTAAGTATGTGACCCCAAAAACGAAATATTTTGCATGTGAATTTTCTTGGCTGTCAATCCAGTTTGTGCCTGTGTATTGTTTGATAACATAGCACAACCCCATCATATTCTATATTACCTAAGATTATTTCATATATACATCATTCTCTCAATATTCAGTAACCTGACGCTGTTTAATACCTTCATTTTCTCTTTTTGCTTCCCCTGTTTTTTTCTTCTCTGTGATGCCTCCACCTTCTTTATATGTTTAACATTTCTCGATCCCTTCTCTATTTGTCTCCCAGCAATATTTTATTATTTACAGTAGCTGTATTTTAGCTTTGGGTTTCATTGCATGCAGAAGGGGAGAGGAGCAAAAGACAGTTCTGGGATGCAAAACTCTTGCCTCCCCTATGAGGGGAAGCTATTTCACACAAATAAAGAAGTGAAGGGAGGGCATCACTGTGCATTTCCAGCACTGGATTTAATAGTGTCTCACAGGCCTGTAAGTGTTTATACAGAGAAGTACAGCCCAGGCAGTCTATGTTGTGCATTTCTGAGGCGGGGAATAGAAGCCAGGAGAATGTCAGCCTCACCTTTGCCTTGTAAGTCGGCAGGTTGCACAGAATGTCGGTCCGCAAGGCGTCCTCGCCAACGATTCTGCAGCAAAGACTCCTCCACACTTCACTGTTCTCGTCTCCGTGAAGACAGCGGTACCAGTGCTTACACACCAGGCCGCAGCTGCGCAGGTCAGGTAGGTCCAAATAGGAGAAAACCAGTTCGAGAACCCTGCTAGGCAGCCTACCCGAGGCCTGACCCACAGGCGGCGGCGGAGGGGGAGCGGTTGGAGCCACCGGAGGAGGTGCAGCAGCATTAATAGCTGCCGCCATACCCTCCGTATTCCAGGCAGCGACGCTTCACCGGCCTCCACACAAACACCTCATCAACCAGCGCCGGCCACTGCCCTATGCATCACGTCATGACCAGCCAATCAGACGAAAGAACAGGAGGTTACTGCTTCTCAACCAATCATCGTCAGGATCTAAACAAGATTGAGCGAGCTTCCTGTTTTGTACATTGTCTCCACCCGCCCGACTATCTGCCAATAAGCGCTTAGCGTGGTCCCCACGTGATAATATTCCAACGAGCTGACCTATGAGAGGAGCAGGATAGAGGAGCTGACTGAGAAGGTTGCTATATTTGGGAAGCAGCGTGCTTGCTGTGAGGTAAAAGCGTGCATGATCAATAATTGACTGGCGGGGGTCTTTATGGGGTTTTACATATAAATACTACAGCTTTGTTATTTGTAAGGGTCTGTTCTGTGAAGCTACTATTTCACACCAAGCAGAACACACTGACATTAAAACACTTTCCGGTGGCTAAAGGCCGAGCTACCATTATATCAGACATATCCTTCAGGCCTGCACAGACCAAAGCCTGAAACTCCTCATCTAGGCATTGGCAGAATAACTACCCTGGACTGGTAATCTTTGAAATCTGGCAAATGCCAGAGGGGCTGCTGTATGTAGGATGCCATAGACAGTCACTATTTAGTTGGCTGGTTGAGGGCTGTTTGGGCCTACCTGAACTGGCAGGGCCTATTTTGACTCCCAGACCTGCCTGTACCTAATTTTGCATGGCTGATGATCTGAAGTCCCACTCTACCAGTCATTTTTTATTTATAGGATATTAACATCTTTATACCTCTAACACCAATCATTTGTGATTCTGCTTTGGCATTTTTCTAAACTGTGGATGAGCCTTTCTGAACATGCTTTTTAAAAACATTTTTGTATAGATTTGGTGGATTGAAACCATGCCGGTGAAGTGGACGTGCCCCCATTCAAACGCTGTTTTGTGTTTGGCCGTAAGCACAGACAAAGTAGTCGCTTCAGGGGCAGAGCTGGGGGAACTCACCATTTGGAACGAAGAAGGACAACATGTAGGCAATATACAACTGAATGGTGGGGAGGATGTAACCAGCATTGCCTTCTCCCCGGTTAGTGCCTCCAGGCTGTATGTGTCACATGGAGAAAGTATAAGTGTGCTGGACAGCAGGGCTTTGAAAGAGCCAGTAGAGACTTTCACTATCAACAAAGAAGAAGTGAACTGCATTTCTGTTAATGAAACAGACAGTCTCCTGGCTGCCGCTGATGACTCTGGTTCAGTGAAAGTCTTGGATCTTGAAAAGAAAAAAGTCATCCGATCTTTACAGAGACACACCAATATCTGCTCAGCAGTCTCTTTCCGCCCCCACTGGCCTCACAGTCTTGTTTCATGTGGGCTTGACATGCAGGTGAGGGTGCCATTTTTTTTTCATTGATTGTAGCTAAGGTTGAAGGGAGTTGCTGTTCTCTGTTTGGCTCTGCGCCTGCAGACTTTGTGCTCACAGCTGAGGTATAATACATGTTTTAATGTGTAGTCGGAGGGATTCTAACTGGAGTGCAACCTCGCTTTCAGACTTCAGTCTCAGGGAATGCTGCCAGTAAACATAGCCTGTATGATGCTGTCAGATAACTCACTCAGTATCCATTGGACAGCAAGGTTGGGTTGATAGAATGTGCAGCATTAATATGGCTACTGAAAACATATGTAGAAACACGCTTTTTAGCCTTGGCATAAAGGGGTTGTTCACTGTTGAGATAACTTTTAGCATGATGTAGAGAGAGATATTCTGAGATAATTTGCAATTGTTTTTTATTTTTTATTCTTTAAGGTTTTTGAGTTATTTAGCTTTTTATTCAGCAGCTCTTCAATTTGCATCTTAAAGAGATACCGAGACCAGAAATTAAACTCTTTTATAATAATATTGCTTTTCAAAGCTACTTATAACTTTGCCATAAAGTATTTGCACAATGCTTTTATGTTACCAGTCTGATGCCCAATGTTCCTGTATGAGGGGGCTGCTATATTTGTGCAGCAGGAGTCTGTTAGCATTAGAAACTGTAACTGACAGGCTGAGATGGGACAGTCAGATTGGCAAAACAGTCAGGTTTAGAAATTTCAACTAATAATAACTTAGAAAAACAAACCTCTCAGCAAAAAAATGATCAACATGATCTATAGGTAACATAAAGGGCAAGGAAAGTGTAAAATAGAATAAGGCTAGAAATGCTGTATTTTGTATATTAAACATAAACATGAACTTACTGCACCACAAGCCTAATCAAACAAATGATTTATGCTTTCAAAGTTGGCCACAGGGGGCTGTCATCTTGTAACTTTGTTATACATCTTTGCAAGACTAGACTACATACACATGCTCAGTGTGGTCTGGGCTTCTTAGGGATCGTCATAAATGATAAAAAAGCAAAGCTGCTTGAGTTCTGCATGGCTGCTAAGTAAGGCAGGGGCTCCCCCTGCTGTTCATAAGTATGATTGTTTCCCTGTCAGAAGTTAGGGACCGTCTGACAATTCCTATCCACAGCACTAAATGATGGGAGAATTTCACTGCATACAGTCAGGTTTCTTATAAAAATGGTACACATTTTTAAATTACAGTATATTGGAGATATTTCTTTTTCATTAAAGAAAGTAAAAATGGGATTTTATTTCTTTACCTTTCCTTGCCTTTTAATATACATTCATATTTTAAAAAGTAGTTTTTTTTATGTCCATATCGCTTTATGGAATCTTGTAACTAAGGTCCAAATTACCCTAGCAACCATGCACTGATTTGAATAGGAGACTGGAATATGAATAGGAGGGGACCTGAATAGAAGGATCAGTAATAAAAAGCAACAATACATTTGTAGCCTGACAGAGCATTTGTTTTTCTAGAAGGGAGTCAGTGACACCCATTTGAAAGTTGCAAAGAGTCAGAAGAAAAAGGCCAATAACTATAAAACTATAAAAAATAAATAATGAAAACCAACTGGAAAGTTGCTTAGAACTGGCCATTCTATAACATAATAAAAGTTACCTTAAAGGTAAACCACCCCTTTAGTATAGTGTTTGGTTTAAACTGAAAAATAATTTTATTGTTTGAAGTTTTTAGGCTTCATTTACTGTTGCTGGTATTTTTCCTAGACTGCCAATGAGTCCCCTTAGGCCCATGCAGAAACACATGTTCCCATGGTAATGTCCAGTGAAGCTTCTGCAGTAGAGCAGAGGGAAGAGTTGTCAGGCTCATGTGAGCCCCAGCACTCCCTAGCTTAAGTCTTCCACTATTTGTTCTTGTGCAGACCAGCTGCAACCCCTCGATGCAGACACACGTAGTGCGAGGCACAACTATTTTCTCAACATTAAATTTGTGCAAAGAGTTACATCTCTGAGATCAAGAAGCAGAGCAGCATGCAAAGTGTACAAACCGTGTGACTGTGCCTGTGTCTTGCACTTCAACCTTCAAAAAAAATGAATGTAAAACTACTTTCAATGCTCTTTGCTATTTTGTTACTACAGTGTCAACTGCTGGCCGCTTTTCAAACCAAGTTACAGTCAGGAGATCATGTTCAGAAGAGAGAATTCTTCTGGCGAAAGATGTAATAAAGTTCTTCTGAGATTTCTGATCTTTGTTAGGGTAGAACTACGCTTTCGACACTGGGCGTCAAGTCGGATGTGACAGGAAGAAGGTAAGTAATAGGAAGTCCAATGGTGTTGCAACAGTGATCCCACACGACTGTCGGATGCAAACGCAGCTTGCAGAGTCGTGTTGCGTCGGATCAACGCTGCGACACCATCCAACCTTATATTACTTGCCTTGTTTCTTGTCGCATCCGACTTGACGCAGGCGTTTTGTCACCTAGCGTCGAATGTGACGGAAACAGATCCAAATCGTCAGAGTAGTTCTACTCCTAAAGAGCGCAAAACCAAACTCTGTTCTCTGTTTAAATGTTGACATGTTCTCCCAGCTGTGCTATGGTGAGAAAACATACCAGCAGGTGGAGCTGTTGTTACAAAAGCCATTGCATTAGGAATTTTGAAAACTGCTTAAAGGAAATGTAAACCTTAAAAACAAATCAACGTATAAATTATGTAAATTGCTCAGCGCACTCTTTTAAAGGGGCTGATCTCCTTCAAACACTTTTTCCAGTTCGGTTGGTTTCCGATTGTTCACCAGAAATAAAGACTTTCCAATTACTTTCTATTTGTGACCATTTTTCTAATATTGAAAGGGGTGGTTCACCTTCAAATTAACTTTTAGTATATTTTAGAAGGGCCAATTCTAAGA